>OU342742.1:294769079-295264431 GCA_910589775.1 Avena eriantha
TCTTGAGGCAAGCCTGCATGCACCGCTGATAGGTGGCTCCTGCGTTTTTTAGCCTGAAAGGCATCGTGTTGTAGCAGAACACACAAAAGGGTGTTGTGAACGCCTTTTTTCCTGCTCTTCCTCCTTCATTCGAATCTGGTTGTAGCCTGAGTAGGCGTCGAGGAAGCAAATGCGCTCACATTCTGCAGTGGATTCGATATTTGATCGATCCGTGGCAACGGGAAGTGATCCTTTGGGCAGTGCTTGTTTAAGGAGGTGAAGTCCACACACATCTGCAGGATATCCCTGTCCTTTTTAGGCACGAGCACTATATTGGCAAGCCAGGTGCTTTCCTTGATCTCGCGTATGAAATTTGCATCGAGGAGTCTGGTGATATCCATACCGACTACTTTTGCTTTTGGTTCAGATAGTCGCTGTATCGTCTGCTTGACTGGCCTTGCATCTGGATTTACGTTGAGTGAGTGCTCGGCGAATTCCCTAGGAACTCCTGGCATGTTCGCTGGACACCAGTTGAATATTTCCCAGTGCTCATAGAGGAAATCGACGAGCGCGAGTTTGTATGAGGAACTCAAGTGTTGGCGATGAGGGCCGTCTTAGTCAGGTGTGTTGGGTGGACCCGGACTTTCTTTGTGTGCACCGACGAGTCGAAGGATGAGTCGAGTGAACTTGGGCTACTCAAGGGAGGCAGACTATTGTCTGTCGACTCCTTCAGTTTTGCGAGTTCATCTTGCATGCCGAAAGACTGGGAGATTCTGTTGAATTTCTTGTCGCAGCTATCGAACCTCTCGAAGCTTCCGTTGATTGTGATAACGTTGTTTGGGCCTGGCATCTTCATCTACATATAGGCGTAGTGTGGTACCGCCATTAACCTCGCGAACACGACAAGTTCGAGGATGCAGTGGTACTGTGAGGGCCAGTCGACGACTTCAAAGTCAATGCGTTCTCGCCGAAAATTTTGCAGCGTGCCGAAGATGACGTCGAAGTTGATTTTGCCTAGGGGTACACTCCCTTCCCTGGGACGATGCCGTGGAACGTCGTATCTGAGACTTCTAGACATGTCAGGTGGATCCGCATTGCTCGCAAGGTACTCGCGAACATGAGTTTAATGCCGCTTCAGCCGTCCATGAAGACGCGACTCATCTCGAACCCGCCGATTTGCGCCTCGAGTACCAGGGGACAGTGGCCCGGGCGAGGCGCTTGACGCGGGTGGTCTCTTTTGTCGAAGGTGATGCATGACTCGCTACCACTGAGGTACTCAGTGGTGGATGGCGGAGAGTTTATCGCCAAATTGACTTGGTGAGTGATTGCCTTCTACGTTCGATTTGAGGGGCGACCCTTTTGGATCATGCCCATGTTCCCCAGTGGTCAGGGGTATGACTCGCCTCCATAGTTGTGGGCTAGTGCAGCCGCAGGTGGTGGTGGTCTGGGCGGTGGTGGAGGAGCTCCATGTGCCACAGTGCCTGGGGCAACTCCATAGCCCTGGTTGATCGCGTCGCGATTCATCTGGGACAGGCCCTCGTGGAGTTTGAGGAACTCGCGGCAATCCTTTAGAAGGTGGCTGGACTTTTTCTTGCCATCGTGCTTGTCGATGTAGAAGTGTACATTGCATGGTCCGGACAGTTTGTCCTGGATGGATGTTGCGGGTGCCTCTTCACGAATGCGGTGTTGCCATACTTGCGTGGTTTTCCTAGCGTTGCGGTATCCACCACTACGATATCCGCTATTGCGTTTGTCCTCACGTTTGTCAGCATAGCCGGCTGCGATCATGTCGACTTCGTCGCGGTCCTTGTATCCGCGCATTCGACGTTTCCCTCGGCGGTCGCGTCTGTGCCCGACGTCCTCGTCGTCGTTGGAGTAGGAACGGTTTTTCACCGAGTCCTCTCCATCGACGTTTCCTAGACGATTTTGAACCGTTTAGGCATTCGCTTCTGCCTGATGGCCCTACTGAAGCATCTACCGCCACAGATCTCTACTTCATCGTCCTCCGAATCAGTCGAATGATCGCGTCTTGCATGCATTTTGTCGACTTTGCGCTATGTGATGTCATCACGCGCTTCGTAGTCATGACCGTGCGGCCGTGAGCGACGACATCGAGACAGGTCGTGGCTATCATCGCTGGAGGAGGAAGAGGAGTAGCATTTTGCCAGAGACTTGCTTTTCTTCGGTTCTGGTGTTGGATCTTTGTCGAGGGCAGCCTCGATTAACCCCAGGCCCGTGATCATAGATCGGTGCATGGCAGCTCGCGGATCTCCAGCGGGTGGCTAGTTGTTGAGGAGGTACATGGTGGCCGCTGTCACCGCAGCTTGCGGCATCTTCGGGAGCACGTTGCCCCGCGTATCCACCGTCATAGAGCCGAAGTCGAGGACTTTCGCGGCTTGTACGCGCTCCTGGTCGGTGAGGTGGGCCAGTCGAGATCGTATTTTGTTGGCCAGGTATTAACTGCCTTAGAGGAGAGCTGAGCTCGCCGAAGGCTTGACTCATCTGCAGCCTTTCTATGCGCCTCGAGTTGCACGATTACTTGCTGCTGGCATTTGAATTCTTCCTTCAGTAGCCAATGGTAGCCCATCAGCATGTCCTGCTATGAGTTAGGGGGTAGAGGATTGCCCCGTAGAGCTTCTCGACAGCGGGCCCACTCGTTGTCGTTGAGCCTGATTAGCATGCGCTCTTCGGTGTTCTCATTCGCTGTGAGGTGCGGTTCTCCTCCCGTCCCATTGTTGGTGGGTGCACCATTGGTTGGGCCACTGTTTGCGACTGGTATACCGCCGTTGGTCCGTCCAGTGCCAGTACCGGCGTTTTCGCGATTGACGTCGGTGCCACCTGCATTGATGACAGTGCACATGAAGTGATTGGGGAAGCTGTTGCTCCCACGCATTCAGATCCAGAGCCGTAGGCTCCATCTCCTGTGGCCAGGCCACCCAAATCGGATCCGCGACTGCTGTCGTTGTCCGTGCTCCCAGCTGTTGCAGGGGCGTTGAGTTCGCTAAGGGTGCCGATTGGTGGCGGGAACCACGATGCTGGAGCAATCGCGGGTGTTGTTGGATGGTCGGGCATGCGAAGCGTGCCCAGTTGACCGACCTGGAAGCGGAAGCTTCCGATCGCTAGGCCGATCCCATCGCCCACGGACTCGAAAGCTGGGCGAGTGGCCGGCCTGTGGACGGTGAAGTCGAAAGCGCCGAAGAGCTGGCGAATCTCCGTTGTTGCAGCATTGTAGATCGTGGTTAATGGGGCCGAAGAATCCACAACATCAGCACTCCCAGTTCCCACAGACAGCGCCAATTAACGAGGGTTTAACTCGTCAATGCCCATTGTTATGGACTTGGGTTTTGTAGAAGGAGGGATCGCTCAAGCAATCAATCGTCTAGGAAACAAGAACACAGGGATGCAAGGTTTACTCCGGTTCAGGCCTCGTAGACGTCCCTACTCCTCCTTGTCTGCTGTTGGAATTACAGGGGTGCGCAGATGCAATCTGGCGATGGTTGTGGAAACTAGGGTTGTGATCGTCCTCCTCGCCGCCCCCTTGTAACATCCCAAAACTTAATCCAAAGTTAATCAAGATCAAATCTACCCAATTTAGGGTTAACAAAAACGTTTCCATTTCAAATAATTAAGCATTCATATGTGTGTGCATTTAAATTAGGAGTTGTTTTGAATTGCCATGTTTGAGTGGTCCTTTGATTGTAAAATGATTCTAAGGTGAATTACACATCATCTAGATCATTCCCAAACAAATCCCAAAGAAAAAGAAATCAAAAATAATAAAATAAGGAAATGGTCATTTGTGCCATTTTAACTAACTAGGACACTTTGCGTGTTCCTAGGACTCAAATGCCAACAGAAACAATTGTGTATCTTTGCACCCCTTTCTAGTACAAGTAGTGATGTGCCAAGGCCCACGTTGTGATCTCCCAAGAACATTCAAACTCTAATTTTAAATGGCATTTGAAAATTGAATCTAGTGTATGTATCAAGATCACACTAATTCAAAAACCACTCAAATGAACTCCATTTCAAAAACCCAAGCAAAACTAGATGCTCAAGCATAACTTACACCACTCCACCAAAAATCTTTCAAAAATTCAAAACTTTTCTTCATGCGGCCATTTCATCGAGCACCTTGTGAGCAGAATCATTATGGCCTAACTATTACTGTTTTGGAGCTAATCTTGTCGAGCCATTTGATGTGCATTGATCACCTTGGTCTCCCCCAGGCCCAACTAGATCAAAACCACACATATCCCTAGCCCCTGGCGCTAGTGCCATGCCGCCCCAATGCCCTGATCGTCGGCCAAGCGTGCACAAGCAACAAGCGACCACCAACCGCTCTCCACCGCTCCAAGGAGTGAGGCGTGACCTCACCGGCGCCCACGATCCACCCCTCGATCAACCCCAGCCATTGGACCACCCAACAGCCTCGCCGCCCTTTCTCTCTGCGCGCAGCCAGAGCGTGATCGCCGCCAACACGCCACAGACCGTGCCTCGACACCAAATCGCGCATGCTGCTCTGCCTTGAACCCAGCAACCCGCCAGACACAGTCGTGCACCGCCGCGCGACCCACAGTCGCCATGACCACTATCGAGCACCGCCTCTGTCTCCCAGAGCGCGTGAAGCCCCCGACCACATGCCACCGCCCCTAACTACGCCATTCCACCGTAGCTGACCACCAGCATACCGCCCACCGTCCGCCTACCTTGCCGATGCCGGTAGCCCTCTGTACCGCCCTCGCCGGAGACGCCAGCCCACACCCGTCGGTCCCCTCATCGAACCTATATAAGAAGGCCACCCCAGCACCATTTCTTCACACCATCTCACTCCCCTCTCTCCACTGATCATTTCCCCTCTCTCGTCGGAGCCGCTCGAGTAGCACATGGCCGGAATTCCACCGAAGGCAGCCACTACAGAGGAGGAGAAGTTGCGGTCGATTTTGTCCACATCAGCCCCTGCCACGACTTCGCCTGAGCTCGCTGTCGCTGTCCTGTTCGTTCGTTTGCCTTGCTGCACTAGTTGGAGCCCTGGTACGTCCCTAGTAGACCCCCACCGGCCGTTTAGGGTTCGGTCTCGCCGGCGACGAGTCCGTCGTCGACAACGACTGTGGACGGTTGATCTAGGTTCTAATCGTGTGGCCTAGATCGTCCCATGCCGCTTCGGGTTTTATGTGTCGCTGCATGTGGGACCAGCCTGTTAGTCGCACTCTGCGCCGTTGAGTGTCACTGGGCTGGCCCATTTACTTTCCAGCGTTGACCCAGTAATTCAAATTAGGAATTTTCTATTTAGACTTAAAATCAATTATGTCCCTTAGTTCAAAAATAAATTCAAAGAGTTTTACAAATCCAAATGGAGTGATTCCAAATGAATCTCATGAATAAGATCTTTATGAATATCCTAGACAAGTTTGTCGTTGTGTTTATCGACGATATCCTTATCTACTCCAAGTTAGAAGAAGAGCATCAGCAACATCTGAGAATCATCTTGGAAACCCTGAGGGAGTATCGGTTGTATGCCAAGTTCAGCAAATGTGAGTTTTGGCTGAAAGAAGTAG
The DNA here is from genome assembly GCA_910589775.1 of Avena eriantha. Taxonomy (NCBI): domain Eukaryota; kingdom Viridiplantae; phylum Streptophyta; class Magnoliopsida; order Poales; family Poaceae; genus Avena; species Avena eriantha. The sequence continues at coordinate 294,774,617 of OU342742.1, forward strand.
GATTTCTAGGACATATTGTGTCTGCCGGAGGAGTCTCTGTTGATCCCGCCAAAATTAAAGATGTCGAAGAATGGGAAGCCCCAACCACTCAAACCCAAGTCCGTGCATTTCTCGGATTAGTGGGATACTACCGCAAGTTCGTAGAAGGATTTTCGAGCATCGCCAAACCCATGACCCAATTGTTGAAGAAGGACAAGAAGTTTGAATGGACCGACAAATGAGAGGACAGTTTCCAAGAGCTCAAGAAGAGATTGATTTCAGCCCCAATATTGATCATGCCGGATATCAAGAAGTCGTTTGATGTATATTGTGATGCATCCAAGATTGGTCTCGGATGTGTATTGATGCAAGAAGGCAAGGTTATCACTTATCTGTCTCGACAACTGAAGCAACATGAGCAGAACTATCCGACCCATGATCTTGAATTAGCAGTCATAGTTTTGGCATTGAAGACATGGCGTCATTATCCTAGGAGAAATCATTGTGAGATTTACTCAGATCACAAGGGATTGAAGTATATTTTCACTCAGAAGGAGCTGAATATGAGGCAAAGGAGATGGATAGAGTTAATCAAGGATTATGACCTTGACATTCACTATCACCCCGGCAAAGCCAATGTGGTAGCGGATGCTCTTAGCAGATTGCCTTGTAGGCTAAACACCATGATCAAGGTGAAGCAACCAAGTTTGTATGAGGAGTTGGAGCAGTTCAGAACTGAGCTAGTCAGCAAAGGATTTTTAGCTAGCATTGAACTTCAACCCACTTTGATTAGCCAAATCAAGGAAGCCAAGAAGGGAAATGAAAGTATTAACAGGATCAAACGTCGTATTGGTACAAGAAAGGTACCTGGATTCACCGAAGATGAAGAACAAGTTTTGTGGTAAAAAGGACGTATCTGTGTGCCAGCAGATTCGGAGCTGAAGCAAGTTATCATCTAGGAAGCTCATGATACTCTTTATTCAATCCACCCCGGAGGAACGAAGATGTATCAAGATTTGAAAGAGCAATTTTGGTGGCACAAGATGAAGAGAGAAATCGGAAGCTACATCGCCAAGTGTGACATCTGTCAAAGAGTCAAAGCGGAACATCAGAGACCCGCAGGACTGTTGCAACCATTGCAGATTCCGGAATGGAAATGGGATTCTGTCGGAATGGACTTTATCACCGGCTTGCCTATTTCTAGTAGGGGAAATGACTCAATCTGGGTCATCGTTGATAGACTATCTAAGGTAGCTCACTTTATACCTGTCAAGACTACCTACCAGAGTTCGAAGCTAGCAGAGTTGTACATTGCTAGAATTGTTAGTCTGCATGGAACCCCCAAGACCATAGTATCAGATCGAGGAACCCAATTTACCTCGAGATTTTGGCAGAAAGTCCAAGAAGGATTGGGAACCAAGTTGAATTTCAGCACAGCTTATCACCCACAAACTGATGGACAGACTGAAAGAGTCTACCAAATCTTAGAGGATATGTTGAGAGCTTGTGTTTTGGAGTATGGATCAAAATGGGAAGACTGCCTGCCTTTCGCAGAATTCTCATACAACAACAGTTATCAAGCCAGTCTGCAAATGGCCCCATTTGAGTTCCTATATGGAAGAAAGTGCCGTACCCCTTTGAATTGGTCGCAAGTAGGAGAGAGTCAGATTTTTGGACCCGACATTCTCCGAGAAGCCGAAGAAAAGGTTCACAAAGTCCGTGAGGACCTCAAAACCGCCCAATCCGGATAGAAGACTTATGCTGGCAAGAGAAGGAGAAACCTGACTTTCAATATCGGAGATTTTGTATATCTCAAGGTTTCACCATTGAATGGAATGCAACGCTTTAGTCTGAGAGGAAAGTTAGCCCCCAGATATATCGGACCCTTCAAGATTCTGAACCGCCGAGAAGTATCGTATCAACTGGAACTGCCAGAAGAGATGGCATCCATCCACAATGTGTTCCATATCTCGTTACTTCGCAAATGCCTAGAAGTGTCGGAGAAGACCGAAGTTTTCAAGAATATCGATCACCGAGCTGTTGATATCAACAAGGATCTGACGTATCATAAAGTTCCCATCCATATCTTGGAAGAATCTTACAGAACCACTAGGACCGGGAGTATCAAATTTCTCAAGATTCAATGGAGCAACCATATCGAAGAAGCCACTTGGGAGTGAGAAGATTACATTAGGACAGAGTTCCCAGATCTCTTTAGTTCCTAGTTTTCTTTCGTAAATCTCGGGACAAGATTTTGTTTAAGGGGGGAGGTTTGTAACATCCCAAAACAAGTTAATCAAGATCAAATCTACCCAATTTAGGGTTAACAAAAACTTTTCCATTCAAAGTAATTAAGCATTCATATGTGTGTGCATTTAAATTAGAAGTTGGTTTGAATTGCCATGTTTGAGTGTTCATTTGATTGTAAAATGATTCTAACATGAAATACACATCATCTAGATCATTCCCAAACAAATCCCAAAGAAAAAGAAATCAAAAATAATAAAATAAGGAAATGGTCATTTGTGCCATTTTAACTAACTAGGACACTTTGGGTGTTCCAAGGACTCAAATGACAACAGAGACAATTGTGTCTCTTTGCACCCCTTGCTACTACAGGTAGTGATGTGCCAAGGCCCACTTTGTGATCTCTCAAAAACATTCAAACTCTAATTTTAAATGGCATTTGAAAATTGCATCTAGTGTATGTATCAAGATCACACTAATTAAAAAACCACTCAAATGAACTCCATTTCAAAACCCAAGAAAACCTAGATGCTCAAGCATAAGTTACACCACTCCACCAAAAATCTTTCAAAAATTCAAAGCTTTTCTTCATGTGGCCATTTGATCGAGCACCTTGTGAGCAGAATTATTATGGCCTAACTATTACTGTTTTGAGCTAATATTGTCGAGCCATTTGATGTGCATTGATCACCATGGTCTCCCCCAGGCCCAACCAGACCAAAACCACACCTATCCCTAGCCCCTGGCACCAGTGCCATGCCGCCCCGACGCCATGATCGCCGGCCAAACGTGCACAAGCCATAAGCGACCACCAGCCCCTCTCCACCGCTACAGGGAGTGAGGCGTGACCTCACCACCGCCCACGGTCCACCACTCGATCAACCCCAGCCACTGGACCATCCCACAGCCTCGCCGTCCTTTCTCTCTGCATGCAGCCAGAGCACGCCAGAGCGCGATCGCCGCTAGCACGCCACAAACCACGCCTCGACACCAAATTGCGCACACCACTCCAACTTGAACCCAGCAACCCGCCAGACACGGCCGTGCACTGCTGCGCGACTCACAGTCGCCATAACCACCATCGAGCAACGCCTCTGTCTCCCAGAGCGCGAGAAGCCCCCGACCACATGCCACCGCCCCTAGCCACGCCATTGCGCCGTAGTTGACCGCCAGCAGACTGCCCACCGTCCGCCTACCTCGCCCACGCTGGTAGCCCTCTGTACCGCCCTCGCCGGAGATGCCATCCCACACCCGTCGGTCCCCTCATCGAACCTATATAAGGAGACCACCCCAGCACCATTTCTTCACACCATCTCACTCTCCTCTCTCCACTGATCATTTCCCCTCTCTCGCCGGACCCGCTCGAGCAGCAGATTGCCAGAATTCCACCAGAGGCAGCCACTGCAGAGGAGGAGAAGTTGCGGTCGATTTCGTCCACCTCAGCCCCTGCCGCGACTTCGCCTGAGCTCGCCGTCGCCATCTAGTTCGTTCGCCCGCCTCACCGCACTAGCTGGAGCGCTAGTACGTCCTCAGTAGACCCCGACCGGCCGTTTAGGGTTCGATCTCGCCGGCGACGAGTTCGTCGTCGACGACGACTGTGGATCGTTGATCTAGGTTCTAATCTTGTGGCACAGATCGTCCCATACCGCTTCGGGTTTTATGTGCCTGTGACATGCGGGACCAGCCTGACAGTCGCCCTCTGTGCCGCTGAGCATCACTAGGCCGGCCCATTTACTTTCCCGTGTTGACCCAGTAATTCAAATTAGGAATTTTCTATTTAGACTTAAAATCAATTTTGTCTCTTATTTCAAAAATGAATTCAAAGAGTTTTACAGATTCAAATGGAGTGATCCCAATTTTGTTGGAAAGGTAATGAAAATATCTATCAAAGCCCGTTGGATTTTAATCATTTCGAGTTAGAGATCTCTCCTAGTAAAAATAACAAGACAGAAGCATTTGCACATTCAAACATTTTTATAAAATCAACCATAATAGCTTTTGAGTTGATTCCAACTCTAAAAAATCATATATGACAGTACATATATGAATATGTAATAATATTAAGGTTTCCATGCAGTGACTTTGGACTAGTACCAAAATAATGCTATATAGGCATTTCTAGTCACTTTAAATCATTAAATATTCAACTTAAACTTATTAAAATGTGATCCAACCTTTAAATCACATTCCCATATGTTAGAATATGTGGTGATGACATGTGTCCACATGATCCCATATTTTATTTGGAGAATATTAAATCTTAGTTAATTTCAATGAGTAGAAATTACTTTTCTCAAATAAAAAGAATGAAGCTAGTTAATTAAAACTTGTGATGCTTGTGATGATAATTAACACAACCCTATTGTGGTCAAGTCAGTATTCATCATTCTTTTCAAAGTCTTTAGAAAACATCTGACAACGAATAGTATGGCCATTCCAACTGTCCATAACCGCGGACGCGGCTATTCGAATAGTTTGACACTCTATAGAGGTGGTACACTTTCACCACAAGATTCGATACATCTGTTAGGGATAACTCTGAATCATCATACTTAGTATGCAGATAATCAAACATAACCTTCCCTTTTACACACCCTAGTATAAGCACCTCTCCTATGAGCATGGCCTCCCAACCATGACCATCAGTCATCTTGGGCACTGCATAGGTGGACAACATTGAGAGGTAGCCTCAGCTCAAACCTCTCCCGTGAGGGAACTAATACTAATGTATATAAATTTCCAGCTAAGCCTTACCCAATTCAGGTAATGTGGTTGTACGGTAAATTTGGAATGGTATCGCATCCGAATCCAACCATCAGTTTTATAAAAGGGTTAAGGCTCATGCCTCAACATTTTCATCAACATCAATCCTTTGTGTTTCTCAACACATGTCAAAACATCTCAATAGAATGACTCATTATTCCAAGGATTTCAATTTTCATTTTCACCAAGTGTTCCCATCTAAAGTGACTCAAGTTTTTGATCTACTCTAACTACTAAGTTAAGAATGTTCACTAAGGTGAAAAAGATGGGTTTAATCTCATGCCATATAATGACATCTAAGGGTTCTAAATAGGTCAAGTTTTATACTTTTTATGCTACCTTCAAAAGCAGTAAAGAACTTTGTATAATCTAAGAAGGGTAAAACTTGTAACTAGGACTTGGGGTACTATTAGTTAAATAAGGGGGTGTGATCAAAGCATGCTTAAGGCATCTTTGCTAAACCATCTAGTTTGATCCTAGTTTGCTAAGTACTACACTTTCAAGTGCTGGCATTGTTAATGGTGGCTTGCCTTGGTTGGTGTAGTGGTTGAAGTTTTCTTCTTCTTCTTCTTGGTAGAACTCCTCCTCCTCGAGAGCTTGGTCGGTACTATCGTTTATAAATACATAAGGAATACACAATCACCAAACAATACTTAACTAGGCTAGATAGCATTCTAAGACACACAATTGATGATCCATTATCATCACAAGCATCACAAGTTTAAATCAAAAGTTTCCTTCTTTTTATTTTAGAAAAGTAATTTCTACTCATTGAAAAATTAACTAAACTTTAATATTCACCACCAAAATATGGGATAATGTGGACACATGTCCTCACCACATATTCTAACATGTGGGAATGAGATTTAAGGGTTGGATCAATATTACTTTGGTTTAAGTTCCTTATTTAATGATTTAAAGTGACTAGAAATGCCTATGTAGCATTATTTTAGTACTAGTCCAAAGTCACTGCATGTAAACCTTAATATTATTACATATTTGGATAGATATGGTAAAATGTGATTTTTGAGAGTTGGAATCAACTCAAAAGCTAACTTGGTTGATTTTATAAAAATGTTGCCTGTTGCAAATGCTTCTGTCTTCTTATTTTTATTAGGAGAGATCTATAACTCTAATTGAATTAAATCCAACGAGCTTGGTTAGATTACTTCCATACCTTTCAGGAAAAATTAGTTTCATGCAATTTGGATTTGTAAAACTCACGGAATAGATTTTTGAAATACTGGATAGAAACTAGATTTAACTAAAGAAGAAAAATCCAGATTTCAATCGGTGGGCTAGCGCGGGAAAAGGAATGGGCCGACCCAGTGGCGCTCCGCGGCGCGGGGCTCAGCTAACAGGGGGTCCCGCGTGTCAGTGGCACTTAAAACGCGAAACGGTACGCGCGCTGTGGGTCGTGCGATTAGAAGCTAGATCTACGGGTGAGGGTCGTCGTCGACGACGAACAGGTCGCCAGCGAGCTCGATCCCTAGCGGCTCGGTGGTGGTCTGCTGGGGGCATACCAGGGCTCCAGCAGGGTCGACGAGGCGGGCAAACGACGTGGAAGACGACGGCGAGGCGAGGCGTGGTCGCGGTGGAGCTTGGGGCGGTCGAAATCAACGGCGCCCTTCTCCTCCTACCGTGGCTGCTCCGGCTCCAATTACAGCGAGCTGCTGCTCCACTTTCTCCGGCTAGAGGTGGGTAAGGTCCAGAGAGGTGAGGGGAGTGGAATGGTGTGGAGAAGAGACGCTGGGGAGGGCTCCTTTTATAGGCTCGACGGTGAGACCGAGCGGGATGGGCGGTCGACGGTGGCGACATGGCTACGGCGAGGTAGAGGCATGGCTAGGGGTGGCGATCGATGGGCGGTGCTCTAGAGCTTAAATGCGGCCGTAGGGGCAGTGGCACGCGGTCAGGAGCGGGCGGTGCACTGAGCGCAGGCGGCGGTGTTTGGCGCGGTTCTTCCGGGCTGCTGGTCGCGGGGCTGCGAACGAGGATGTCTTGGCGGTTGCTGGGCCTGTTGTGGTTGCTGCCACGCAAGGCTAGGGCTTGGCGAGGCCGGTGCTGCTCTGGTGGGCGCGGCGCTCCGGGGTGATCGGCATGGCGGACAGAGGCATGCGTGCGAGCAACTAGGGCTAGTCCTCCGCTCGATTTTGGTCGGGGGATGGTCGAGGCGGTGCGGTGTGATGGTGCCTGTCAGCCAGAGGGCGAAGGAGAGCGCGGGGCGACTTGGGGCGAGCTGTCCATGGTCGACTTGGCGCATGGCGTCGGGCGGCTTGGCACTGGAGCAGCTAGGGGAGGGGGAGAGAGAGCTAGGGCCAGGATTTTAGCTGGGGGGACAAGGGGACCGAGTTAGGCCCGAATGGTGACAAAAATCACTGCACACTATAGTGTTTTGAATTTGGCAAGATTTGTGTCTGCCACCTGTTTGATGAAATGGCTGAAAGAGAAAAAGTTTTGAATTTTGGTTTCAAAATTTTTGGGTGATCTCCACTAATGCTAGGTAGTCTCTGGTTGCAAGGTTTTTGAAAGTGGAGCTCAAAAAGATGGGTTTTGAAATAGGGGTGATCTATGCATATGCATTAGATTCAATTTTAAACTGTCATTTAAATTAGTTTACAGAATGTTTTTAGAAGATCCAAAAGTGGGCCTTGGTACCTCATTATGTGTACTAGCAAGGGGTGCAATGATCAAGAATTGTTTCTGTTAAAATTTGAGTACTAGGAATAGCCAAAGTAGGCATGAGAGTTAAATTTGCCAAAATGACCATTCCTCTTTAATTCTTTTTCATTTGATTTTCTTTAGGAAAAGTTTGGGAATGATGTAGATGATGTTTAAATCACCTAAGAAACATTTTACAAGCATTGGATCATTCAATCATGGCAATTCAAACAACTCCTAATTTAAATGCACACATATATGAATGCTTTCATATTAGCTTTGGAAAAATTTTGTTAACCCCATTTTTGATTGATTCGATCTTGATAAGCTCGGATTGAAGTTTTGGGATGTTACAATAGATCATCAAATGTGTTCCTTAGTGTGCTAAGTAGACTAGTTAAGCTTTGTTTGGTGATTGTGTATTCCGTATGTATTTATAGACGATAGTACCGACCAAGCTTTCGAGGAGAAGGAGTTCTACCAAGAGGAGGAGGAAGAAAACATCAACCACTGCACCAACCAAGGCAAGCCATCATTAACAATGCAAGGTAGACCTTGCAAGCTAGATAACCTAAGTAAATGCATTAGGCATGCTTTGGTTATGCCCTTTGACTTTTACCTACCCCATGTTTTTATTTACAAGCTTTAGTTTCTTTACTTTACCAAAAATCCTTTACTTGTTTAAAGGTAGCATAAAAAGTATAAAACTGGACCTATCTAGATAAACTTAGATGGAATGAGATTGATCCTAGGATCCCACACTAGTGAACACTCTTAACTTAGTAGCTTAGAGCTAAATCAAAACTTGAGTCACTTAGATGGGAGGACTTGGTGAAAATGACTTGTGAAAACCTAGGAATGATGAGTCATTCTATTGAGATGTTTTGACATGTGTTGAGAAACACAAATGGTTTATGATGATGAAAATGTTGAGGCATGAGCCTTAGCCCTTTTATAAAAACTGATGGTTGGGTTCGGATGCGATACCATTCCAATTTTACCGTGCAACCACAATACCTGAATTGGGTAAGGCTTAGCCGGAAGTTTATATGCATTTGTATTAGTTCCCTCACGGGAGAGGTTTGAGCTGAGGTTACTTCTCAATGTTTTCCACCTATGAAGTGCCCAAGATGACAGATCGTCATGGTTGGGAGGCCAGGCTCATAGGAGAGGTCCTTATACTAGGGTGTGTAAAGGAAAGGTTATGTTTGATTATCTGTATACTAAGTATGTTGATTCAGGGTTATCCCTGACAGATGTATCGAATCTTGTGGTGAAAGTGTACGACCTCTGTAGAGTGTCAAACTAGTCGAATAGCCGCGTCCGTGGTTATGGACAGTTGGAGTGGCCATACTATTCCGTTGTCAGGTGTTTTCAAAATGACTTATGAAATGATTTGTGACATGACTTGACCACAACAGAGTTGTGACTATGACAATTAATTTCCCATTTAGGTTTTCAAACTTTATTTATCTTTCTTTGTTTCTGAACTCATCTTAGGTTTCAAACTTAACTTTACAAATGAACTTAGAGTTAGCATTCCTACTAGAACTATCCTATTTCTTAGTGGTAGTTTGCGAGTACTTAAAGAGTACTCATGGCTTTTGTCCCTGGATATTCCCATGGCCAGACTATGAAGGAGACTACCAAGATGAAGGACAGCAGGATAGCTATGATAACTAGGACTATCTTTCATCGTCATCATTGCCTGTGACCCTGAAGATGGACCCCACCGCTACGCTTATTATTTATTCCACTGCTTGTTGTGTTATGACTGGATCATGAGATCCTTTATTCGTGTAAGACCTTATTAAGGTTTGTAATGGATGATGTACTATGATATCCAATCTGTTATGTCTCACAAAAATGGTAATCCTGGGATTGCAATGTATAGCATAACAGGCATCTGGGATTAAAAATCTGGGTGTTGACACCCCTCCTAGCCCTTATATAGATAGGCTAGGTCTCTGGTAGCAGGTCGAGTTGGTTATAGATTAGGGTTCGTCCCTTTGAACTTTCTATCTTAAGCTTCTTCTTGCTTGGGAAGCAATCAGAGTCTCGGTGGGTCACCCGAATTCTGTATTTGGCCTTGGCAACGCCGTGGGCTTGTGTCATATCTAGACCGTATATGCAAAACTCGAGTACTTGTAGGGTATACCCATGTCAACTATCATACCTAGTAGAGTACTTGGGGAGCACCGGAAGCGGAATATTCTCTGGATAACTCAGGAGTTGGGATGTAGGTGGCGATTGAAGAAGAAAGTGATGAGGATGAATCTAAAGATACATTAGAAGAGTTGGAATGTATGGACACACTTCAGCTGGATGATGTGTCGGGTCCGGATACTTATGATACTGAGTATCGTCCATCGAAGAGGCAAGTCGTTCCACAGACGGTGCGTCGTACTTCATGACAGCATGTTGTACTCTGGGTATGTACGATGAACGTCGCAGCTTCTAGGGAGCATGACACTAGGGGAGGAGTATTCCAGTGTTGATACAGAAATTAGAGTTTGAGCACTTGATGTAAATAAATAAGTGGGATAGCACCCACATGAGTTTGTAATACCTAAATGGTATGGGTCTGTAATGACGTAGTACTAACTATGTTGTTTGTAATGTATAATATGTGAAATGCATATTTGGTTCTTATTTGGATCTTGTTTTCCATTGTGTGACTAGTTATGTGCATGAAATTGAGCTCAGAACATATTCATGATGTAATTATGAGTGTTTGCTTTATGTTATAGGACTAGGGGGGTATGGAAATGGGTGTAGAGGACGAGATCGAACAGCAGCGCATGGAGTGTGAAACTAAGAAAAAGGCGGATGAAGATGCCAGAATCAGGCAAATTTACCACCACCACCACCAATCAGGGCGTTGATGGAGAAGAACTTTATGCAATACATGCAGATGATGCAAGAGTCTCAGAACAAGTTTATGGAGGGATTAGTGGATCGTGTGGGACATCAAAGGGAACCTGAAGGACGCGGTGTGAGTCTTTCTGACTTTCAAAATGCAAGGCGATTACCCTTTGCATCAGCCCCTGAGCCAATGGATGCAGAGGATTGGCTAGCGGATACCCCAAGGAAACTTAAGACTGTAGGTTCCTACGAGGAGGAAAAGTTGAGGTATGCAACACATCTCTTAACAGGACCTGCATCATCATGGTAGGAGAATAAGTTAGCAATGCAACCTCCAGGAAGGGAGTATACTTGGGAGAATTTTAAGCAGAGATTCCGTGAATATCATGTTCTGAAAAGTGTTATTGAACTAAAGCGTAGGGAGTTTGAAGAACTTCAGCAGAGATACACCAGTGTCATGAAGTACATCTAGGAGTTCAGTCAACTATCTCGTTATGCTGAAGATGAAGTGAGCACGGAGGAAAAGAGGAAGAAGCATTTCTTGCGTGGTTTGAATCCATTTGTGAATATGCAGCTGAGGCTAACCAATAAAGCAACTTCTCAACAGTTACTTGATGCAGCTATCACATTTGAGGATGATTACAAGAATGTCCAAGAGGACCATAGGAAGAGAGCAAAGAAGGAAACCAAGAGGATCCAAGCAAGTAAGCCTAAACCTAATATGGAGTTGAAAGCTCGAAATAGGTCCATTAACAATGGTAGCAACCCCAATCGTGGTACCATCACAACCAGGAGGAATGTCATTTGTTACAATTGTAAGCTTCTAGGGCACTTTAGTAGGGATTCCCTGAAGCCGGTGATCATATGCTTTGGGTGTGGTCAGATGGGGCACATGAAGCCCGATTGTCCCAATAAACCACCAGGTGGTTGGCCTACATCAGGCGGTGGTCAAGCAAGAGGCGGAGGTGGATAGTCTAACAGAGGTGGAAGCTATGGCAAGAACAACAATGCAAGAGAGGCAGACGTACTGGAAAGCTGAATTGTGCAACCTTGGAGGAGGTGGATAACTCGGATCAAGCAGTGATAGGTAGGCTCAATATTCTCACAAATCCTGGAAAAGTTCTATTTGATACGGGTGCAACTACTTCATTCATATCTGAACAATTCTATGATAAATTCGGGATTAGAAGGGCACTGTTAGAAAAACCTATGATTTAGTTACTGCTGGAGGGATCGTGGTAGTTAGAAACATAAAATTAAACCAAGTGATATCAATCTGTGGTCAACCCTAATATGCGGATCTTTATGTGATTCCATTAAGGGGAATAGCAGTAGTGTTGGGAATGGATTGGATGGCTGAGTATGGGGCTCAGATCAACTGTGAGGATAAAACCGTTTCAATCAAGTCTCCATGTGGAGGAAGGATAGTCTATCAGGCAGATAAACATAGTCATATCATGGTAGATCTGCAATTGAACTCAATGAAGGACGTCAAATTGGAAGATATTCTGGTTGTGAAGGAATTTCAAGATGTTTTTCCAGCAGAGTTACCAGGAATACCACCTGATCAAGAAATAGAGTTTACTATTAACCTGATACATGGTACTGCACCAATAGCCCAAGCACTGTACAAGATGGGACTGGGATAATTAAAAGAGCTTAACGAGCAAATTGATGAGTTAGCCAGAAAAGGATTTATTCAGGAAAGTGTACCCCCAGGGGGAACTCCGGTAATTTTTGTGGATAAAAGAGATGGAGTACAAAGAATGTGTGCTGATTACAGAAATCTCAACAATGTTACCATCAAGAACAAATATCCATTACCAAGAGTCCAAGATCTGTTTGATCAATTCAAAGGAGTTGGAGTGTTTTCCAAGATTGATCTAACATCAGGGTACCATTAGATAAAAATCAAACCTGAAGTTGTTCCAAAAACAACATTTGTGTCAAGCTATGGACATCATGAGTATCTCGTTGTACCTTTTGGATTGACCAATGCACTAGCAATATTCATGAATTTGATGAACAAAATCTTTATGTCGTATCTAGATAAGTTTGTCATAGTGTTTATTGATGATATTTTGATATACTCCAAGGATAAAGAAGAACATGCTGGTCATTTGAGAACAACATTGCAAATCTTGAGAGAACATAAGCTGTATGTTAAATTCAGGAAGTGTGAATTTTGGTTGAAGAAGGTAGAATTTCTTGGTCATGTAATCAGTAAGGATGGAATTGCGGTGAATCCGTCCAAAGTTCAATCAGTATTGGAATTGAATGCACGAACTAATGTGAAACAAATCTGAGGTTTCTTAGGCATGGCAGGCTATTATCGGAGATTCATTGAAGGTTTTCTAAGATAGCTGGACCAATGACCAAATTGCTAAGAAATAATGCACTATTCATATGAGATGAGAAGTGCAAAGCAAGTTTTCAGGAATTGAAAACCAGATTAACAACCACACCAATCTTAGCTATACCGGGAACCGGAAAAGATTACACAGTATATTGTGATGCCCCCAAAGAAGGAGTAGGATGTGTGCTAATGCAAGATCACAAGGTAATTACTTATGGGTCTAGACAACTCAAACCTCATGAAGTCAACTACCCAACACATGATTTGGAGCTAGCAGCACTGGTCTTTGCTTTAAAAGGTTGGAGACATTTTATCTTTGGAGCAAGGTGTGAACTATACATGGCTCGTAAGAGTCTTAAATATTTCTTTACTCAGAAGGAGTTGAATATGAGGCAGAAAAGATGGCTGGAGTTGATCAAGGATTACGATCTTACAATCAACTATACTCCAGGAAAGGCTAATGTAGTAGTAGATGCTTTAAGTCGGAAGAGTATGGATACTCAACCCATCAATAGAGAATTACCAAAAGAGTTGCAAATGCATTTGGAAAGGTTAGAAATACAATTCCTAAGAACATAAGTTCGTGTAGGCTTAGCTACCATGAGAGTTGTAGAAGAGCAAAGCAGTGATCTTCGTCATGAGATCTATCAACATCAACTTTATGATCCATTCATTGATGAAGAAATCAGAAGAATTTCTGAAGGACAAAAATCAGTTTTTCACCTAGGGGATTATGGATCTTTATGGTTCCAAAACCGTCTTTGTTTACCAGATGTACCAGAGATCAGAGAGGTGATACTCTAAAAAGCACATGAAACACCATATTCAATTCATCCAGGAAGTACGAAGATGTACATGGATCTTAAGGAATTATTCTTGTGGAATAACATGAAAAGGGATATTGCAAAGTATGTATCTGAATGCCATACTTGCCAAAGAGTAAAAGCAGAACATCGAAGTCCAGCAGGACCATTACAACCTTTAGAAATTCCGAAATGGAAATGGGAAGAAGTTGGAATGGAATTTATCACAGGATTACCCATGACACCGAAGCGGAAGGATATGATTTGGGTGATTGTGGATTGATTCACGAAAAGTGCACATTTTATCCCGGTAAATCAAAAACATAATGCCGAGAAGTTAGTGGAAATCTATGTCAAAGGGATAGTAAGTAAGCACGGAGTACCCAAGAAGATTGTATCGAATAGAGGATCTGTGTTTACTTCAGCATTTTGGAAATAATCACATGAAGCACTTGGCTCGAAGTTGGATTTCAGCATAGCCTATCATCCTGAAACTGGAGGCCAAATGGAGAGAACCAATCAAATTTTAGAGGACATGCTTAGAGCTTGTGCATTAGATTTTGGAGGTTCATGGGAACATCATCTACCGTTGGCAGAATTTTCCTACAACAATAGCTATCAAGGCAGTCTGAAAGCAACACCATATCAAGTACTTTATGGGAGAAGATGTAGATCACTGATATGTTGGTATGAACCTGGTAGTAGCAAGGAATTTGCACCAGACTATATCAAGGAAAAGCAAGATATCATCGATATTATTAGAGATCGATTGAAGATAACTCAAAGTTAACACAAAAGTTTTGCTGATCAAAGTCGAAGATCATGGCATCCAAAAGTAGGGGATATGGCATATCTCAAAGTAAGTCCAATGAAGGGATTTAAGAGATTCGGAGTCAAAGGAAAACTGAGTCCAAGATATATCGTAACATTTAAGATATTGAGTCAGAACAGAACAATAGCTTATGCTCTTGAGTTACCAAAAATATTGGCTCAAGTTCATAATGTTTTCCATGTGTCACAGTTACAGAAATGTCTTAAAGTTCCCAAAGATGCAACTACACATCAAGAAATTGAGTTACAAGCAGATTTAACTTATGTTGAGAAACCCTATGTTCAAACAAATGAGAGGTAAAAAAACCTTCAAGCATACTTAGATGAACCTATATAATTCTTGGAAGACTATTTCCTATCATTGGCATGGGATTTTTATGCCTATCTATTTCAGGATATTTCTTAGTTACATGCCCTTGACTTGGAAGACTCAGTTCTTAGTTTTATGTCTTCCCTTAAGATATTTTTATATCTCGTACTGAAAGTAAGCATGGATTAAACATGTGCAAAGGCCTATTTAGCTTCCAAACTCTATTTCATTAAGTTAATGATTGATCAATAGTCATCATTAGTGTTTGGTTCCATTTACCCCTCTCATTAGCATCTTTCTAGTTCAAAGAAGAGAATAATTATACCAAGATAGACATGAAGTTCAGCTTTGGTTGAACACTTTCACCATTTTCTATATGGCATCAGTAATGGTCTTGCCCTCCTAGTAACCTGTAACACCCTAGCATTTAGGAACCAACGAAGGGTAGAAATAGAAATTTGTGCATATGCATGCATTCATCTGTAAAATCGGGGTAAATTTTTTTGCTAAATAAAAACCTAAAGAGATCAGAGTTTCGTTCACTATCTAGAGGCAGGAATAGCTCTCCGAAGTGATTACTATAAATTTTCACATCATCTTTAGGTGTTATTGTGTTTTGGGGGTAGATATTTTGAATTCAAATTTGAAATTAAAACCATTTGAAAAACATTTGGAAACTAAAAGTTAGAATTATAAAGTGGATTTCCAAAATGAGGTATGAACATTGTTTGATTATATTATAGATATATTAAACAACATTATGAATACAAGACAAGGAAATTTAAATAAGAAATGATTTCTTATTTCTTTTTCTCTCGTCCTTAATAAATATTACAAATGGAGATCATTACACCAAGACAGATAATTACAAGGAAGAAATTCCAATAAAATGAATATTTATTAAATCATAGAAATATTGTTACAAGATTCTTTACAAAAAGAATAAAAGAAGATTATAATAAAATCTATCTATCTATTCCTATAATGTATCTTTAAGCATCTAGACTTTGTTCCTACAAAATAAGATAAACAACTCAACAAAGAAATAAAATGTTAGTGATTAGTTTTACTCTCAGTGGTGAAGAGTGAAGTGCAATGTTCATATTACAACATAGAGTAATTTGAAGGGGCAAGTTTCACCAAAGTGTAGTATCTGTTCTTTTAAGCAAATAGTTCCAGTGTCACATTATAAGCCAAGTGGCAAAGTTGTAAGATTCACCTAGATAAGTAATAGTAAAAGGATGGGGAGGTATAGACCAGAGTTAGTTCATCTCATCCACAGCTAAAGCAAACAGTGAAGCAGCTCATACACCTAAATGCAGGCATTGAGGTGTTAACAGCCGAGGGACAAGGGGCAGTTTAAATCACAACAGTGTTGAGAAAAGCAAGCTTTGCTATCCACTTTGCAAAGAGAGAGAGAGAGCACAAGCAGAGTTTAACACCAGCACAGCCAAGAACAACACCAGATCTTGAAACCAAATCATTGGATCAAGCCACTTTCCACCACAGAAAACCCAGGAGATCACCAGCAAAGATGGTGACTTGAGGAGGGGGAAGAAATAGGTGGACATCAAGGTCACAGGAGCAACAACAGCAGGAGGAGCATGACAAGGCCAAGAGGAAGCCAACACAAATCGAGGGCTACCACAAGACAACAGTAAAAGGCAACCAGAGTATACCCAACATATTAATCTAAATGTTTTCCATCTTACCCATTCATTTTCTTTCAAGCACATGATAGAAAACATATCAGATAGTAGATAGTAACAGCCAGATCAAGCATGCGTTCTTACACAGGCAGGGTCTCAGACCAGCATCACTGACCCTATAATCCATTTTTAACTAGATAGATACACTGCACAGCTGCTGGTACAGGGCACATTCCTAGGAGGATAGCACCTCTGTACCCACCAAGATTAGGTCTGCTTGAGTACAAGCTCAAGTAGACCCTCTTCAACAAAGATAATCATCTTCCTAAATGATCTAGGAATCATAAATAGACACTTTACTTTTTGCAAAGACAATAAAGATCAACACTATCTATTACTAGACCACACTATTCAGAAAACACTAAATTTAATCGTTTTCCTACAAGCATATAGGAATCATCTCTTTTTAATCATCTCTTTATTAATCACAGAGCAAAGTCTAGCACTAGATTTACACTTCACAAGTAAGTAAATAACCCAGCATTAGTACAGAGAACATCTCAAATCAACTCCATAGAATTATATCCACCATCACCATAACTTAAGCATCCACAATTAACTAAGCATGCTTTTACAGAGAATTTGATGACAGAACAGATAACAAAAGCATGAATAGCAGAATGTTCTCTGATAGAGAATAGAGTAATAAAACATGCACAATAGAGTGGTCATCTGAGAGAGAGTAGAGTTACAGATCATAATCAATAGTAGTTGGCAATACCCCAACCGTAGGACACCATCAAAGGATTTGCATAGACAGGATTAACCAAGGAGCCAACTAAACATCACTACCGGGGGGAAATAAATCCTAGAAATTAGGAATGAACCCTAAATGGGGAATTCGTTGCAATAGTCACATGGCACGGAGCATAGGGAAGAGAGAGCACAGAGAGAGAAGTAGAAGAACTTACTCGAGGTGTAAATTTATTGAAGAGGAAGCAAAGAGGAGGCCGGCGGTGGAGAGGTGGCGGCATAGGGAGCACCCTGAGGGGGCCCTTCAAACCACGCCTGTAGCACGTTGGAAGTAGTCGGACAAGAAGGGGAACACACCACGAGTAGACCAACACGTTGCGGAAGAAGCAAAGAGGCGGCCAACCCTAACCCTAGCCTCGTGCAGGGGTTAGCGCGGCCAGGAGAGGGCACCAGCGACGAATCGGCTTGGACAACATTGTTCAGCGGCGTGGACTTGGTCGTCCTATACCGCTGCAGTAGCCACGGCGGCCGGACTTGGTTGAAATCATGCGCAGCAGCAGCGGCGGCATCGAGCGCCAGAGAGATTCGTGAGAGAGATAGGGGAGCACGAGAGAGTGTGCGAGGGGGGTACTAGGCCGGTGGACTGCCTAGTACAGCCCAGGTGGTCTTTGACCAGGCAGGCTGGGTCGGGTCTTGTTGGGCCCGGCTCATGTCTCAAAAGACTTATCTAAAAATAAATATTTACAAATATGCCCCCCAAACAAAATCAGATATAGAAAAATAAATAAAAATCCTAAAAATATATATAATATATCTATGAACTCATAACAATATCCTCTACTCAATATAAATAATTGATAGTAATTATAATTAACTAAATCTAGCTCAACTATAATTATTGTTTTTATTCCCATTGGAACTTTATAAAAATAAATAAAATACTATAAATTGAAAATACTAGAAAGAGTTTTTATAGAAAATATTAGAAAGAGTTAAAAAATAAATAAATTCATTTTTAAACTCTTAGAATAATACTAGTTATCATAATAATACTAGATACAAGAATTATGTGAATTTAATAGTCTTTGAGTAATGCCTTTCTTTTATTAATTAAAGAAAATAGTAAACCTTTATAAGAAAATAATAGTCTTTGGGTAAAACATGCAAAGAAGAAAATAATAATAAATCATTGCATGACATTACTATGCATTGCATATTGCTTCTTTAAATATTGTCCTTACCGAGCAATAATGGTCTTTTGTAGAAACCGGAGCTCAAGGTCAGGTGGAAGCATCTGACTTCACTACCTTGCAGTCACAAGGCAAGTTCATCACTTGCTCATGTCCTTTGAAGAGTCTTTATGAAAGTATTTGAAAGTTGTGTGTTATCACCTATATTCGAAAAGAGATAGAAAATAAATATTTTTCCAAACAAATGAATGCTATTATCATCCTAAGTGATGATAAACACTAAGAAGGACAATGGAATCTAGGATTCTAGTGGTCGAACAACTAGGGCATAATAACCCATGAAATCAGTGATTCTAGCGCTGTATATAATGCGTTAACCATAAGATTTGGAATGGGATGGAGAAGTCAGTTGGATCTTCTTCCTTTCGCATGGACGGATGACCTGATAATGAGGCTGAGAATTTCTCGTCAGAAACCTAGCACATGGGTGGAACCCCTTAGTTTCCCATGAATTTGGTGTCTAGATTATCTTGAGAGGATGTCAATGGTTTAGCTGGTCCTTTCAGGGAGCTTGCCAGGACATAACCGTCTCATAGAGTCTTTGGGTGCCTACCAGAGGTATAGTCGGTCCTATAAGGGGCTTGATAGAGGTGGGGCATGTCCCAGAGGATCGTGTCTTCATGCGGGGTTGCGGAGAGTGGCAGTGATTATCTTGGATCGTCTACTAGGCCCCACATAACGGAATTGTGGACGGGAAAGTATGCCTGGTTGTGCAACAAGGATTTGGTCTCTTATCAGTAAAGCAACACATCTTTGTAGAGTGTAAGAATTCTGGCATGTTACTCCCTATTCTGAGAAGGAGCTACGAATGCGGCAGGAAAGGAACTCCCTGAAGTTCTGGTCAACCTGTGAAGGCTGATGGGCATCCTTTTTCATATTAAAAGCAATCTTTGAAGAAACATTTACCAAAACTGCATAGTACCAAGGACTTATAGTTCGAGGTGGTAGTTAGAGCATCAAACTTCCCACCTTGCATATAGTGAACTTGCTGGGTAATGTTGTAACTCACTCTTTCCTTTGAACCCCTTGCTAGACTTTGGAGGTCCAGAACAACATCTACTATGAAGAGCCAGATCTATCTGGTGGAATTGAAGGGGTGGACTACGGAATACACTATGGAGATAAAGACAACCAGTCAGAGTAGTCGTCAGGCCGGAATATAGTTACCTAGGTTGAGCTGAGAAGCAAGAACCCTATAGAATAAGCTATTGAGCTCACGTTTTTATTACCGTTGTGTTTTTCGTTCTTCCGCTGAACCTAAGAGATAAGTTATTTGGTTTGAAAGTTTGAATAACTTGAAGTCTTGAATTTCTGCTAATGTGATAATAATGAAGTGTGTATGTTTGTAATTTGGAACCGCAATGTGCATGTTGTACCACTCTAAGGGATGTGATATTTACAGAATGGTGTTCTATGGATATCATGTCAATGACTATAGTGTACTACACATGCAGTGGTATGTTAGGTCACCGCATAACCAATATAAACCTTATTCATGGGTCTTTCAATCATGTCATATGCTCTAAAACAACCTTTGCTTTTCACTTTCCATGGCTAGCTGAATCCTCGGGTGCCTACCTTTCCAACACTTTTCCCTAGAGCATATGTATTGAAATACCCATGACCCTTAGTTTACTCGTTGATTACTAAGTGGAACAAGAATATCTCCTTGTTATCATTCCTTTCACTTTTTATCTTACAAAACCATTTTATGTTTCATAAATCATAACCACCTTTGATGGTTGTGCCTTCAAGTTCGTGGTCACCCAAGATCCAACTTCTCTGTTACAACCATAACCATAAGAGCAATATTATTTGGAAGCTGAATAAAACAAGGCACATGAGAAATATACTTGAAATAACATTAATGCTATATTGGTATGTACGGTGTACGTTGTGGTAATTGGTTTTAAGGGTATTTGTATATACAAGCTTTGCTTGTATAGGAATTTTTGGGCTAGCAAAAAGATCTACAAGTATGCCATTGGATCCATAGTGCCCAACATTTATCATCACACAATGCTCCTTAGTATTAAACATCAATGTATATAAGAAAAAGGTAGCACTAAATAAGGCACTAGCAAATTATCATTCATTAAATTATTTGAGCTAGCAACACTAAGAATGACTTTGAATTTCAACATTTAGCTTTCATTTCCCGTTTCTTTTGATAGCACACAACTCATTCTCGTCAAGGAATTTAATCATGGGATAGATTATTTTAGTAGATATTTCCTAAGCATTAAAAACATCAATCATGGTGGTTTCATTCATTCTCAAGGAAACATGAAAACTAGACATAAAACTAGAGAAAGACGCTCGAAGTTTCTATGATCATTCTATGTTGCTCAAAAACAAAGTTTAGAGGTTTGCAAACTGAGAGTTTGATAGGTATAGTGGGGTGTCTTGGGCATCCCCAAGCTTATGGTATTCACCATTCTTGGATAACTCTTAGTGTTGTTGGCGAGGGTTTAACTTGTCAATGCCCATTGTTATGTACTTGGGTTTTGGAGAAGGAGGGAGCACTGGAGGCATCAGTCGGCTAGCAAACAAGCACACAGGGACGCAAGTTTTACCCAAGTTCAGGCCTCATAGAGGTCCCTACTCCTGCTCGTCTGCCCTTGGAATTAACGAAGGAATCAAAGATTACAGGGGCACAGATGCAATCTGGCGAGAGTTGTGGAAACTAGGGTGGTGATCATCCTTCTCGCCGCCCCCTCCTAGCCTTTATATAGATAGGCTAGGTCTCGGGTAGCAGGTCGAGTCGGTTACTGACATGGGTATACCCTATAGGTACTCGAGCTTGGTATATGGCCTGAATACGTGGAGGCCCACGGTGTCGCCAAGGCCCAAATGAAGGACTCGAGTGGCCTACGGACTCTCGATTGCTTGAAGAACAAGAAGAAACTAAAGATAGAAAGTTCAAAGGGGAAAACCCTAATCTGTAACCAACTGGACCTGCTACTCAAGACCTAGCATATCTATATAAAGGCTAGGAGGGGGCGGCGAGAAGGACACAGGCAACCCTAGTTTCCACAACCCTTGCCAGATTGCATCTGCGCACCATTGTAATCCTCGATTCCTTTGATAATTCCACGAGCAGACAAGCAGGAGTAGGGACCTCTATGAGGCCTAAACTTGGGTAAATCTTTGAGTCCAACGCTCCCTCCTTCTCCAAAACCCAAGTCCATAACAATGGGCATTGATGAGTTAAACCCTCATCAATTGGCGCCGTCTGTGGGAACTGGGAGTGCTGATGTTGCGGCTTCTTTGGCCCCATCAACCGAGATCTACAACTCCGCAACAGCGGAGATCTGCCAGCTCTTCGGCGCGTTAGACTTCACCATCCACACGTCGGCCACTCGCCCGGCCTTCGAGTTCGTGGGCGATGGAGTCAGCCTGGCAATAGGGAGCTTCCACTTCCAAGTTGGTCAGATGGGCACGCTCCGCATGCCCGACCAGCCAATGGTGCCGTCGATTGCCCCAGCATCATGGTTCCCTCCATCGATCGGCACCCTCAGTGAACTCAACGCCCCGACAACAGTCGAGAACACAGTCACCGACAGCAGTCGCGACTCCGATCTGAGAGATCTGGCCACTGGAGATGGAACCTACGGTTCCGGATCTGAGAGTTGTGGAAGCAGCAGCTTCCCCAATCACTTCATGTGCGCCGTCATCAATGCAGGTGATACCTCTGCGAACCGCGACAACACAGGAAATCACGGTAACGGAACCGACCCGCCTAATGGCGGAAACAGTGGCAATGGCGGCAATGGCGGCAACGGTGGCAATCGCACCCCCATCGACAATGGAAGAGCAGTCGAACCTCCAACCATATTAAACGATCAAACCGGCGAACGCGTCGTGATCAGGCTCAACGAGCAAGAATGGGCTCGCTATCGCGAGGCCCTACGAGGCGGCCCTCTACCCTTCGGATCTCCGCAAGAACTGCTGATGGGCTACCACTGGCTCCTGAAGGAAGAATTCAAGCGCCAAGTACAAACAATCGCGCAACTCGGGGCACGCAAAAAGGCAGCAGACGAGTCGAGCCTTCGTCGTGCTGTGCTCTCCTCCCACAGAGGATCCTCCTCAAAGGGCAACGAGTACATCGCCAAGAAGAGGCAATCTCGGATGGCCCATCTCACCGAGCAAGAATGCATAGAAGCTGCAAAGGTCCTCGACTTCAGCTCTATGACAGTCGACACACGTGGCAATGTGGTCCCCAAGACGCCATAGGCTGCGGTGACAGCGGCCACCATGTACCTCCTTAACAACCAGCCGCCATGCACTGATCTACGATCGCGGGCTTGGGATTAATCGAGGCTGCCCTCGACAAGGAGCCAACACCAGAGCCAAAGAAAGGCAAAGCGCTAGCAAAGCGTTATTCCTCGCCCTCATCCAGTGATGACAGTCATGACCTGTCTCGGCGTCGCTGCTCACGGCGACAAGACCACGACTACGACGCGTGTGATGACATCACGTAGTGCAAGATCGACAAATCAAGGGCACGACGTGCTCGGTCGACTGACCCAGAAGAGGAAGACGTGGAGCTTTGCGGCGCCAGATGCTTCAGCAGGTCCATCAGGCAGAAGAGAATGCCAAAGGGGTTCAAACTCCCGTCGGAGAACCCAAAGTTTGATGGCCTACAGGACCCAAAGATCTGGCTGGAGGACCACATCTCCTCCATCAGGCTCCACGGAGGCAGTCGAAGCACGGCCATGCAATGCTTACAGCTACAGCTGCAAGGCGCCGCCCGAGCATGGCTCAACGACCTCCCACGCGGATCCATTCGCAGTTGGGATGAGCTAGTTTACAGCTTCGTGCGCAACTTGAAGGGCACGTACAAGCGGCATGCATCAATCGAAGAGCTGCGATGCTTCTAGCAAAGATCGGGCGAATCGCTACGCTCCTACATCCAAAGGTGGTCCATCATCAAGAACTCCGCAGAGAACATCTCGGAGGATCACGTGATTGACGCATTTAACAGCGGCGTTCGTCGCACAGAGCTCAGGGAGGAGCTGGGCTTCTCAAAGCCCAAGACCATTGACCACCTGATGGAAATTGCGAATTGGTGGGCCCATGGAGAAGATTCGGTGAAGAATCGCGTCCACTCCGACGAGGAGGCAGAGCTCGAACACAGACGCGATCGCCGGGGCAAACGCCGCATGCGCATCTACGATGACCGTGACGACGTTAACATGGTCGCAGCCGGCTACACCGACAGATGCGATGACGACTGCAACAGCGGATACCGTAGCGGCGGATACCGTGACTCCGGGAAAACCACGCAAGTGTGGCAACGCCGCAATCGCGATGAAGCACCCGCGACATCCATTGAGGACAAACTGTCCGGGCCATGTACGGTGCACTTCTACATCAACAAGCACGATGGAAAAAAGAAGTCCAGCCACCTCCTCAAGGACTGCTGCGAGTTCCTCAAACTACATGAGGGATTGGTTAGAATGAATCGCAACGCAGTCGAAAGAGGCTACGGACCCGCTCCAGGCGCTGTAGCACATGGAGCTCTGCCACCACCACCGGGGAAACCTCCAAATGCAGCTGCACCGGACTAGCACCACGGAGGCGAACAATACCCACGGACGATGGGTACCATGATGATCCAAAAGGGACGCCCCTCGAATCGGGTGTAGAAGGCGATCACTCGCCAAGTCAACTTGGCCACACACTCGCCACCATCCACCATTGAGTACCTCAGTGGAAGCGAGTCCTGCATCACCTTTGACAAACGCGATCATCCGCCTCAAGTACCCCATCTACGCCATTGCCCCCTCATACTCGAGGCGCAAATCGGAGGCTTCGACATGAGTCACGTCTTCATGTATGGTGGAAGCGGCATCAACCTTATATTTGCGAGTACCTTGCGAGCAATGAGGATCCCCCTAACTTGCCTAGAGGCCCCGGACACAACATTCCACAGCATCGTCCTAGGAAAGGGTGTATATCCCCTGGGCAAAATCAACCTCGACGTCATCTTCGGCATGCCGAAAAACTTTCGGCGCGAGCGCATCGACTTTGAGGTCGTTGATTGGCCCTCACGGTACCACTACATCCTCGGACGTGTCGCGTTCGCTAGGTTCATGGCAGTACCACACTACGCCTACATGCAGATGAAAATGCCAGGTCCCAATGGCGTCATCACGAGCAACGGAAGCTTTGAGAGATCCGACAGTTGCGACAGGGAATTCAACAGAATTTCCCAGTCCTTTGGCATGCAGGAAGAACTCGCGAGACTAAACGAGTCGACAGACAACAGTCTGCCTCCCCTAAGCCTGCCAAGCTCGCCTGATCTATCTTTCAACTCATCGGTACACACGAAGAAGGTGCATGTCCCCCATCAGATCCTGCCAAAAGGGCCCTCATCGCCAACAATTTGAGTCCCGCATAGGAACTCGCGCTCGTCGAATTCCTCCGTGAGCACTGGGAAATTTTTTTCCTGGTGTCCCGCGGACATGCCAAGAGTTCCCATGGAATTTGCCGAGCACGCACTCAATGTTAACCTCGACGCAAGGCCAGTCAAACAAACAATCCTGCGATTGTCTGAGCCACGGGCGCAGGCGGTTGGAATGGAGATCAACAGACTCGACGCCAAGTTCATACGCGAGATCAAGGAAAGCACTTGGCTCGCCAACACAGTGCTAGTACCAAAAAAGGACACGGATATCCTACGGATGTGCGTGGACTTCACCTCTCTGAATAAGCACTGCCCAAAGGATCACTTCCCGCTGCCACGCATCGACCAGATCATCGACTCCACCGCGGGATGCGAGCACCTCTGCTTCCTCAACACCTACTCAGGCTATAATCAGATCCGAATGAAGGAGGAAGATCAAGAGAAAACAACATTTACAACGCCCTTTGGTGTGTTCTGCTACAACACAATGCCCTTCGGGCTAAAGAACGCGGGAGCCACCTACCAACGGTGCATGCAGGCTTGCCTCAAGGAACAACTAGGTCGCAACATTCAAGTCTATGTCGACGACATAGTAATCAAGACCAAGGAGGAAGCCTCCCTAATCGACAATTTGCGCGAAACCTTCGCCAACCTCGACCGCTACTGGATCAAGCTCAATCCGGAAAAATGCGCCTTTGGCGTGCCATCTGGGCAACTACTCGGGTACCTCATCTCCGTGAGGGGAATCGAGGCAAACCCGAAGAAAATAAAAGGCATACTGGCCATGGAGAAGCTGAAAAACATAAGGGGCGTTCAGCAGCTGGTTGGGCAAATCGCAGGCCTCAGTCGATTCATCAGTCGGATGGGTGAAAAGGTGCTGCCCTTCTACCAACTCCTCCGCAAAGCTGAAAAGTTCGAGTGGACCAACGAAGCGCAGGAAGCATTCGAAGACCTCAAGCACCTTCTATCCACCTTGCCAGTACTAGTGACCCCACGGGAAAGGGAACCTATGTTGCTATATATCTCCGCCACCAACCAGGTGGTCAGCACAGTGCTCGTCGTCGAGCGAGCCGGGGAAAACAAGGTCCACGGGGTACAGCGCCCAGTATACTACCTCAGCGAGGTCCTCACGCCAACAAAACAGCGGTACCCGCACTACCAGAAGCTGGCGTACGGTGTCTTCATGACCGCCTGGCGACTGCGCCATTACTTCCAGGAACACCCAATCATGGTGGTCAACGATGCTCCGTTGGGACATATCATCAACAACCCTGACACCACGGGATGAGTCGCGCTTTGGGGAATAGAATTGTCTCCACGAGACATCACATACGAAAAGCGCGACGCAATCAAGTCGCAAGTTCTCCCTGACTTCCTCGTGCACTGGATGGAGAACCAACTCCGTGAAAAACCAGACATGTCCTACCTCTAGACAATGCACTTCGATAGATCCAAGCGAAAAGACGGAGCAGGTGCAGGTGTCATATTAACATCACCCCAAGGGGACAAGCTGAAGTACATCATGCGAATGCAGTTCACCACCTCCAACAACAAAGCTGAGTACGAGGCCCTGCTACATGGGATGAGGATGGCAAAGGCCTGCGGCGCCAAGAGACTCATTATTTATGGCGACTCCAAATTGGTTGTCAACCAAACAATGCATGAGTGCGACGCACTGAGCGATAACATGATCGCCTACCGCGACCTCTACGACACACTCGAAGGGGACTTCGACGGCTGCGAGCTGCGACACATAGGCCGCGAAAGCAACGAAGAGGCGGACGCACTCGCCAACATAGGCTCTACCTGCACCCCCATACCACCTAGGGTATTTCTCGAGCGCATTTGCGAATGCTCCATCAAGCCAAAGGCAGCAGAGAAGAAAACAAGTGCAGCAGCGGACTCGGGGGCTACGCCGCCCAATGAGCCAGTGGCACTCGACGACCTAGAGTTGGACACAGGACTCGAAGGACCAATGAGCGTCATGATGATCGAATCATCCTGGACTCAGCCGTACATCATGTACCTCCTCAGCAAAAGGCTACCGGACGACCCAACTGATGCACGGCACATCGCGTAGCAATCCAAGGCATTCGCTATTATCAACGGCGAACTATACAAGCGTAGCATCACAGGAGTACTCCAGCGGTGTGTCTCCATGGCTGATGGAAGAGTTGTCCTCCTCGACATCCATGAAGGAACCTGCGGACACCATGCTGGCAGTCGCGCCCTCGTGGCCAAAGCCCTAGGGCTAGGTTCTACTAGCCTACGGCCATGCTCGACGCCAAGGACATCGTCCAGAAGTGCAACGCGTGCCAGCGATTCACGGTCAAACCACACGCGCCTGGCGCAGAGCTCCGGCCAATTCCGTTGGCCTGGACCTTCGCGCAATGGGGACTCGACATGGTTGGCAAGCTCCCTAAGTCCTCACGATGAGGTTACGTCTACCTCCTGGTGGCAATCGACAAGTTCACCAAGTGGATAGAGGCAATGCTAGCGACCAATCAATCAGGGCACAGTGCAGTCAAGTTCTTCGAGTCCATCATCTTCCACTTCGGGGTAGCACACAGCATCATCACAGACAATGGCACGAACTTCACATCCAAGGAGTTCCAAGAATTTTGTGAGAACCTGGGAATCAACATCAGCTATGCCTCGGTGGCACATCCACAGACCAACGGTCAAGTCGAAACGGTGAACGGACTCGTCTGTGGCGGCATCAAGAAGCGACTCCTCCGACCACTCGAACAAGCCGCGGGTTGCTGGCCTGACGAACTACAATCAGTACTTTGGAGCTTACGTACAACTCCAAACAGTGCTACAGGCTACACCCCGTTCTTCATGGTCCACGAGGCTGAAGCCGTGCTGCCCGCCGAAGTATGGTACAAAGCGCCACGTGTGGTTACCTACAGTGAGCAGGAGTCCTCCCTCGAACTCGAAGACTCCGTCGACCTCCTCGACAACGCGAGAGAAATCGCCGTGGAAAGATCAACGATCTACCAGCAGAACCTGCGCAACTACCACAGTAGGAGGCTACGCCCCCGATCCTTCGTCGAAGGCGACCTGGTCCTGCGACTAGAGCAGCAAGGACATCTCAAGCTCGAGTCCCCCTGGGAGGGGCCATATGTGATTACAGAAGTAATCCCAGGTGGCGCCTATCGCCTTCAAGATTTAGAGACAGGAGTCGCATACTCCAACCCCTGGAACGTCGCGCAGCTGCGACGCTTCTACCCTTAGTCGGTTTTACTTTTACATTGCAAATAAGGCACTCAGCCAAGGCTACTTAGCCACACATTGTACTTCATACTGTCTCACGGATAATAAAGGTACGTGCCCCAAAACTCTATGTCTTCCTTTATTTTTCTGCAACTTATCGACTCGGGCACTACGCCACCCTATGCACATCTGTTCTACGAACTAAAACGCGATATCCTAAGTAGCTGGCACATCAATCGAAACCCTTGACACAACAGCAACCCAGTTGCAGCGCACCTGACAGGTTGACAAGGGACTGAGATAAACACATGGCTAGGCTAACGAAAAGGAGTCGCACAGTACAACGCACTTACACGATAACAAGCTATTTATACATGCTCGACAGTCAATTACACACAACATTTATACAAACTTTACAACATTGGTACACTTATGTGCAGGATACAAACTAAGCTACTACTGCAACAAAAGAACGTTGGTTTGTTCCTCAAAGAAGTCGACGATCTCCTCTGCGTGGCGATCCACCACCTGATAATGCGGCACCATATTCCAAGAAGAACCCGCTGGTGGTGCAAGTGGCCCAGCCGCAATTGCCGCAACGTCCACATCAGGCCTATGCAGTCGTACAAGCGACAGAGCGACCTTGGCACCAGCCACCACCTGTTGCCTTACACATTCGTGAACCGCGGTCAGGTCTTGAAACTTGGCGAGCAGGGCCAGCAGGCTCGATGGAGTAACATCCAGCGGAAACATCGTCCGATAAATGATCTTCAAACATGATCGCGACTTCTTCAGAAAGTGCAGCACTCGCGACACACGATCCTGCAGGTTCGCAAGCGCAATCGCACGATCATGATCTACCCAGAAGTATCCACTCTCTTGAAGTTGCTCCTGGGTAAGATCATGCATACGAATGGCAATTCTATCCTTCTCATCCTGCGGATGACGCACGCTGACAACTACACGAAGCAACAACAGCAGCATAAGGACACCGCACCATCGTGAGTGACTACAAGGAAAAGATAAGAGCAAGCAAACTAACACTTGAATTGCTCGCCCAGCTGCGTCACCTCGCCAAGCAGATACTGCTCTTGGGCGGTGGCTTTCTCCGCCTTTGACTTCCATACATCCGTGTTACCGCGGAGCACGGGCAACTCATGCTCCAGCTGCTTCACGCGGTCACGCAGTCGCGAAAGCAGCGACAGCTCATCTACCCTGGAGCGCGGTGGTGCCAAAGTATCATCAAGAGGCGGCGAGTCCTGAATTTCCCTCAAAGGATCACTTGATGTACCCTACCACAAGCCAAGATAGAAGCAAATAAGACGAGCAAAAGTATCAGCAGATACACTCGCCAGCAG
Source organism: Avena eriantha (assembly GCA_910589775.1). Classification (NCBI taxonomy): domain Eukaryota; kingdom Viridiplantae; phylum Streptophyta; class Magnoliopsida; order Poales; family Poaceae; genus Avena; species Avena eriantha. Next base: position 294,804,067 of record OU342742.1, read on the forward strand.
GCATGTTCTTAACAAAGGACATAAACTAATTAACTATTACAAAGCTAATGAGGAGCGATTGGCTTCTTTGACTTCGATGGCTTCGGGGGCTTCATCGAGTCCGTGGCAGTGTCAGATGCCACTGACTTTCCGCCAGCCCCTGATGCCACAGCCTTTGCTGCCTTCTTGGCTCGCTGCAGCTCCTCAGAGTACTTCGCAACCGTGTTAATCAGTTGCGGCCCATATTTGCCCCAGGCAGTCGCGAAGGGAGCAAACACTACCTGCTGGCCATCCGCGCTAATAGGCATCGCCTTCGAAACCGCTGCAGGATCAACCTCGACTCCGTGGGCCTGCACCATGGCAAGTGATATGGACGCGCCAGCCGCACGGAGGGAGTTCTTGAAGCTTGAAGGAACACCCCCAGCGAGAGACTCCACTAGCTCATCCATGTTCTCGATTAGCTCGGCCTTGGGCATCAACTCCTCCCGGAGGCGACTGAGCACACCCTTGGCCTTGGAGAGCACGTCCTAAACGGCGGCGCTGCGGTCTTCGACTGCTGAAAGCGCGCCCGCCAAGGCATCATCACGGCGGAGGCCTGAGGATCAAAGCTCAAATCGCCAGCATCTGTACATAAATCCACACATCGACAAAAAGATCAGCGCCAGCGGAAAAAAGTCGAGAAGAGAAAGATAATGATATCCAAAGCAAAGTACCTGAGAGGGCCTTGGCAATCGAGAAAAGCTGTTCTTCGAACAACTTCTCCCTGGCTGCGAAGGAGGCACGCAGATCCTCTTCGCGCCTTTGCACCTCATCACGCCTCGCGATTGCCTCATCGCGACCCTTCACAGCCGTGGCGAGTGTTTTCTCCATGGTGGCAGCGTTGCGCAGAAGGGCATTATGTTTAGCTACAAAACAAAAAGGATTGACTATCAGTCGACTATATAACAAGGAGAAGAAGAAAAAGTGAGGAACACTTACTTTCGACCACGCGATGACGTGTCTCTAGCATTGCATGCTGGGGGCCCATCGCAAGTACTTGCTCTGCCAAGTGAGCATCTTCCTTCACAAGGAGCTATCGCACAACAAGGGATCAGTAGAAGCAATAGATAACATCGACTGCAACATTAAAAGAAGAAAATCTACACTTACATGATCCTCCAATGACTCTGAAGTTGTCTGTTGTACCGTCATCCGGGCAACCATTCGATGCTCCCCTTCATGCGGAGAGCTGGAAGAGTTGTGCCCGGAGTGGGCTGCCAATGGAGGAGAAGGAGCGCGCTCGACCTCTTTCTTGGCCCTTGAGGTCACGACTCCTGATTCTTTCAAGAATTGGACGTTGCCAGAAGATGACGACGCCTCTTGACTGCAAAGAAAAAATCAACATCAAGAAAAGACTAAATCTAGAGACGAACCAAAAAGGGCAAATCCAAAGAAGAGCAAACAAACTAAACTTACCAATCAAACTTGTCAAAGTCAAAAGTAGGCTCCCCTGACTCTGACGAGGACTCCTTGGGCGGTCGCATCTTCTTGTGAGAGGATGGTGCCACGGCGCTCACGGGAATGGCAGGGATTGGCGATTCCGCACCAACGCCTGCACCTTCCGGAGTCGAAGGAGATGCCGCATCGGAATCCTCACTGCGCGAATGGTTATGAATATCCGGACTACCCGACTCGGGGGCTTCCTCCTCCACATCAGATAGGGTGGTCGACTCCGACTCGTCCTCTTCCAAGGCGTCGCGAGGGATAACCCCCTCAGGAAGAGGGGGCGTACAAGGTGACACCGCCCAATCCTGCATACAAACAACAAATTCAGCAAAAAGGAAGTAAACAGCAAAGAAACAATCAACAAACTAAGCTACTACGTAGCACAATTGTACCTCAGGAGGAGGGTTTGAAGCGTCGAACGGAGGAATGATTGGCTCACTAGGGAGCACATCCTTGACGGTGTATGTGGTCACTAGTCGAACCCTTTTATCTATCTCACCCACGAACATGCCATCGGTAGACACGCGAGTGGCATCGTCAGCACCAGCCCACTAAAACATGGGGTGGACTCTGGCCTGCAGGGGCTTGATGCGACGACACGGCCACGTGCGAATGAGTGCACAGCCTCCTTCCTCTTTACCTATGCGACTTTCAAGGTTGCAGACGCGCTCATACAGCACATCTGTCTCCGCGGACTCGCCAGGCATGACTACATTCTTCCAGGAGCGCCTCCTCTTGCATGGCGTCGAGGGGTCGAAGGGCGCGAGTCCGAAGTGTTCTCCGTCGGCCTTCTAGTCGCAAACGTAGAACCACTTGTCCCTCCACCCTTGGACGGATTTGATCAGCTTGATGTCGAAATAAGTGGCGGATGGATCGACGTTAATTCCATAGCCGCCTACATCATAGACTAAAGAGCTAGAAGCAGATTGGCACTTCAACTTGAAGAGGCGCTTGAAGAGGCCGAAGTGCGGCTCGATTCCGAGCCAGCACTCGTAGAGGGTGATGAAGCAAGAGATGTGGAGGATAGAGTTTGGGGACAGCTGATGGAGCTGGAGCCTGTAAAAGCAAAGGAGGCCCCTGAAGAAGGGATGCAGGGGCAACGAGAGGCCGCGAATGATGAATGCCAAGAACATCACTCGAAAACCAGCGGGAGGAGAGGGGATTATCTCACCGCCGGGGATGCGCGTGTCGGCGACTGTGGTGGACAACACTCCGTCTTGGCGAAGAAGACTGAGATCAGAGGGCTTGATGATGGAGGGACGCCACGCACCATTCGTGACACGGGTGCCCGCGCCCTTCTTCTTCCCGTCGACGGTTGTGCTGGTACCCACGGCAGCGGAGCCGCCCTTCTTCTTCACCGCAGCAGCGGTAGCCGCGGAATCGGCCACAGCACCTCCCTTCTTCTTCCCCATTGCGGGGCGGCGATGTGATCGAAGAAAGTAGCTGGGAAATGCACGGAGCTGGTCCAGTGCCGCGAAGGAAAAGAGAGCAGAGAAAGTAGGGGAGCAGCGGCAATGGCGATGAAGGTAGAAGATGAGCGAAAAGCAGATATTAATTTTACCGTCGCAGCACCACTACTTAACCCCTGGAAGATGCAATCCAATGGCTCAGAAAAACCCTACTGGACACGTGGCGATCATCGTGCTAGACACGTGGAGGAGCTGAAACATGAACCGTGCCCCCACTACTCCCATTACATGCGGAAATCGAGGAGGCGCGGTTAAAATAAAGATTACGCACGCCCAGTCAAATCAAAGTCAGATAGTGGGGCCCACTGCTCATCACGTCCCGTCAAACTCGCTCATGCGGGCAACTGAGGTCATGAAATCGTCAGCACTGACGTCATCAAAAAGCTACGTAGCAGAAGAGTTCGACTACTTTACTCCTTGCTCGAGTCTTCGACTCCACCAAGCACACGGGGCTACTCCCATAGGGAGCGTTGGTCACGCACCCTATGATTTGTTCTCTTCTTTTTTCAGGAACATGGCTAATCAAGGCAAACCCAACCACTCAAAACACGGTTCGACTATGGACATGGGTTACTCCCATAGGGAGCGACGGAAACAAATTCGACTGAAGACAAGCAAACAAAAGATGACAGCGGCCGCAAAAGTTCTTTAGTCCCTGCCCGAGTCTTCGACTCAACCAGGCACTCGGGGGCTACTCCCATAGGAAGTGATGGTCGCGCACCCTATGATTATTTGTACAAAGTACATTGTGTTTATAACATCCACATTCGAAGTTTATGGCGACACTGCCTCATAATTTATCCCTACAAAGAGATCACGTCTCTTGGGTCACCCAAATCATCTCCGTGATGATAAAATTTGGATGCCGCGCTTAGAGCGTGAAGGTAAGACCTGAATAAGGCCTGACAACGCATTAAGCTGCGCACTACCAGAAACATATCCGTGCTCGCAGTTACGATGAACATGCCTTGATGGACGCGTCGAGTGCTCACACCCATATAACTGGAATTCTACTCCTGTAAGAACTCCGCGGCTTGAGTCGAATTACACCAGCATTTTTCCGGATTCGAGTCCGAGGACTCGAGTTGGAGTAGATTGCGTTGTTTCACCCTAAGGTGGTTAAATGATACCGATACATTGGTTAAATCAGGCACGCACATCAACAATCCCTATGACACAAACAAAGCAGTCGAAAATATACTTATTCATGCACTCGAAAGGCTTCATAAAGTCCCCAGTCGAATCTGCGATTCCACTAGACACTCGGGGGCTACTGAAATGGGTATACCCAACAGGTACTCGAGCTTGGTATATACGGCCTGAATACATGGAGGCCCACGGTGTCGCCAAGGCCCAAATGAAGGACTCGAGTGGCCTATGGACTCTCGATTGCTTGAAGAAACTAAAGATAGAAAGTTCAAAGGGGAAAACCCTAATCTGTAACTGACTCGACCTGCTACCCGAGACCTAGCCTATCTATATAAAGGCTAGGAGGGGGCGGCGAGAAGGACACACGCAGCCCTAGTTTCCACAACCCTCACCAGATTACATCTGCGCACCATTGTAATCCTCGATTCCTTTGATAATTCCACGAGCAGACAAGCAGGAGTAGGGACCTCTACGAGGCCTGAACCTGGGTAAATCTTTGAGTCCCCTATGTGCTTGTTTGCTAGCCGATAGGTGTCTTCAGTGCTCCCTCCTTCTCCAAAACCCAAGTCCATAACAATGGGCATTGATGAGTTAAACCCTCGTCAGTTACAGATTAGGGTTTTCTCTTTGAACTTTCTATCTTAAGCTTCTTCTTGTCTCGCAAGCAATCGAGAGTCCGTGGACCACTTGAATTCTCCATTGGGCCTTGGCAATGTCGTGGGCTTCTGCCGTATCTAGACCGTATATACCAAACTTGAGTACCTGTCGGGTATACCCATGTCAGTAGCCCCCGAGTGTCCAATGGAATCGCAGATTCGAATTGGGACTTTATGAAGTCTTTAGAGTGCGTGACTGAGCATTTTTTGAGTGTTCCGTTTATGTCATAGGGACTGTTGATATATGTGCCTAATTTATCCGATGTATCGTTATCAGTTAACTGCCTTAGAGCAAAACAATGCAATCTACTCAAACTCGAGTCCCCGGACTCAAATTCGGAAAAGTGCTGGCGTAATTCGACTCACGCCGCGGAGGTCTTACAGGAGTCGAATTCCAGTGTATAAGTGTGAGCACTCGACACATCATGTTCATCATACCTGCAGGCACGGATATGTTTCTGGTAGTGCACAGCAGATACATTGCCAGGCCTTATTCAGGTCGTATCTTCACGCTGTAAGCGCGACATCCGAATTTTTGTCATCGCGGAGATGATTCGGGTGGCCCCGGAGACGCGGTATCTTTGTAGGGATAGTATGAGGTGAAGTCGCCATAGCATTTGAGTGTGGATGTTATCAACACACAGTATGATGTACAAATAATCATAGGGTGCGCGACCAACGCTCCCTATGGGAGTAGCCCCCGAGTGCCTGGTTGAGTCAAAGACTCAAGCGGGGACTAAAGACCTTTTGCGACTGCTGTCATCTTTTGTTGCTTGTTTCAGTCGAATTTTCTTCTGGTGCTCCCTATGGGAGTAACCCATAATTCACAATCGAATCATAGATTCGAGTGGTGGATATGTCCTGGATGTTCATATAACTGCACAAAGATAATCGTAGGGTGCACGATCAGTGCTCCCTATGGGAGTAGCCCTCGAGTGCTTGGTTGAGTCAAAGACTCAAGAAAGCACTAAAATAGTCAAAATCTTTTGTTGCTGGCGTCAGTGCTGACGATGACGTCAGTGCTAACGATGTCGATGATGTCAGTGCTGACGATGTGATGACCTCAGTTGCCCGCGTAAGCGGCTTTGACGGGACGTGACGAGCGGTGGGTCCCACTTTCTGACTTCGATTTGACCAGGCGTGCATAATCTTCAGTTTTAACTTTGTCTCCTCGATTTCCGCGTGTAATGGGAATAGTGGGGGACGGTTCGTGCTTCAGCTTCGCCACGTGTCGATGGCGATGTGCTCCACGCGTGTAGTAGGGTTTCTGCTGGCCGTTGGATGGTCTCCGCAAGGAGGTTAAGTAGCAGCACAGCTGCGGTAATTTTCCCCAACTGTCTTCTTTGCTCATGCCTCCGTCGCCATTGCTGCTACTCTCTCCTTCCTTGCGCACTCCCCTTTCGTGGCACTGGACCAGCTCCGTGTCTTCCCCAGTTACTTCCTCCGTTCACACCGCCATCAAAAGATGGGCAAGAAGAAGGGAGGCGCCGCCGCTGCGTCCGCGGCCGCCATTGCTGCCACCAAGAATAAGGGTGGTACCACCACCCCGGGCACCAGCACCATCGGCGCTGGGAAGAAGAAGGGTGCAGGCACCCGCGTTACCAACGGTGCCTGGTGCGCATCCATCATCAATCCCACCGAGCTGCAACTTCATCGTCGAGATAGAGTTCTTGTGTCTGCGGAAAACGACTCGCGAGTGCCTGGCGAGGAGGTAATTCCTTGTCCTCCTCCTGGTTTCTGGGTGATTTTCCTTGCGTTCATCATCTGAGGTCTTTCTCTCCCCCTGCATCCTTTCTTCACGGGTCTCCTTTGCTTCTATGGGCTCCAGCTGCATCAGTTGTCCCCAAATTCTATTCTCCACATCTCCTTCTTCATTACTCTTTGCGAGTGCTAGCTCGGAATCGAGCCGCACTTTGGCCTCTTCAAGGGGCTTTTTAAGCTGAAACGCTAGTCAGCATCGAGTTTGGTAGTCTATGATGTAGGAGGCTTTGGAATCCTCGTTGACTCCTCTGTCACCTACTTTGATATCAAGCTCACTGTGTCCGTCCAAGGGTGGAGAGAAAAGTGGTTCTACATCCACGACCAGAAGGCCGACGGAGAGCACTACGGACTCGCGCCCTTTGATCCCGCGACGTCATGCAAGAGGAGGCGCTCTTAGAAGAATATTGTGATGCGTGGTGAGTCCAAGGAAATGAAGGTGTTGTATAAGTGCGTATGCGACCTCGAAAGTCGCATAGCTAAAGAAGAGGGAGGCGCCGCTCTCATTCGCACATGGTTGCACCGCCGTGTTCAGCTGCTGCAGGCCACAATCCACCCCATGTTCCGCTAGGCCGGTGCGAGTGATGCCACTCGCGTATCTGTCGATGGCATTTCTATGGGTGAAGTAGATAGGAGGCTGTGATTGGTGACCAAATATACCGCCAAGGAGGATCTTCTGGGCGAAATATTCGTGCTTCCTTTCGACGCCTTTAACCCTCCTCCTGAGGTAGAATTGTACTATGAAGTAGCTTTCTTTGTCGATTGCCATGAAGTACTTGATGTATAATAATGTATCTTCTGAATGTAGGATTGGAAGGTGTCTTCCAATTTGCCTCCTCACCCTAAAGGAGTTATCCCTCGCGAAGTGGAGGAAGAGGACGAGTCAGAGTCGACCATCCTAGTTGAAGAAGAAGAGGGAGCCCCAGAGTCCAGCGGCCAAGACACTCGCAAGCATTCTCGTAGCGAGGATTCTGACGCTACTTCTCCGACGACACTGGAAGGTCCTTCTGTTGCTGCAGAGGAGCCAATCCTCGATGTTCCGGTGCATTCCATGGCTCCTCTTGCCCGGAAGAAAATGCGACTATCGAAGGAGTAATCAGAGTCGGAGGAGCAATCCTTAGACCTTGATAAATTTGACGGGTAAGTTCTGCATTCGCGACTTTGTATTGGTTTCTTTTTGCAGCTGCTTTCCCTAAATTTTTTGCTAGATGTGTCTTGTAGTCAAGCAGCGTCATCGTCTTCTGAAGACGTCCATTTTGTGAAGGAATATGGAGTCGCGGACTCCAAGGCCAAGGAAGTGGCTGAAGGATCTTCCTCTCCTCCATTTGCGGCCCACTCCGGGCACAACTCGTCGAGTTCCCCACATGCTGGCGGACACCAGATGGTTGCCCGGATGACTGCGCAATAGTCATCTTCGGAGTCTCTAGAGGATCATGTAACCATCCTTTTGCTGTTTTGGCAGTCGAATATATACTTGGTGATGTTGCTGAACTTTGTGTTCTTCTGCTGCAACTCATCATGAAGGAAGCTACTCGCCTGGCGGAGCAAGTCCTTGACATGGTTCGAGAGCATGCACGGCTGGACAATCGCCATCGTGTTGTTGAAGGTTAGTTTTGGCTTTTTCTTTGTCTTGGTGAAGTTATTAGATTCGATTGATGATATGTCATGTCTTTGTAGTTGAGCTTAATGAACTTCTTCGTCATGTTGCTTCTCTCGAAAAGGCGGTTGCCGCGGCGGCGAAGAGTCGCGACAAAGCAATCATAGACCTGGAGGAGTCGTGAAAGCGCGAAGAGGACTTGCGAAAACACGAAGAGGACTTGCACGCCTCCAATGCTGAGAGGGAAAAGTTGTTCAGGGAGCAACTTTTCTCGATTGCTAAGTCCCTCCCAGGTACTCTTTTAGCTAAATTTTCTTTGTTTCTTGCTTTGACATCGTGTTATTGTGCTAACACTTCGATGTATGCAGATGTCAGCGGCCTGAGCTTTGACACCCAGGCCCTTCGCCGCAAAGATGCATTGGCTAGTGTTGTCGCCGCAGTCGAAGACCGCACCGCTTGCCATCAGGGGATGCTGACGAAGGCCAAGGGTGTGCTCAGTCGCATACACAAGGATCTAACCCCCAAGGCTGAGATGATAGACAACCTTGAGGACCCGTGGAATCCCTTTCTAGGGGTATTCCCATGGACTTCTAGAACTCCCAGCGGTCTGTCAGCGCCACCATGGCACTCGTGGTGGGGCAAGCCCATGGCGTGGAGGTGGACCCCGCTGCAATCTCCAAGGCGATGCCCGTCGGCGCAGATGGCCAACAGGTAGTGTTTGCTCCCTTCGCTACTGGCTGTGGTAAGTATGGGCCACATCTCATCAATACAGTCGCCAAATACTCCGAAGAGCTATAGCGAGTGAAGAAGGTGACGAAGGCTGCGGCATCAGGGGCTGGCACCGGAAAGTCTGTGGCATCAGAAACCGCCACGGATTCGATGAGGCCCCCGAAGTCCAAGTCGAAGTTGAAGAAGTAGACTACTCCTTAGTAGCTAATCTTGTAATAGTTGTAGTTTATTTTCGTGTTGAAACCATGCTTTTGTGGGAGTATCCCTGTCGAGACTTTGCCGTGCTTGAATGCATTCGAGCCTTTTATCAATGTATTCTTGGTCCCTTATTTGCTCTTTCTTGGTTTGTGATAGGGTACGTCGAGTGGTCCTTCGAGTGATCCTCGTGATCCTCCACCCACCGATGAAACCTTGGCGTAACCGCGCTCAAAGGTGGAGGAGTTTTCCTTTATTTCGCAACTGCGCGATCGCATTAAGAAACTGGAGCTTGAGTTTCCCATCCTCCGTGGTAGCGCGGATGTATGGAAGTCGAAGGCGGAGAAGGCCACCGCTCGCGACAAGTATCTCTTAGAGGAGGTGGCGCAGCTGAGTGAGCAGTTCAAATGTTAGCTTTCTGCCCTCTTATCTTTTCTTTTAGTCAGTCGTGGCGATGCCTTGTCTTCATACTTTGCCCTTTTGTTTGGTGTAGTTGTCAGTGTTCGTCATCCGCAGGATGAGAAAGACCGGATTTCCATTCGAATGAAAAATCTAACCCAGGAGCAACTACAGGCGAGTGGGTACTTTTGGGTGGACCGCGATCGTGCAACGGCGCTTGTGACCCTGCAGGATCATGCTTCTCGAGTACTTCACTTTTTGAAGAAGGCGTTGTCGTGCCTTAGGCATATCTGACAAACGGTGTTTCCGCTGGACGTCGTCCCTTCAAGCCTGTTGGCTCTTCTGGCAAAGTTCCAAGATTTGAGTGCGGTTCGCGAGTGTGTGCGACAGTAGTTAGTAGCTGGTGCTAAGGCTGCATTGTCGTTGGTGCGACTGCATGGGCCGAATATAGACGTTGCAGCTGTTTTCGCTAGGCCGCCAGCTCCACCATAAGGTATGATCTGGGACATGGTTCCACACTACCAAGCGGTTGATCGCCCAGCGGAAGAAATTGTCAACTTCTTCAAGGAACAAACGAACGTTCTTCTGTTGCAGTAGTACCATGACTTGTGTCCTGCAGATAATTGTACAAGTGTTGTAAAGTTCATATGAAAATGTTGGATGTAATTAATACTCATTGATATGTGAAGAGCTTGCTAGCTTTTATCTTTTGCGAGTGTATTTGTACTCTGTAGTTCCTTTTCGTTAGCCTAACTTGTGTTATCTCGGCTCCTTGCCAACCTATCAGGTGCGTTGCAACTGGGTTGGTGTTTATCAAGGGTTCGATTAATGTTGCGTCAGCTACTTAGGAAACTGCGATTTGTTCCTAGAACGAAAGTGTAAAGTGTGGCGCAGCCCCCGAGTGATGAATTTGCAGGAAAATAAGGAAAACACAGAGTTTTGGGGCACTTAGCTTGATTTATTCGTAGAATAGTACGAGATACAATGTGTGGCTAAGTAGCCTGGCTAAATAGCCTTATTTTGTTAATGTAAAAAACGACTAGGGGTAGAAGCAGCGCAGTTGCGCGACGTTCCAGGGATTGGAGTATGCGACTCCTGTCTCAAGATCTTTAAGGCGATAGGCTCCACCGGGGATTACTTATGTAATCACATAAGGTCCTTCCCAAGGGGGCTCGAGCTTGAGGTGCCCTTGCTGCTTCAGTCGCAGGACCAGGTCTCCTTCGACGAAGGATCTGGGGCGTAGCCTTCTGCTGTGGTAGTTGCGGAGGCTTTGCTGGTAGATCGTTGATCTCTCTGCTGCGATTTCTCGTGCCTCATCAAGAAGGTCGACAGAGTCTTCGAGTGTAAGAGTTGACTCCTGCTCGTTGTAAGCGACCACCCGCGGGGCTTTGTAGCTTCTGCGGGTAGCACCGCTTAAGCACCATGCACCATGAAGAACAGGGTGTATCCCGTGGCACTGTTTGGAGTTGTTCGTAAGCTCCAGAGTATGGATTACAGCTCGTCTGGCCATCATCCGGCGGCTTGTTCAAGTGGCCAGAGGAGTCGCTTCTTGATTCTGCCGTAGATGAGGTCGTTGGCCTTTTCGACTTGACCGTTGGTCTGTGGGTGAGCCACCGAGGCATATCTTATGTTGATTCCTAGGTTTTCGCAGAATTCCTGGAACTCCTTAGAGGTGAAGTTCGTCCCATTGTCCGTGATGATGTTGTGTGGCACTCCAAAGCGATAGACAATGGACTCGAAGAACTTGATAGCGTTGGCTCCTCATTTATTTGTCACCGGCATGGCCTCGATCCACTTGGTGAACTTGTCGACTGCGACCAATCTAAATGTAACCTCCTAGCGAGGATTTCGGGAGCTTTTCGACCATGTCGAGTCCCCATTGCGTGAAGGGCCAAGCCAATGTTATTGGCCAGAGTTCCGCGCCAAGTGCATGAGGTTTGTCCGCGAATCGCTGGCAAGCGTTGCAGCACCAGACAATCTCCTTGGCGTCGTGCCTGGTTGTGGGCTAGTAGAATCCAGCTCGTAGAGCTTTGGCAATGAGGGCGCAACTGCCAGCATGGTGCCCACGGGTTCCTTCGTGGATGTCGAGGAGGATGGCCCTTCCGTCCCTATTGGAGACGCATTGTTGGAGCACTCCTGTGATGATGCGCTTGTATAGTTCGCCGGTGATGAGGGCGAACGCCTTCGATCGGCACGTGATCTGCCGTGCGTCAGTCGGGTCGTCTGGCAGCCTCTTGGTAAGTAGCTTTGTATTGTAGGGTTGTGTCCAAGATGGCTCGATCATCATGACGCTCATTGGTCCTTCGAGTCATGTATCAAGCACTAGGTCATCGAGTGTCATTGGCTCGTTGGGTGGTGTAGCCCCCGAGTCCGTTGACACGCTTGCTTTCTTCTCTGGAGCCTTTGGCTTGATGGAGCGTTCGAAGATGCGCTCGAGAAATACCCCAGGTGGTATGGGGGCGCAGGTGGTACCAATGCCGGCGAGTGTGTCCGCCTCTTCACTGCTTTCGGGGCCTACGTGCCGCAGCTCACAGCCATCAAAGTCTCCTTCGAGTGTGTCGTAGAGGTCGTGATAGGCAATAATGTTGTCGCTCACTACGTCGCACTCGTGCATCGTTTGGTTGACCACCAGTTTGGAGTCGCCATAGATGATTAACCTCTTGGCGCTGCAGGCTTTTGCCATCCGCATCCCATGGATTAGAGCCTCGTACTCAGCTTCATTGTTGGAGGCAGTGAACTGCATTCGCAAAATGTATTTCAGCTTGTCTCCCTAGGGCAATGTCAGTATGAGACATGCGCCAGCTCCGTCCTTTCGTTTGGATCCGTCGAAGTGCATTGTCCAGAGGTAGGACATATCTGGCTTGTCGGGGAGCTAGTTCTCCATCCAGTGCATGAGGAAATCAGGGAGGACTTGTGACTTGATCGCGTCGTGCTTTTCATATGTGATGTCTCGTGGAGACAGTTCGATTCCCCAAAGCACGACTCGCCCGGTGGCATCAGGGTTATTGAGTATATGCCCGAGCAGGGCGTCGTTGACCACCACGATTTAGTGCTCCTGGAAGAAGTGGCGCAGTCGCCTGGCTGTCATGAAGACGTTGTACGCCAACTTCTGGTAGTGCGGGTACCGCTGTTTTGTTGGCGTGAGCACCTCCCTGAGGTAGTAGACTGGGCGCTGGACCCCGTGGACCTTGTTTTCTTCGGCTCCTTCCACCAGAAGCACTGTGCTGACCACCTGGTTGGTGGCGGAGATGTAGAGCAACAACGGCTCTTTTTCGCGTGGAGTCACCAGTACCGGTGAGGTGGATGGTAAATGCTTGAGGTCCTTGAATGCTTCTTGCGCCTCGTCTATGCACTCGAACTTGTCGGCTTTGTGGAGAAGTTGGTAGAAGGGTAGCGCCTTTTCGCCCATTCCACTGATGAATCGGCTGAGCACCGCGATTCGTCCAGCCAGCTGTTGGACGCCTTTTATGTTCTTCAGCTTCTCCATGGCCAGTATGGCCTTCATTTTCTTCGAGTTTTCTTTGATCAATCTTGCGGAGATGAGATACCCGAGTAACTGCCCAGATGGCACGCCGAAGGCACATTTGTCCAGATTGAGCTTGATCCGATAGCGATCAAGGTTGGCGAAGGTCTCGTGTAGATCTTCGATTAGTGAGGCTTCCTCTTTGGTTTTGATTACGATGTCGTCGACATAGACTTGGATGTTGCGGCCAAGTTGATTCTTGAGGCAAGCCTGCATGCACCGCTGATAGGTGGCTCCTATGTTTTTTAGCCTGAAGGGCATCGTGTTGTAGCAGAACACACCAAAGGGCGTCATTCGAATCTGATTATAGCCTGAGTAGGCGTTGAGGAAGCAGAGACACTCACATCCCATGGTGGAGTCGATGATTTGGTCGATTTGCGGCAGCGAGAAGTGATCCTTTGGGCAGTGCTTATTCAAGGAGGTGAAGTCCACGCACATCCACATGATATCCGTGTCTTTTTTGGGCACAAGGACTGTGTTAGTGAGCCAAGTGCTTTCCTTGATCTCGCGTATGAATTTTGCGTCGAGGAGTCTATTGATTTCCATCCTGACTGCTTTTGCTCTTGGTTCAGACAATCGCTGAATTGTCTTCTTGACTGGCCTTGTGTCTGGATTCACGTTGAGTGAGTGCTCGGCGAATTCCTTGGGAACTCCTGGCATGTCCGCCGAACACCAGGAAGAGATCTCCCAGTGCTCACAGAGGAATTCGACGAGCGCGAGTTCCTATGTGGAACTCAAGTTGTTGGCGATGAGGGACATCTTGGTCGGGTCCGTTGGGTGTCCCTGGACTTTCTTCGTGTGCACCAATGAGTCGAAGGACAGGTCGGCTGAACTTGGCCTGCTCAGGGTAGGCAGACTGTTGTCTGTCGACTCCTTTAATCTTTCGAGTTCCTCCTGCATGCCGAAGGACTAGGAGATTCTGTTGAATTCCCAGTCACAGCTGTCGGACCTCTCAAAGTTTCCATTGATCATGATGACACCGTTTGGTCCTGGCATTTTCATCTGTAGGTAGGCGTAGTGTGGCACTACCATGAACCTTGCGAACGCGACACGTCCCAGGATGTAGTGGTATTGTGAAGGTTAGTCGACGACTTCAAAGTCGATGCGCTCTCGCCGAAAGTTTTGCAGCGTGCCGAAGATGACGTTGAGGTTGATTTTGCCCAGGGGATATATGCCCTTCCCTGGTACGATGTCGTGGAACATCATGTCTGAAACTTCCAGACACGTCAGAGGGATCCTCATCGCACGCAAGGTATTCGTGAACATGAGGTTAATGCAGCTGCCACCATCCATGAAGATGCGACTCATGTCGAAACCCCCAATCTACGCCTCGAGTACGAGGGGACAGTGGCCAAGACGAGGAACTTGATGCGGGTGGTCACCCTGTTGAAGGTGATGCGGGACTCGCTTCCACCGAGGTACTCAGTGGTGGAAGGTGGAGAGTTTATCGCCAAGTTAACTTGGCGAGTGATGGCCTTCTGCACTCAATTTGAGGGACACCCTTTTTGGATCATCCCCATGTTGCCCACGGCTCAGGGGTATGGTTCGCCTCCGTGATGCTGGACTGGCGCGGCCGCGGGTGGTGGTGGTCCGGGCGGTGTTGGAGGAGCTACATGTGCCACAACGCCTGGGGCGGCTCTATAGCCCCTATTGACCGCGTCGCGATTCATCCGGGCCAGGCCCTCGTGAAGTTTGAGGAACTCGCGGTAGCCTTGAGAAGGTGGCTAGATTTCTTCTTGCCATCGTGCTTGTCGATGTAGAAGTGCACGTTGCATGGCCCGGACAGTTTGTCCTCGATAGATGTTGCAGGTGCCTCTTCGCGAGTGCGGCCTTGCCACACCTACGTGGTTTTTCCACTGGCGTGGTATCCACCATTGCGGTATCCACTGTTACGGTTGTCATCACGTTTGTTGGCGTAGCCGGCTGCGACCATGTTGACCTCGTCGCGGTCATCATAGACGTGCATCCGACGTTTGCCTCGGCGGTCGCGTCTGCGCCCGAGGTCGTCGTCGTCATCGGAGTAGGTATAGTTATTCACCGAGTCTTCTCCATGTGCCCACCGATCCGCGATTTCCATTAGGTCGTCGATCGTTTTGGGCTTCGAGTGGCCCAGCTCCTCCCTGAGCTCTATACGGCGGACGCCGCCATTGAATGCATCGATTGCGTGGTCCTCCGAGATGTTTCCTATGGAGTTCTTGATGATGGACCACCTCTAGATGTACGAGCGTAGCGATTCGCCTGATCTTTGCTGGCAGCTTCTCAGCTCTTCGATTGATGCAGGCCTTTTGTAAGTGCCCTTGAAATTGCGCATGAAGCTATAGACCAGCTCTTCCCAACTGCGAATGGATCCGCGCGGGAGGTTGTTGAGCCATGCGCGAGCGGCGCCCTGTAGCTGTAGCTGTAGGCATTGCATGGCCATGATTTGACTCCCGCCATGTAGTCTGACGGAGCAGATGTGCTCCTCCAACCAGATTTTTGGGTCCTGTAGACCGTCAAATTTTGGGTTCTCCGATAGGGGTTTGAACCCTTTAGGCATTCGCTTCTGCCTGATGGCCATGCTGAAGCATCTGGCGCCGTAGAGCTCAGTCTCATCTTCTTCTGAGTTAGTTGAATGAGCGGATCTTGCTTGCATCTTGTCGACTTTGCACTGCGTGAGGTCATCGTGCGCATCGTAGTCACGATCATGCGGCCATGAGTGGTGACACCGAGACAGATCGTGGCTATTGTCGCTAGACGAGGGCGATGAGTAGCATTTTTCCAGAGCCTTGCTTTTCTTTGGCTCTGGTGCGGGCTCTTTGTCGAGGGCGGCCTCGACTAGACCCAAGCCCGCGATCGTAGATCGGTGCATGGCAGCTCGTGGATCTCCATCTGGCGGCTGGTTGTTGAGGAGGTACATGGTGGTCGCCGTTACCGCGGCTTGCGACCTCTTCGGGAGCATGTTGCCCCATGTATCCACCATCATGGAGCCGAAGTCGAGGACTTTCGCGGCTTCTACGTGCTCCTCCTTGCTGAGGTGGGCCAATCAAGATCTTCTCTTGTGGGCCAGGTACTCGTTGCCTTTGGAGGAGGATCCTCCGTGGGAGGAGAGCCCGGCACGCCGAAGGCTTGACTCGTCCGCCGCCTTTTTATGCGCCTCAAGTTGCCCAATTGCATGTAGCTGGCGTCTGTATTCGTCCTTCAGTAGCCAATTGTATCCCATTAGCATATCTTACGGGGAGTTGAGGGGCAGAGGATTGCCTCGTAGAGCTTCTTGACAGCGGGCCCACTCGTTGTCATAGAGCCTGATCACTACACGCTCTCAAGTGTGTTCGCTCACTATGGTCGGCGGTTCTCCTCCCGCTCCATTGTTGACGAGCGCGCCGTTGCCACCATTGGTGGGGCTGCTGTTAGGTATGTTTCTATTGGGTGGACCGACGTTGGGTATGCCACCGTTGGGTGGCCCGGTGCCATATCCGGTGCCAGCGTTATCGCGATTGGCAGTGGTGTTGCACGTGTTGATGACGACGCACATGAAGTGATTGTGGAAGCTGTTGCTCTCGCAACTTTCAGATCCAGAGTCGTAGGCTCCATCTTCTGTGGCTAGGTCACCTAGATCGGATTCGTGACTGTTGTCACTGTCCGTACTCCCGACTGTTGCCTAGGCGTTGAGCTCGCTGAGGGTGCCGATTGGTGGAGGGAACCACAATGCTGGGGCAATCGCGGGTCTTGTTGGCTGGTCAGGCATGTGAAGCATGCCCAGCTAACCAACCTGGAAGCAGAAGCTCACAATCGCCAAGCTGATCCCATCGCCTACGGACTCAAAAGCCGGGTGAGTGGCTGGCGTGTGGACGATGAAGTCGAACGCACCGAAGAGCTGGTGAATCTCCGTTGTTATAGAGTTGTAGATCATGGTTGATGGGGCCGAAGAACCCGCAACATCAGCACTCCCAATTCCCACAGACGGCGTCAATTGATGAGGGTTTAACTCGTCAATGCCCATTGTTATGGACTTGGGTTTTGGAGAAGGAGGGAGCACTGGAGGCATCAGTCGGCTAGCAAACAAGCACACAGGGACGCAAGTTTTACCCATGTTCAGGCCTCATAGAGGTCCCTACTCTTGCTTGTCTGCTCTAGGAATTAACGAAGGAATCAAAGATTATAGGGGCGCATAGATGCAATCTGGCGAGAGTTGTGGAAACTAGGGTGGTGATCGTCCTCCTCGCCACCCCCTCCTAGCCATTATATAGATAGTCTAGGTCTTGGGTAGCAGGTTGATTCGGTTACATATTAGGGTTTTCCCTTTGAACTTTCTATCTTAAGCTTCTTCTTGTCTCGTAAGCAATCCAGAGTCCATGGGCCACTCCAATTATCCATTGGGCCTAGGCAACGTCGTGGGCTTCTGCCGTATCTGGACCGTATATACCAAACTTGAGTACCTGTAGGGTATACCCATGTCAGTGGTGTTCCTCCATTCCCTGTCAAAAAACTTCAACACAAAACTTTCTCCCATTTCTTTTCTATGGGATGACATTAGCGGTACAAAGATATAGTGCTAGATGTGATAAAAGCCCGAGATAAATTTTGGTTTTAAATGTCCATAGAGTTAATTAAGTGGCCAATATCCATAAAATATCAAATGACTCAAAAAGCATGAAATCAAAACTCAAAAAGGCCACTCAAAAAGGCAACAAAAGACAGATTTTATCTAGAAAAACAGCAGTTGTTGAACGTATTTAGCCAACTTTTGTGCCTATATAGGATGAAAAGTTGTAACTTTGTTAGAAAATTTAGCTCAATCGAAGTTACATAAAAATTCATAAAAATCGTTTGGTAAATAGCAGCGTGTCGAAATTTTCAACTCCAAATATATGTTTCAACTTTTAACATCCAAAATCAGAAACTTTATTTTTCTAAATATTAATAAAAGAAAACATTTATTTTAATAGAGAACAAACGTCAAAAAACCAAAAACCTAAAAGAAGCAAAAAGAACCAAGAAACAATCAAGAGAAGCAAACAATAACGAAACAATTTTTTTTTGTTATTTTTGTTTTATGAAAGATGAAAAGCAAGAAGAAAACAAAAATGAAGAAGCATAAAACATTTTTGTTGTTTGGGTTTTATAAATACAAGAACCAAATTAAAAAAAGCATAAATTTCTTTTGTTGTTTTGTTTTAAGGAAAAACAAGAAGCAAATAAGAACCAAATGAAGAACCATAAAATGTTCTAATGTTTTAAAAACAAAAGGCAAGAAGAAGCAAAAAAGAACCAAATAAACATAATTTTTTTTGGTATTTTGTTTTTATAAAGAATATGCAAAATAAGATCAGAACAAAATAAAAAGATAATTCAAACATGGTTTCCACAAACATACAAACAAAAACATGAAGGTAAAACTAAAACATGTGTTTAGAATAATATTATTTGAAATACTTGAAAGAAGAGGGGGATGCGTAGGCATCCCCAAGCTTTTGGTCTTGCTGGTTCTTGCCCTCTACTTATTTCTCATCATACCATGTCACTCATTTCAAACAAAGAAATAGTTTCATCTTCATGTTACTTCAATGCCCAAAAAATGGTTAGTTCTCCAAACAAATGATATAATAGTTTCTATCATGATGCAAAATTTAGTAATTATTGGGAAACTATTTTATTCAAGAAACTAATATATTACAAAAGAGACACTCTTTTTATTTTGTTTTTATGTGGGGAAATATTTAATGATATAGGCTTTGCAATGGTTCCATTGGCAAGAACAACACATGCTCAAGGTCGACCCCAACTTCTCCATTGCTAATCCTTCTCATTTCCTCTCCCAAATTTTATATTTAGTTAAAATCTTAAAGTAATTGTTAAATAACAGTAGCTAAAGTTATTTTACATATTACATGGATATCAAGGTGTGCTCAAATAGAATAGTATTTGGAAGCATATGGAGCACACCACAAACACATAGACATTAACATTTGAGTCTAACTTTCTTCCTATGCATCGACATTTTATATATGAATAAAATAGCAAAAATTTTGTGGTATCCAATGCACATAATGATCAGTAGCTTGCATTTTAAATAGAATGGAAACATAAAGAGGGTTCTTATCTCTTCCTATTTCATAATTATTGTGAGCATCAAACCCAAACGTAGTTTCATAGTTTTGAATAGATTCACCATATAAAGAAAAGTCATCCAATGAGCATAATGGATCATCTAACTCAATTATATCAGTTACATACTCCCATATATTAGACATAAGTGTTCCACAGAGAGGACTACTAGGCAATGAAAGATCATCATCATTATAAGAAGAGTTGTTCATGGGAATTTGTGTGTTACCCTTGTTGGAAGTAGGAGATGGGTAGCTACTCCATTGTTCCTCCACTTTTCTTCTTTCTCTTCTATCTCCTTTTCTTTGGGATGCATGGGAATCCCCAAGCTTAGCATTTTGTCATCTTCTTCCCTAACACTTTCATCATGATTTCTGGCATTCAAAAAGTTAATTCCAACGTGAATATTCAAGCTTTCAACATATTTTACTAGCATATCATACACATCATTGTGAGAATTTTCCATTATATTTTTTTTGGGTTTTAATTTTATATGAAAGGTACTAAAAAAACTTGCAATGCAAACAATAATAGAAGTCTAGCGCTACGCTCCCTGGCAAATACGCTAGAAAAGTATCTTGATAACCCCCAAGTGCAAGGGATCACCATATTACAATTCGATAATTATTTGAGTATCGAACTCACAAGGAGCTGAAGGTAAACTATATATTCTCTAAATCCTTATAACCCAATTATATGGCTTTCTATACAGAGCTAGGATCTAAAGTGTGTGTATGGTTGTTTTTGGTTAACTAGAAAATAATAACGTAGTTGAAATAAATACTACAAGTAAAATAATGCAAATGAAGTGGATCTAGTGGAGTGGATGTGGATAACCTATGGGAGAAAATGTTTAGGCCAATTGCTATTTCTTTCATTTTATTTTCACAATTAGTGAAGCACATACATATTCTTTTTATTGTTTCTTCTAGGAGGAGCCATAACTAGGTGTACCATAGATACGAGCAAATACACCACTAGTGATTGATCCCAAGGCCAATTAAGAACAAACATGGGAATATTAAGACATAAAGTCCAACCACCGCATTTAGATCTAAGGCCCCCATGATAATACCCCTGTTGATTAACCATGAATTAATACTACATATATTTCTAAGACTTGGGATTCGGCTTCTGTCAAACTCCATCTATCCCTCAACCTATCAACATGCAATGGTGACAACCTTGTGCATCCCCCAACATATGTGTGCACTCATATGTTAGTGCATCAAGATCATCATATAAGATAACATATACTTGTATGCAACCAAAACAAACTGGAACACAATTGCCATAACAATTCACTACTCAAACATCAACATAGTCATACAATAGATCATGGGAAAATAATATATTGCATCATACATCATGTTTGCCAAGAGATTATAGTGGAAGATGATGGGATCTTGCAGTAGATGGTGATGGAGATGAGCCTCCCCAAGGAGATGGTGCTGATATTGAGGAGCTTCTCCCCCTCTTTGGGGGCTGCCAAGAAGGGGGATTTTAGTGGCTATGGGTGGATGCCTCCAAAATTAGGGTTTCCTCTCAATATATAGTGATGGAGATGCAATCTTGGCCATAGCATGGATACCCTTGGATCCAATGGCACTTCGGCATATCTAGAATCTTCCTAGGAGTCCCGTCTGTCCTTAATGAGTCCATAAAGTCGTGGTTGGACCGAAATCGTCAAAGGTGCATGGAGTTTGAGTCAACCACGTCACATATTTTCGGTGTTCCGAAACTGATTCTGTCCTCCACAGTAATATGGCTTTAAAAATGCTTCCGGATGCCGATTGAGGCGAATTTTGTGTCTAAATTTGTGCGCATAAAATTTCCCACAACCTTCCTTTCGAAAGTTTTTTCATTGGCCATCATCTTTGGGGTCGTTTCTAGCAATCTCCAGAAAAAGTTCTGCAGGGACAGATTTCAGGAATTTATAGATTTCACCATAATGAGTGGTTTCCTTCCATATTTTTGTATTTCTTAAACAAAAAGTGTAAAACAAGAACTTGTGCACTTTTCCAACTATTAGTCGGTTAGTCTTAATAAATATAATAATGTTGCAAAGTAATTATGATTTTGAAGCAATAAACGACAAAGTTCATGGATGCATTTTACATGCATCACCACCCCACCGCCACCCCCACCCAAATGACCAAATCGATCAGATCAGATGGAAAATATCCTGATTAGGTGATTCCGAGGTGAGCAATAAGCAAGAAGTCCACAATCAAAACATACTGAATACTACTACTAATAGTACCTCAAATGGCCCAATCAGAAGCAAATTAAACAAAGCCGGATTTCAAGGTAAGCAAATACACCCACCTATTTCAGCAAGAACTCCTTAATCGGAGGTTCCACCAGTTGCTTGCTGGATGAGAGCTAACTAGTGGTGGTTTCTTGTCTTGTCGGTAGAAAGGCATGGACAGTAGAGTAGTAGTACTAGTAGTAGTAGGGCTGGGCAATACACTTTTTCGACATTAATATTTTTAAGTGGAGGTGGCAACAACATTTTTCCGAGCGATTTCCGAATCTTTGGTCCTAGCTATCACGTGGTAGCCTACAACATTTTTGGGGATAAGTTAAAGTGGGACCCACGTCAAGGGGTGAGTTAAAGCGGGTCCCACATCAAGGGGTGAGATAAAGAATTGACCGAGCCAACCTCCTCCTTCCCTTCGTACTACTAGTTCTCCCGGGTTCCTCTCGCAGGACCGAGAAAATTACCCCTCTTCGAATCAAATTGATCCCAGCTTATATATCCTCTTGCTGATTTGGCTCACGGAGCATTGCATAGGGCACCAGCGCTGAGGCCTCAAAGACCATTTGGGAATCGATCAAAGCATAAGCTCGGATTTCAGACTAGAAACACACACAAACACACATATATATACTAATATATGAAATAATTTCCAATTATAGTTCTACTAACAAAGGCCTAGAAATCATAAGGTATCTCCATGTTACAGAACTATGACAGTAGCGAACCAATGATGGGATAGCTCTACACCCAAAGAGTTGTGCAGTTGGGCTAGTGGTCATGAGACTACCCAGACGGCACCAAAAGTACACCCCTGATGATCAGCAGCCCTGCATTAACTCCACCCAGACGTAGTGTACCCGATCCACAGCCTCAGGTGTAGGCTCATCAATGAACAGTTCATCGTCATTACTATCAAAGTCCTCTTCAGTTTTTTGCCTCTACGATTAGTAGATTAACAGAAACATATATAGAAAAACATCAAACACACACAACCTAATAATTTGTAGTTCTATAGATATACCTTGTCATCTAGCCTAGTGGAAGTACTAGAAATGAAACCTGTTTCATGCAGCTTGTGCTTCTTCTCTCCCCCTTCTCCAAGTTGATATAGATGCTCAGGAGCTGCCTCTGTGAGTTGATCTAGATGATCAACATCTTCTTTCCCGGTTCATATGGAGGGTCATATGGTTCACCATGAAATACCCATCTAACATATGTGCTTAGCATCCCAAATATAAAAATATGGTCTTCCATTATACTTTGAGGCAGCACCCTACGATTGACACACAACCGGCAGGGGCAATGTACTTTTCAGTTGTCACAGTGAGCTATAACAAACCCCATAAATTGTAGAACACCAAGGATATTTTTAGCGCTGCATAATGGAGCAACCTTTATGAAAAATCGGTCCATCTGTTTAATTATGACATACAAGATTGGTCCTTATTAAAAGAAAAGTAGGAAACATATAGATGGAGTACAAAAACTATATATGCTATGCATTTCATAAAACATATTGACATCAAAAATCACGAAGGTATTTAAGAACACAGATCGAGCGCAGAATAAACTATGACCATGCAGACTGAGGACAAATTAAACTATGTATTTGAGGATGCAGATTGGGTGAAAGCGCAATAAAATGCCAACCAGGTCAAGCTAGAGATAGAAGGACTATCGTGGGATCGATTTGCCCACCGGTGTGTCTCAAGAATACCGATGGGTAGGGAAAGCTTCTTCGCGCATGTTGGTCATGAGGAGCGGTTGTGAGCATGTATGTTTTGTGGGCAAGGGGGTGAGGGTCTAGGCGGCAGAGGGTGGAAGTTATTACACAACGCGAAAGGGTGGGAAGGAATAACTTTGGAAATTCTGACCTACCCTACTTTGGGCACCACCATATACATGGCCCACCTGTCAGTCACCGTAGATCAAAATTGATACAAAAGTTGTCAAAATACAAGTATATTTTTTACCATCAAAACTAATGCACATAGCGTTGCACTTTGCGAACGAATGGTTTTATTTCAACATATATTTAATTTTATCCCTAATTTTTTTGAAAAGGGGCCAAATTTGGAAATTCAAAAATAAATATTAAATTTGGAACAAGACATATTGGTTCATTTGCCAAGATGCACCAATATACCAAATGTAGACACGCCATCATAATTTATCGCCATGACCTTGGTCACCTTTTTTGGACGATGGTCATCTTTTTGAAAGCCTTGAATTGTTCGACAATTTCACCAAATGCCTAAAAACACATTTAAATGCTACAAAGTAACTCTCGCTGGTGTGCGGCTCTAGACGGTAACAACACATTTGAGCAGCCCCACGTTAGAGCAGTGTATGTTAGAAGCTTCGACGCCAAAAATATTGTACGGTGCCCAAACATTGCATGCATCCATTCAAATATCATGTGCATCCATTCAGACATATTTTATCTTTTTTCAGAATGTAAAAATCCCTCTTCTATTCCTACTCCGGAAACAAGAACCCGAAGAACCCGAGGAGGACCCTAAACCCTAGAGGCATATAGGCATAAGGCTACTAAACCCTAAACCCTAAACAACCCATAAAACCTAAACCGTAAGACCCTACCCTAAACCATCAACCCATAAACCCTAACCAAGCAGGTATTGTGCACTTATAGATCAAAAATTGAGATATTTTCATTAAATTGTGGTAACACCATTCTATTCCATGAATATAAGCATAAAGCTTGAACATTATTTAAAATTCCCTAAACCCTAAATGACCCTGTCAAATGAGGTATCATGCACTTGTAGCTCAAAATTTTAGATATACTTTCATCAAATTGCACTAACGACATTCGGTTCCACGAATATAAGCATAAAGCGGCTTGAACATTATTAAAAAATCCCTAAATCAAAAACCCTAAACCCCTAAAAACCATAAACCCTAGAACCCTAAACCCTCATCCCCTCAACCCCTTACCAAGTAGGTATCATGCATTTATAGATCAAAATCCGAGATACTTTCATTAAATTGCGATAACACCATTCTATTCCATGAATATATATAAGAATATATATATAAAGCTTGAACATTATTATTGAAAATTCCCTAAACCCTAAAACCTAGAAAACCCTAAACTCTAAAACCCTAAACCCTCAATCCTGGACCCTAAACCCTAAATACTGAACCTTAAACTCCTAAACCCTAAACCCTAAACTCCTAATCCATATACCCTAAACCCTAAACCCCCAAACCCTCAACCGAAAAAAACCAAACCCTAAACCCTAGGCTATATATATCTTGTGTGAACTAGGGCAGTGGGATTTTGAGCCATACTTATTTGTAGTTGCTTCATGACAAAAGCCACTATTGTCGCTTGAAAAATTGAAAATAACTTCAAATTTGGAAGCTTCCTTTGTAAATAATATTTTAAATGCCAATACGCACCAATCTACCAAATACGGACAGGTTATTATAAACAATAGCAAATAAATGGCCACGACCTTGGTTATCTGGTTTGAAAGCCATGCATGTTCATACATGGTACGCCATATATCGGGATGACAAAAATTAAAGCCATTATTATCGATTGGGGCTTTTAAAATAACTTCAAATATGGAAAAGCCATGCATGTTCATACATGGTAGGCCATATAACATACGACAATATTAAAGACATTATTATCGATTGGGACTTTTCAAATAACTTCAAATATGGAAGCTCTTTTGTAACAAATGTTTAAATTCTAATAAGCACCAATCTACGAAACATGGTTACATTATCATAAAGTATGGTAACACATATGGCATTGACATTGGTCATCTAGTTTTTGAAAGCAATGAATGTTCATACATGGTACGCCATATTGTGAAACAAGTTTTTTCAAGAGTTATGAAATTTTAAGATTATGTTTACTCCTGGAAACTAGCTAGTGCGCACAGTGAGACACTAAGAGAGAAAATAATGGTTGTATTTTGTTGTATATTATGTTTATTTTTTAATGGCCCAAATTTGGTGTCATTACCATTCATAGCAAAAAGTTGAATCTTGCAAAACTCTCGGTGGTTCTCCAATATTTGACTAATTTGGTACCTTTAAATTATTTTTAAAAAGTCAAGAGCAAGCTATATCATACACTTTGTAGTTTGAAATTAGACATACTTACTTCAAATTGTCAAAAAGTTATTTTATTGCACATGTTTTAGCTAAGAAGCTTGGAAATTCATAAAAATAGGGCATTATCCATCAAATCTAGAATCTCCTTTTGTAAACATTGCTTGAAATGCCAAGATGCACCGATCTACCAAATATGAACACGTTTGTAAGCTTGATTGGCGAAGATGCATCAATGTATGGAGTAGTATAAAACATGGACATGGTATAGAAACTATGATTATGACCTTGGCCATCTTGTTTGAAAGCCTTGAAATAATGTTCATTAATTTCAGAAGATGCCTATAAACTCATTAAATGATGGAAAGCATACAGGCGTGTGGGTATCTCTGACGAGGATAACATCCTAAGTGGGGGTAGCGTACCTTAGAAGCTTTGATTCAAAATTTGGGCAGAGCGCCGAATATCCCGCCCATCCATTCAAACATCCTGCCCTAAAAATTATTTTATTGCAAAATTTAGCCTGGAAGATTAAAAGGGCGTTATACATTGTATGAAAAATGGGGGCGGTGGCATTTTGAGTCATCATCTTTCAAGTTGCTCGACAACAAAACACATTGTTGTTACTTAGAAATCCGAAAACAAACTTCAAATTTGGAACCAGACATATTGGTTGATTTGCCAAGATGCACCGATATACCAAATGCGGATATGTCATCATAAACTATGGCCATGACCTTGGTCACCTTGTTTTTGGATGATGGTCATCTTCTTGAAAGCCTTGAATTGTTCGAAAATTTTAGCAAATTCCTAAAAACGCATCTAAATGCTAGAAAGCAACTCTTGCTGGCGTGTGGGTCTAGACGATGACCGCCCATATGAGCGGCCCCACATTGGAGTAGCGTATGCTAGAAACTTCGACCTCAAAATTTTGGTACGGCGCCCAAACATCGCACCCATCCATTCAAATATCCCGTGCATCCATTCAAACATACTTCACCTCGTTTTAGAATCCAAAATTCCTCTTATATCCCTGCTCCGGAAACAAGAACCCGAGGAGCACTGCAAATAACAGAGGGATATTGGTGGTAAATTTGAGTTCTCCCAAGTGCATCACCCCATCAACATTTCTCTGCCCTTCTTCAATATTTACTACCCGCCCACTCTGACCTACACTAACTTTTTGGACCCACCATGCAAGTGACCCACATGTCAGTGAGCAATAATTATGGGGATTAGAGATTCATGTCTGTTGTTGTTCAAATTTCAAACATTTTTTGCTAAATCGGCGAACCTGGCTAGGAAGCTTGAAAATTCATGAAACTTGGGCACTCTATGAGAAAATTGGTGTAGTGAGATTTTGAGTCACATATAGTCTTCTTAGTTTCTTTAGAATGGAAGCCATTGTTGTCACTTGGAAAATTTAAAATAACTTCAAATTTGGATGCACCCTTTGTAAACATTGTTTGAAATGCCAATATGCAGTTATGCACCGATCTACCAAACATGGACACGTTATCATAAACTATGGAAAACATATTACCATGACCTTTGTCATCCCGTTTGAAAGCCATAAATGTTCACACATGGTACGCCATATGTTGAAACAAGTTTCTTCGAAAGTTGTCAAGTTTTAGCATACTTTTTCATGGAAACTAGGCAGCACACATAACAAGATACTCTGCGAAGTAATATATTTTATTTGGTTTTTTTCTTTAAAAAGGTCCCAAATTTGGCTGCATTAGCATTCATATCAAGAAGTTGAGGGGTTGTTTGGTTAAGCTTATCTATTGCTTTTAGCTTTATTTTATAAGACACTTTAGATTTTGGCTTTTGGCTTATACCATCATTCAACTATCTCAGAGTAAAAGCTAAAAAATAAATCCAAAAACACGTTCTTGGCTTATAAGCCAAAAATCAAAAGCCTAAATCTCGCGGAATTCTTGGGGTTTCTCCCTTGTTTTAGTACTTGGGTACCTTAAAATTAATTTTACAAAAAATAAAGCCAAAAACACGTTCCTGCCTTATAAACCAAAACTCAAAAGCTAGAATTAGAGCCCAACCAAACAGTGCCTAAATCTCGCATAACTCTTGGTGTTTATCCATTGTTTTAGTACTTGGGTACCTTCAATTGAATTTAACAAAAAATATGACCAAGCAGGTATCATCAACTTGTATATCAAATTTTGAGATACTTGCATTAAATTGCGGATATAACCATAAACTTTGAACATATTATTGAGAGTTCACGGAATCCAAAACCCTAAACTCTAAGCCCCTAAACCCTGACCAAGCAGGTATCGTGCACTTATAGATCAAAATTTGAGATACTTTCGTTAAATTGGGTAACACCATTCCATTCCACGAATATAAGCATAAAGCTTGAACATTATTGAAAATTCCCGAAACCCTAAACTCTAAATGCCTAAAACCCAAACCCTCAACCCCTAAACCCTAAAACCATAAACCCTGACCAAGCACATAGCATGCACTTATAGATCAAAATTTGAGATACTTACATTAAATTGGGTAATGCCATTCTATTCGACGAATATAAGCATAAATATTGAGAATTATCGAAAATTCCGTAAACCCTAAACAACCCCTAAATGCTAAACCCTAAAATATAAAACCCTAAACTCTCATGCCATAAACCCTAACCAAGAAAGTGGCATGCACTTATAGATCAAAATTTGAGATACTTTCATTAAATCAGGTAACACGATTCTATTAGACGAATATAAGCATAAATCTTGAGCATTATTGAAAATTCTCAAAACCATAAACCCTAAAAAACCCATAAAACTAAATCGTTAAACCCTAAAACCCTAAACCCTCGACCCATAAACCCTAACCAAGCAGGTACCATGCACTTATAGATCAAAATTTGACATACTTTCATTAAATTGATCAAATGCCATTTTATTCCACGTATATAAGCATAAAGCTTGAACATTATTGAAAATTCCCCAAACCCTAAACCCCTAAAACCCAAACCCAAAACCCTAAACCCTGACCAAGCACGTAGCATGCACTTATAGATCAAAAATTGAGGTACTTTGGGTATATTAGTAACGCCATTCTATTTAATGAATATAAGCATAAATCTTGAGCATTATAAGAAATTCCCTAAACCCTAAACAACCCCTAAAACCTAAACTCTAATAAACCCTAAAACCCCAAACACACAACCCATATACCCAAACCAAGCAGGTATCATGCACTTATAGATCAAAATTTCACATACTTTCAATAAATTAGGTAACTCCATTCTATTCTATGAATATAAGCATAAAGCTTGAGCATGATTGAAAATTTGCTAAACCCTAATCATATAAAACCCATAAAACCTAAACCGTAAAATCCTAAAAGCCTAAACCCTCAACCCTTAAACCCTAACCAAGCAGGTATTGTACACTTATAGATCAAAATTTGAGATACTTTCATTCAATTGCCGTAACGCCATTCTATTCCACGAATATAACCATAAAGCTTTAACTTTATTAGAAAATCCCTAAACCCTACACCCTAAAACCCTAAACCCTCAAACCCTAAATGACCCTGACAAATGAGGTATCATGAACTTGTAGATCAAAATTTCAGATATACTTTCATCAAATTGCGATAACGCCATTCTCTTCCACGAATATAAGCATAAAATCAGCTTGAAAATTATTGAAAATTGCCTAAAACGTAAACCCTAAACCCCTAAAAACTATAAACCCTAGAACCCTAAACCCTTATCCCCTCAACACCTTACCAAGCAGGTATCATGCACTTATAGATCAAAATCTGAGAGACTTTCATTAAATTGTGATAACACCATTCTATTCCATGGATATATTTAAGAATATATATAGAGCTTGAACATTCTTATTGAAAATTCCCTAAACCCTAAAACCTAAACAACGCTAAACCCTAAACCCTCAATCATGAACCCTAAACGCTAAATACTGAACCTTAAACTGCTAAACCCTAAACCCCTAAACCCAAAAACCCCGAACCTTAAACACTAGGCTATATATATCTTGTGTGAAAACTAGGGCTGCGGGATTTTGAGCCATACTTATTTGTAGTTTCTTCATGACAAAAGTAACTATCGTCGCTTGAAAAGTTTAAAATAACTTCAAATTTGGAAGCTTCCTTAGTAAATAATGTTTTCAATGCCAATACGCACCAATCTACCAAATACAGACATGTTATTATAAACTATAGAAAATATATGGCCATGACCTTGGTCATCTGGTTTGAAAGCCATGCATGTCCATACATGGTATGCCATATATCCTATGACAAAATTAAAGCCATTATTATCCATTGGGCCTTTCAAAATAACTTCAAATATGGGAGCTCTTTTTGTAAACAACGTTTAAATGTCAATATGCACCAATCTACGAAACATGGTTACATTATCATAAAGTATGGTAACACATATGGCCTTGACATTGGTCATCTAGATTTTGAAACCCATGAATGTTCACATAGTGAGACACCAAGTGAGACCCCATATATGTCTAGTATTACATTTAATCCATGTGAATCTATTACAATAAACTAATGGGTAAATTATGTGCTCCAATCTCAGTGAGTTGATGGATAGGCAACATCTATTTGGGATAGCATAGACGAGTTATAGATAGAAGGGGTAGAGAAATATTACTACCCATAATTCTATGAAGCAACCAATAGGCACACAAGAAAAACAATCATCATAAACAACACTCAAGCCAAAATAGTTTTGTTTATGTTCCAAAAGTTTTTTTAGTGGCATACCATCCACAAAATGGTTTTCTTCTGATTACAATTCGTTTGGGGGTGAACCTACAATCTTGAAAGCAATCCGAGCTACCAGTAAAATATGAAAAATCGCGCAGTACAATAGGTCAGACAGTAACTTCAGCAAAATTATCACGAATTTCTAATCAAAACCTTGATTAATATATTATGAAATCTCTCAAAAATATTATGAAACTTTTGGGTATCAAATAGCATAACCAAAACATAATAAAACAATTATCACACAAGTTCTTGCAAAGATCGATTGCTAGATAAAAAGGAAATCCTATCAAGACTATATGGTGGACACCATTTAACTATTCTTCAATCTCGCGCTTCCTCGCATGAGTGTTCATACTCAAGTTTTGAACAAGATGATATTAGAAAAGAGAGATCAAGAATTACAAGAATCTAATAAGTACAAAATTTATTAGTTCATCCATAGAAACAGGCTTCCTTCTATATTTTAAAAGAGAAGAGTATGAGAATTGAAGTGATAAGAAGATACTAGAAAGAATTGTAAGATGATAAAAGATATAATGAAATAGTCTTTATAATTCATATGGTTTTCCTATTTGAATCCTATGTCACAATCCTACAGTCAACACACTGCTCTGATACCATCCTGTAACACCCTCGCCTGATAAGGCTGAGTTCCTATGTGTTGTGCCAATCCCTGGATCGGTTCACTAGCAGACACAGTACAGATGAATACCAAAGAATATAAAGGTGCATCATTATTATATCAAATGATCAAGAATTTACAATTATTACATAATGCTTAGCTCAAAGCTAGCTCAAATATTCAAGTAGCATACAAAAGAATAAGTAAATAATAGGCTCCATCTTCAATTGTGCCACAGGCGAAAAACTATTGAGTGGAGGTTCGCAACCAATAAGATGACTCAGAATAATCGGAACAATAACCTGCAACATGAAAGGTTACAGCCAATGAGTGGTCAATACTTTGAATGTATTGACAAGTACAACTATGAGAGAACAACAAGACAAATATCTACATGCATATCTGCCTTGTGGGGTTCAGGCTTAGTTGCAACAGAAAAATAAGTTCATCCTACCATTTGTAAATCATTTTTAAAGCATTTGATCATCATCACACAACCCAATTAAGTTTCAGCCACAAGTTTTAACAATTACAAAGTTAGAATGAACGAGAACATGTCATCACACCCATAATTCAGCAAATCAAACGTCCATTACCGGGGACACAGATAAGTACTTAGTTTTACACCCTACAGGAGTTCTACACATTACCCATATGACCTGGTCGACCCGCTCATAACATGACACACATTTTGAGTCATGATAGGGAGAAGTCCAAGAAGAGACAATTCAGGAAGTAGTTCCCCAAGCCCATCCACGCACCATACCAACCTACCACAATTCACTACATCTCTGGATACAAAGAGCTCGGTTCACCACGACCTACTAAGTCCATCTAGCCACCCATAACTCACAAGCATATGGCTGTACATGTAAGCTACCAAAAAAAGACACTAATCATTTGTCTGGAACCTGGGTGACCATCCACAAGTGATATAGTCGGGTAAACCATAGACATGGGCTCGGTATTCACGAACCAAGCAATTACAAATTCCACCGAGAGAGTTCATTAATTAAGTTGTTTTCCAATTTTCCAACATGTCCTTTCAAAACAATCTTTATGATGGTGTAACCCATGCTTGTCTACATAAGCACATCTAAGCACATCGACTTATGGTGGCTCACCTAGAATGGAAGACTATGACCATAATAGGATTTAGCATAGCAATAAATATGCATATACTTGCAAATACAAAAACAAAGCTATAATGCATATAGAAAAATAGGACTTTTATGAAGCTCCACTTTCCTTGGTAGTTGTTGGAGTCAAACACACAATCCGGGCAATCACACGGGTTATACTCCTCACAATCTACACGAAAGCAATTTAACCAAATAAACAATCCGCACATAGAGATCAATAAATGCAACACAATGCATGCATGGTACTTTAATAAAAGTGTAAGAAGTTTAGTTATGGTCTCTGATCTATATTACTACTGAATGAATGCATGGAAAAACCTTTAATGCATAGGAAACAAATTATGCAATTTAGAGAACTAGTTAATAGGCTTTTAATCAAAATGTTGAGCCTCTTTTATAAATAGTGTTGTAAAATCTTGACAAAAATATCGCTAGATAGATAATATGATTTAGAGCAGGGGGCAAAAAGAATTACACCAAAAAGATATATAGATATTTTTGTAGAATTACAATACTACTAAATGCATTTTAACACATTAAAGTATTATGTACTGTAAACCGCAATTTCATTGCAGAAACAGATTCTACTCCTTCTTGTGATTTCAAAGACACATTATTTGCAATTTTCGGAGCAGTAGTTATTTTCTTATGAATTTATTACTCTAAAAATGGTATTAAACCAATTAAATCAACACGACAAATACCTACAGTAATTTTCGTATCCAATTGCATAATAATATTCTACATGAAATTATCTTTCTAATTGTATATTATTTACAATTTTTGGACACGTAGATATCTTAATATAAATTTTAGAATGTAATTCTATTTTCTGCATAATTAACTATTTTCTATAAAAGCGGGGGCATATTCCCGGGCAATATTCCCGCTGACTGGGTCTATGGCTGATGTAAGCGGTCCTACTGTATGGTACATGGACGATTCAGGTCGTCCATCCCGGATTGGGCGGCCATGAGCAAAACCTTCCGGGGCTCACCTTCTGATGGCGACGACCGGAGGAGGCGGCTCGGTGACAGCGGAGATGCGGCGCTCCAGTGGTCTTGGCAATCGTTGGTTGGGTCCACAAGAAGCGGGCGAGGACGGCAGTTCTACTAGTGGCGGCCTTTGGTTGTTTTGCTTCCTCGGGAGGCGGCGTACGGCGGCTAGAGCGGTGTAGCTAGCGGCATGCTCCAGCAGCGCCGGGGCGGTGGCTCAGCGTCTTGCAGAAGAAGGAGAGGATGAGAGGAAGTGGTGCAGCGAGAGGGGAAGGATAGGGGAAAAAGGAGGCGGCGGGGTTCTCGGGAATGTCGTCCTCGACCTCGTCTGGGATTCAATGGTGGCGGCGGTGGAGGATCTCCGGCGAACTCGTGGGGCGGCTAGGGTTTGTAAAAGGAAAAAATTGTGTGGTGACAATGAGGGGATTATTTATACATGTTATACAAGGAAGAGGTAGTTCGGAATCGGCCGAATTGATGAGAAATTTGTGGATTCCGTTCGAGCTGTGGATGAACTCCCGGTGGATCATGTTCACATCGCGAGGAGGGAGAAGATAAGGGTGTGGACCCTCCATTAGTGGCTGCGGGGAGAGAGGCGGGCTGAGGTCTGGCCAGGCTACTTGCTGGGGTAGCCTTGGCTGCTAGTGGGCCGCTTACTGCCGTTGTTGTGTTGCTGCATGGACAGAGGTGGGCGGTAGCTAAGCGGGTGGTGGCAGGTGGGCTGGGACGGGGTGGCTCAGCCAGGGTAGGTTCGTTCTCTTTTTTTCTTCTTTTTCTTTTTTCTATTTCCTTGTTTCTTTATTAACTTTTTTATACATAATCCAATTGACATGAAAAAAAATTCTAAATTTTCCTGAAATCCAGTAGATCAATGTAGGGTTATTTTTGCAGTCTTTTATTTAGTTAAATATATTGGATTTATAAAATCCTTGTATATTCCTTATAGGAACTTTTTGGCAATTTGGAAATAGAATTTTGAAGGAAGGTTTCGAATTTTGAATAATTACATGATGCCATGATACCATGCAGATGAATCCTATGAAGTTTTCCCATTCTAAAATCTAGGATGTGACAAAACTAACCCCCTTAAGATGAATCTCGTCCTCGAGATTTGGAATGGCTAGCAAGGTGTGGGTGATATACTCGAGGCTAGCCCCTTAATAGAATTAAACTTGGTATCTCTAATGGAACCATTGAGCTATCTCTAATTCTTCTTATTTCTAGGGTTGTGAGTGTGGTATCTTATTTTCAAACTAACTGACCTTCAACTTAGCCAACCAATCTATGTATAGTATTACATTTAATCCATGTGAATCTATTACAATACACTAATGGGTAAGTTATGTGCTCTAATCTTAGTGGGTTAATGGAGAGGCAGAATCTATTTGAGATAGCATAGATGAGTTATAGATAGAAGGGCAAGAGAAATATTACTACCCATAACTATATGAAGCAACCAATAGGCTCACAAGCAAAACAATCATCATAAACAATACTCAAGACAAAATAGTTTTGTTTATATCCCATAAGTTTTATTTTAGTGGCATACCATCCACAAAATAGTTTTCTTATGATTTCAATTCGTTTGGGAGTGAACCTATAATCTTGAAAGCAATAGACAAAATCTGCCCTGAAACTATAGCAGTGTTTACGAATTTTTATGGACCCCTTAAACTCATGAGGAACTTATGCTGATTTTTGTACTTCTACTAATGCAAATTACAAACAAGATCCTAAAATATGAGCTCAATTCGAGATAACAGTAAAATATGAAAAATCACGCAGTACAACAGGTCAGACAGAAACTGCGGAGAAATTATCACAAGTTTCTAATCAAAACCTTGATTAGTATATTATGAAATCTCTCAAAAATATTCTGAAACTTTGGGGTACCAAATAGCACAACCAAAACACAATAAAACAACTATCGCACATGTTCTTGCAAAGATCGATTGCTAGATATAAAGGAAATCCTATTGAGACTATATGGTGGACATCATTTAACTATTCTTTGATCTCGCGCTTCCTCGCATGAGTGTTCAACCTCAAGTTTAGAACAAGATGATTTTAGAAAAGAGAGATAAAGAATTAGAAGAATCTAATAAGTACAACATTTATGAGTTCATCCATAGAAAGATGCTTCCTTCTATATTTTAAAAGAGAAGAGTATCAGAATAGAAGTGATAAGAAGATACTAGAAAGAATTGTAAGATGATCATAGATAGAATGAAATAATCTTTATAATTCATATGATTTTCCTATTCCAATCCTAGGTCACGATCCTACACTCAACATACTGCTCTGATACCATCCTGTAACACCCTCACCTGATAAGGCAGAGTTCCTGTGTATAGTGCCAATCGCTAGATCGGTTCACTAGCACACACAGTATAGATGAATACCAAAGAATATAACAATACATCATTATTATATCAAATTATCCAGAATTTACAATTATTACATAACGCTTAGATCAAAGCTAGCTCAAATATTCAAGTAGCATACGGAAGCATAAATAAATAATAGGCTCCAGCTTTAATTGTGTCACAGATGAACAATTGTTGCGTAGAGGTTCACAACCTATAAGATCACTCAGAACAATCGGAATAATAACTTGCAACATGAAAGGTTGCAGCCAACGAGTGGTCAATACTTTGAATGTATTGGCAAGTGGAACTATAGGAGAACAACAAGACTAATATCTACATGCATATCTGGCTTGTGGGTTCAGGCTTAGTTCTAGCAGCAAAATAAGTTCATCCTACCATTTGTAAATCATTTTTAAAGCATTTGATCATCATCACACAACCCAATTAAGTTTCAGCCACAAGTTTTAACAATTACAAAGTTAGAATGAATGAGAACATGTCATCGCATCCATAATTTAGCAACTCAAATGTCCATTACCGAGGATACGACTAAGTACTTAGTTTTACACCCTGCAGAGGTTGTACACTTTACCCATATGACCTAACCGACCCGCTCGTACCATGAAACGCATTTTGAGTCATGATAGGGAGAAGTCCACGAATAGACAATTCGAGAAGTAGTTCTCCAAGCCCATCCACGCACTGTACCAACCTACCACAATTCACTACATCTCTGGATACGAAGAGCTCGGTTCACCATGACCTATTAAGTCCATCTAGTCACTCATAACTCACTAGCATATGGCTATACACGTAAGCTACCAACAAAGACATTAATCATTTCTCTGGAACCTAGATGGCCATCCACAAGTGAGATACTCGGGTAAACCATAGACATGGACCCGGTATTCACGAACCAAGCAATTACCAATTCCATCCAGAGAGTTCATTAATTAAGTTGTTTTTCAAATTTTCCAACACATCCTTTCAAGAAAATGTTTATCATGGTGTAACCCACCCTCATGTACATAAGCACATCAGCTTACGGTGGCGCACCTAGCAAGGCATACAACGACCATAATAGTATATAGCATAGCAATAAATATACATATACATGCAAATACAAAAACTATGCTACAATGCATATAGAAAATAAATAGGACGTTTATGAAGCTCCACTTTCCTTGGTAGTTTTCAGAGACAAAAACACAATCCAGGCAATCACACGGGTTACAATCCTCACAATCTACGCGAAAGCAATTCAACCAAATAAACAATCCACACATAGAGATCAATAAATGCAACACAATGAATGGATGGTACTTTAATAGAAGTGTCAGTAGTTTAGTTATGTTCTCTAATCAATATTACTAGTGAATGAATGCATGGAAAAACCTTTAATGCATAGAAAACAAATTATGCAATTTAGAGAACTAGTTAATAGGATTTTAATCAAAATATGGATCTTCTGTTGTAAACAGTGTTGTAAAATCTTGACAAAAATACTACTAGATAGATGATACAATTTAGAGCCAGAGGAAAAAAATAAATACGGCAAAACGATATATAGATATTGTAGTAGAATTAAAATACTACTGAATACATTTTAATACATTAAAAATATTCTATATTGTAAACCTGCCATTTTATTGCTGAAACAGATTCTACTCTTTCTACTGATTTCAGAGATATATTATTTGCAATTTTCGGAGAAGTAGTTATTTTCTTATGAATTTATTACTCTAAAAAGGGTATTAAACCAATTAAATCAACACGACAAATACCTATAGTAATTGTCGTATCCAGTTGCATAATAATATTCTACATGAAATTATATTTTCAATGGTATATTATTTACAATTTTTAGACATGTAGATATTTTAATATAAATTTTAGAATTTAATTATATTTTCTGCATAATGAACTATTTTCCATAAAAGCGGGGGAATATTCCCGCTAACTGGGTCTACAGCTGACGTGGCGCTGACTATGCCTTTGAACATTCAGTGGTCCTACTGCGCGGTCAATGGCCGATTCAGGCCGTCCATCCTAGATCGGGCGGCCGTGAGCAAAATCTTCAGGGGCTCACCTTTTGACGGCGTCGACCGAGGGTGGCTCGGTGACAGCGGCGGGGCGGCACTCCGATGGTCTTCGTGGTAGTTGGTTGGGTCCACGAGAAGCAGGCGAGGACGACAGTTTTACTGGTGGCGGCCTCAGGTTGTTTTGCTTCCTCGGGAGGCAGCGTACGGAGGCTGGAGCGGCGCAGCTGGCGGCATGCTCCGGCGGTGTCGTGGCGGTGGCTCGATGTCCTGTAGAAGAAGGGGAGGATGAGAGGAAGCGGTGCAGCGAGAGGGGAAGGATAGGGAGAAAAGGAGGCGGCGGGGTTCTTGGGAACGTCGACCTCAACCTCGTCTGGGCTTGAATGGTGGCGGTGGTGGAGGAACTCGAGCGAACTCGTGGGGCAGCTAGGGTTTGTAAAAGGAAAATATTTGTGCAGTGACGAGGAGGGGATTATTTATACTCGTTATACAAGGAAGAGGTAGTTCGGAATCGGCCGAATTGACGAGAAATTTGTGGATTTCGTTCGAGCTGGGGTTGAACTCCCAGTGGATCACGTTCTTGTCACGAGGAGGGATAAGATCGGGGTGGGGTCCACCCGTAAGTGGTTGTGGGGAGAGAGGCGGGCTAAGGTCTGGCCAGATTGCTTGCTAGGCTAGGCTTGGCCGCTAGTGGGCCACTTATTGCCACTGTTGCGCTGCTACGTGGGCAGAGGCGGGCGGTAGCTAAGCGGGTGGTGGCAGGTGGGCTGGGCCGGGGTGGGTCAGCGAGGGTAGGTTAGTTCTCTTTTTTATTCCTTTTCTTTTTTCTATTTCCTTGTTTCTTTATTAACTTTTCCATACTTAATCCAATTGACATGAAATTTGCGTATGAATCTTTCTGAAATTCAGTAGATCAATGTAGGGTTATTTTTGTAGTCTTTTATTTAGTTAAAAATATTGGATTTATAAAATCCTTGTATATTCCATATAGGAACTTTTTGGACATTTGGAATAGAATTTTGAAGGAAGGTTTCGAATTTTGAATAATTACATGATGCCATGATACCATGCAGATGAATCATATGAAGTTTTCCCATTCTAAAATCTAGGATGTGACAAAACTAACCCCCTTAACATGAATCTCGTCCTCGAGATTTGGAATGGCTAGCAAGGTGTGGGTGATATACTCAAGGCTAGCCCCCTTAATAGAATTAAACTTGGTATCGCTAATGGAACCATTGGGTTATCTCTGATTCTTCTTATTTCTAGGGTTGTGAGTGTGGTATCTTATTTTCAAACTAACTGACCTTCAACTTAGCCAACCAATCTATGTCTAGTATTACATTTAATCCATGTGAATCTACACTAATCGGTAAGTTATGTGCTCTAATCTTAGTGGGTTAATGGAGAGGCAGAACCTATTTGGGATAGCATAGACGAGTTATAGATAGAAGGGCTACAGAAATATTACTACCCATAACTATATGAAGCAACCAATAGGCACACAAGCAAAACAATCATCATAAACAACACTCAAGACAAAATAGTTTTGTTTATATCCTAGAAGTTTTGTTTTAGTGGCATACCATCCACAAAATAATTCTCTTCTGATTTCAATTCGTTTGGGAGCGAACCTACAATATTGAAAGCAATAGACAGAATCTTTCCTGATACTATAGCAGTGTTCACGAATTTTTATGGACCCCTTAAACTCATCAAGAAATTTTGCTTTTTTTGTACTTATACTACTGCAAATTGTGAACCATATCTTAAAATATGAGCTCAATCCGAGCTACCAGTAGAATAAGAAAAATCACGTAGTACAACAGGTCCGATAGAAACTGCAGAGAAATTATCACAAATTTCTAATCAAAACCTTGATTAGTATATTATGAAATCTCTCAAAAATATTTTGAAACTTTGGATTATCAAATAGCACAACCAAAACACAATAAAACAACTATCACACAAGTTCTTGCAAAGATCGATTGCTAGATATAAAGGAAATCCTATCAAGATTATATGGTGGACATCATTTAACTATTCTTTAATATCGTGCTTCCTCGCATGATTGTTCATCCTCAAGTTTTGAACTAGATGATATTAGAAAAGAGATATCAAGAATTACAAGAATCTAATAGGTAAAAAATTATGAGTTCATCCATAGAAAGAGGCTCCATTCTATATTTTAAAAGAGAAGAGTATGAGAATTGAAGTGATAAGAACATACTAGAAATAATTGTAGGATGATAATAGATAAAATGAAATAGTATTTATAATTCATATGGTTTTCATGTTCCAATCCTAGATCAAGATCCTACAGTCAACACACTGCTCTGATACCATCATGTAACCCTCACCTAATCATACTGAGTTCCTACGTATAATGTCAATCCCTAGATCGGTTCACTGGCACACACAGTACAGATGAATATCAAAGAATATAATAGTCCATCATTATTATATCAAATGATCTAGAATTTACAATTATTACATAACGCTTAGCTCAAAGCTAGCTCAAATATTCAAGTAGCATACAGAAGCATAAATAAATAATAGACTCCATCTTCAATTGTGCCATAGGAGAACAAGTGTTGCATGGAGGTTTGCAACATATAACATCACTTAGAACAATCGGGGAAATAACCTACAACATGAAAGGTTGCAGCCAACGTGTGGTCAATACTTTGAATGTATTGGCAAGTGGAACTACGAGAGAACAACAAGACTAATATCTACATGCATATCTGGCTTGTGGGGTTCGGGCTTAGTTGCAGGAGCAAAATAAGTTCATCCTACCATTTGTAAATCATTTGTAAAGTATTTTATCATCATCACACAACCAAATTAAGTTTCAGCCACAAGTTTTAACAATTACAAAGTTAGAATGAACGAGAACATGTCATAACACCCATAATTCGGCAACTCAAACATCTATTACCGGGGACACGGCTAAGTACTGTGTTTTACACCCTGCAGGGGTTATACAGTTTACCCATATGACCTGGTTGATCCGCTCGTACCATGACACGCATTTTGAGTCATGATAGGGAGAAGTCCAAAAAGAGATAATTCAGGAAGTAGTTCTCCAAGCCATCCACGCACCATACCAACCTACCACAATTCACTACATCTCTAGATACAAAGTGCTCGGTTCACCACGACCTACTATGTCCATCCAGCCACCCATAAGTCACTGGCATATGGCTATACACGTAAGCTATCAAACAAAGACACTAATCATTTCTCTAGAACCTAGGTGGCCATCCACAAGTGAAATATCCTGCCCATCTATTCAAACATATTGCCCCAAAATTATTTTATTGCACAAATTTAGCCTGAAAGATTGAAAGGGTGTTATACATTGTGTGAAAAATGGGGGCGGTGGCATTTTGAGCCACTATCTTTGTAGTTGCTCCACAACAAAACACATTTATGTTATTTGGAAATTAGAAAACAAACTTCAAATTTGGAACCACACATATTGGTTGATTTGCCAAGATGCACCGTTCTACCAAATACGGACACGTCATCATAAACTATGGCCTTGACCTTGGTCACCTTTTTCTAGACGATGGTCATCTTTTTTAAAGCCTTGAATTGTTCGAAAATATTAGCAAACGCCTAGAAACTCATATAAAAGCCGGAAAGCAACTCTCACTGGCATGTGGGCCTAGATGGTGACCCTGCATCTGAGCAGCCCCACATCGGAATAGTGTATTCTAGAAGCTTCGACCTCAAAACATTGGTACGACGCCCAAACATCGCACCAATCCATTAAAATATCTCGTGCATCCATTCAAACATACTTCACCACTTTTTATAATGCAAAATTCCTCTTTTATCCCTGATCCGGAAATAAGAACCCGAGGAGCACTACAATAACAGAGGGATATAGGTGGTAAATTTGTGTTCTCTGAAGTGCATCTCCCCATCGACATTTCCCTGCCCTTCTTCAATATTTACATGTCCGCCCACTCCAACCTATACTAAATTTTTGGACCCACCATGCAAGACCCACATGTCAGTGAGCCAGAATTTCAAGAAGTAGAGATTCCCGTCGCTTGTTGTTCAAAATTTGAACATTTTTCGCTAAATAGATATAAAATCGTTAAAATCAGCGAACCTCACTCGAAAGCTTGAAAATTCATGAAACTTGGGCATTTTTCATCAATTTTTTATACTTTGTGAGAAAATTGGTGTCGTGAGATTTTGAACCACATATAGTCTTTGTAGTTGCTTCACAATGGAAGCCATTGTTATCACTTGGACAATTTAAAATAACTTCAAATTTGGATGCACCCTTTGTAGACATTCTTTGAAATGCCAATATGTAGTTATGCACCGATCTACCAAACATGGACACATTATCATAAACTATGGCAAAGATATTACCATGACCTTGGTCATATTTTTTGAAAGCCATGAATATCCATACATGGTACGCCATATTGTGAAACAAGTTTCTTCGAAAGTTGTCAAATTGTAGCATACTTTTTCATGGAAACTAGGCAGCGCACATAACAAGATACTCTACGAAGTATTAGAGCCCAACCAAACAACGCCTAAATCTCGCAGAACTCCTAGGGTATCTCCCTTGATTTAGTACTTGGGTACCTTCAATTGAATTTAACAAAAAATATGACCAAGCAAGTATCATCGACTTGTAGATCAAATTTTGAGATACTTTCATTAAATTGCGATAACACCATTGTATTCCACGGTTATAACCATAAAGTTTGAACATGTTATTGAGAATTCACATAATCCTAAACCATAAACTCAAAACCCCTAAACCCTGACCAAGCAGGGGTCATGCACTTATAGATCAAAATTTGAGATACTTTCGTTAAATTGGGTAACACCATTCTATTTCACGAATATAAGTGTTGGGGGGATGACCCAAGGTAGAATCCTGTCGAGGTAAAGACAATGTCTACCGAGGTAAAGCAAGGTCAAAGCAAGTGCTAACCGAGGTACCTGAAGGCCGGCCGAGTTACTGCTGACTTAGCCATGATTGTGTTCACCCAACAAAACCTCAGCCGACATAGAGCATATGTAGGCACCACCATGTTCTGTGTTTGCAGGTATCAACTAGGCCGAGTTAACCAGGCCAGAGCCAGGTTACTAGTTGGCTTACATAAGAAGGAAGAAATCTCCCCATGGTCAGTGCTTTTCTCTCTCTACTGGAGCCACTGTAGATAGAGAGCGCAGAAGACAAAGAGACGAGGACCAGAGGTATGAGCCGACAAAGGAGACATCGACTGACCATTGTTGGTCAGGTCATATGGCGGCATAGAGGCTTACGACATGGTCTCAGAGAGGCTTACGCCACTTTCTCGCAGAGGCCTACGCTAGGGAAAAGGGGAGCACCATCTTGCTATTATGGGAGTAGGATATTCGTGGAATATTATCTCCACGTATGCCCTAAGTGTAACGTGGCCACCCCTTTATAAGGTGAGCCAAGACCTCCAAGGTGGGGGTCGGCCATTTTTACTAGAGGGAAGAACCCTAGTGAGAGTAGTGAGGAGAGAAGTACTTCATCTTCGTCCTCTCCACGATTCAGCTCAAGGAGCTTCTGTAAACATCCATTGATCTTGTGAATACAAAACTTGGAGTGTGGAATCACCACGCTATCCCTCCCTGGATACCACTAGCGCACATTGGTCCCATATTTAGCTTATCTATGGAATCTGTCGTGACACCACCATGACAGTTGGTGCCCACCGTGGGGCCAGCAGTGGTGCTAGCTGGAGTCAAGATCCGGACGGGAAATATCATTGTCACCGGGGAGTGCATCGTCTCTGGGCTTGTTCAGCGCTTTGGTGCGCTGGACTATGTCAACGATAAAACATGCAGCTTCGGCAACCTCCCTCCTCCATGCAACGGGCTCTTCGTCAGCTTTGGCGCCCACAAGATCTACGTTGGCATCGACAAATCTTGTGTGCACCCACATCTTGTCGTCGAGGGAGGAGAACATCCTCTCAGTGCGACTTGCGGTTCGTGTATCACTCGCCCCGCTTGTTGTGCCGACGTGATGGTGACTGCACCTGACGCTTGAGCAAGCAAAGATCCGGCATAAGACCTGGAGACAACTCCAAAGGTACCTAGGGCTCGAGTTCCTCCCCTAGAGAGGCCATAGAATATCCTGCAGCAGGCAATAGAGAGCCTAACTACACCAGTAGGTCCCATAGTTAATTTGGCTCAGGGACAGGCCAAGCTAGAGGAAACTCGGCAGAAAATACTAGAGGGTACAAAAAAGGTAGCTACGGCTTAATGGTCATTGAACATCACGCTACGTGAGTACGCGAAGGCGAAATATATCAGTACTAGTCCCACACATTTGGGTAGAGTAAAGATTAGGGGTAGAAACCTCATCGGTGAGATAGATAAGGAGTATGTGCCTAAAGCCAGGGGAATCAATTAACCTCATGTCAGCAGGTATGCCGAG
Organism: Avena eriantha; assembly: GCA_910589775.1. NCBI lineage: Eukaryota > Viridiplantae > Streptophyta > Magnoliopsida > Poales > Poaceae > Avena > Avena eriantha. The sequence continues at coordinate 294,847,842 of OU342742.1, forward strand.
GTATAGCACCCCGGCAAAGAACCTCAGGGCAGCAGATGCGGCAGCAGATGCGGCAGCATCCGAGTTAGAGGGTCTAACCTGTGAAGCCCGGCAAAGGTAGCAAGAAAGAGTCATTGAGTTAGTAAAAATTGCTAACAAGAAAACTAAGGAGTTGCTCAAGGCAAACCCAACCAAGGTAGGGGCTCCTAAGTCATTCATTAGGTGGGGGGTGCTCCAGCAAATTCCGCTGGGGTAGCATCATGCCCACATGCAGGCCCAAGAAGATAAGAGGTAGTGACCTCGGGAATAAAAAATAAGCAGATGGTCCCATATGACCCAGCAAGGGCAGGGAAAGGAAAAATAATACAGTGTGATGAGGATTATCATAGTGCTAGCCGAGGTGAAGGTGGACGAGGTAACCTCAGCAAAGGACATGCAAGACAAGGAAATGCTGGGTACGGCAATGCCGGACAGCGTAACTCGGCAGGAGCTGGACAAAATCCACATCGGCAGCACTAACAACAGTACATACCTCGGCAAGAGCAAAGTGTCGGCCTAGATATGCAATAGCAATATGTTAATCCAGGTCAAAATAGATATGATGATGGTTATTTGGCAATGGCCCATGCCAGATTTCCTAAGCCGGATCACCATGTGATAGAATCAAGGTTGGGAAACAGGAAGTTGCAGCCAGATAATGCAAGATTGAAGTTGGACCGGATTTATAGGTCGGAAATGATGGAGGGACAAGGTCCTCCGAGTCTAGCATGCTTTGGACCTCGGATTATCAGAGAGCCCACAGTGTCGAACTTCTAGTTGGCCAAAGGGACGAAGACGCATGACGGCAGTACCAAGCCAGACAATTGGTTGATTGATTATGCCACCACAGTGAACATCACAATGGTTAACTTGAGATGGGTGATGAGATATGTATCGCAGATGCTAGAGGGACTAGCAAGAGTTTGGCTGAATAATCTACCAATAGGAAGTAAATTCTTGGCTAGATTTCGAAGAGATGTTTATCAGCAATTGCACAAGCACGTACAAGAGGCCGAATAGGCCACATCAACTAGCGATGTGTAGGAAAAAGCCGAATGAGACAGACCGCGAGTTTTTAACTCGGTGGTGCAATATGTGCAATTCATGCAAAGGAGTAATCGAGTCACAAGCTATTTCTTGGTTTGCGCAAGGGTACAGGTATGGAAGTGTGTTATGGCAAAAGTTTCAAAGGTATATGCCAACTACATTGGCTGATACAATCAGAATCGCTGACTTGTATGCATTGGGTGACACAACACCACCTCGGCTCGTGTCTAACGGAGTAAATAAAATAGGGGCTTATGTTGGATTGGCACGACATAAATCCAAATAGGACTAAGAAAGAGGTAAATTGTGTCTAAATAATTAGAGAACGAGGAATACTAATGATCTTCTCCTACTTTTTTATTTATTTAGTTCTTCAATTCACTCAAAATTCTTTCTTTTTCTTTAAATAATTCTGCCTTCCTTAAAATATCATAAACAGTTCTTGTCGGTTGAGCACCCTTTTCAAGGAAATAGAGAATAGCTGGAACATTTAAACAAGTTTGATTTTTTATCGGATCATAAAAACCCACTTTTCGAAGATCTCTTCCCTGTCTTCGAGATCGAACATCAATTGCAACGATTCGATAGACAGCTTATTGGGATAGATGTAGATAGGTCAAATGAGGAATATTACCCCCATGATGGATACGGGTCATCCTGGAGGAACGATTACTGGGGTAAGAGAAGAGATGATTGGCCGGATTACAGATATGGATCGCATCAAGTTGCTGATGTAGATCAAGATCAGCCCGGAGCTGGGAATAGCCAGCAACAAAAAAGTGGGGGCCAACAGTAGGCACAGAAAAATGATGGCAAGAAGCCTTGGACCAGTGAACAGAAAAAGCAATGGCAAGAAAGGAAAGATAGGCTGAGGTATATGTATGAAGCTCTGCTGGATCAACCATGCAAGTTCCACACTCCTAACCCAAATAACCCGGCGAATTACACAACTCGGCAGTGTGAATGGATGAGGAAGATAGAACAAAGTAACACAAGAAATGCGCAGGCACCTCGGCACGACGCACCTCGGCATGATGCACCTCGACAGCAACAACTCTCTAGAGAAAATGCGCAGCAACTGATGTTGCCACCTCCCTCGCTGAGGTATGAGAATCACGTGAGACGGGATGTAGTGCATCAGGTGGAGAACTAGAATCCCCGACAATGACGGGAGAAATGAGTACAGGGAACACCACCAAGCTTATTGTGTGTGTACTATGGAAGAAGCGGATAGGCAGAGCATACGACACCGACATATGGAGGTCAATGTGGTTATGCCGTCCGTGCCGATGTACATGCATTTGTGTGACCAAGAAATCACATGGAGTATCAAGGATCATCCCAGGCTCATGCCGAGTCCTGGATCATAAGCTTTGGTGCTTGACCCAAGTTTCATCGGGCCAAACATCAACATGAAGTTTTCCAAGGTGTTGTTTGACAATGGCAGCAGGAATAATATATTATATAAGGACACCGTGCACAAGTTGGGAGTCTCATAGAACATGCTCCAGGCAACAAAGACCAATTTCCATGGCATTGTGTCGTGGTTGTCCTGCGAGCCTACTGGAAAATCTGAATTGACATATTATTTGGCACAAGAGATAATTGTCGGACAAAGAATTTGGAGTTTGAGGTTGTGAATTTGGACAGTTGCTACCATGCATTACTCTGCAGGCTAGCTCTTTCGAAATTTAAGGCAAGTGACCACATCAGCTGCTTAAAGATGAAGAGGCCAAGAACAAATGGGGTCATCACCATAGCAGGGGACTTTAGGCGCTCCATGGAGTGTGCCTCAGCCGGGTCAAACCTGGCCAAGTCACTAGTTATCGCTCAAGAAAAGAAAAGGATCCAAGAGGTTGCGGCACTAGCCTAGTCCATGTAGCTAAATATGTCGTCTCTGAGTAACCCTCATGGAAGTGTGTCATTTTAGCTGACAAAAGATACCAAGAAGGTGTCAATTGATGATCAATTCCTAGAGCGTACTATGACTATTGGTGCGGGCCTCAGCAACAAATAGGAAAGCGAGCTCGTTATCTTCCTCCGTGAGAATCGGGATATCTTTGCTTGGTCAACACAGGATCTGCAAGGTGTGTCGAGGGAGCTGCCCGAGCACTCTTTGCATGCCAGACTAGGTGCAAAGCCGATGAAGCAACCTCTCTGCCACTTCGTCGAAGACATGAGAAAAGTCATTGGTGATGAGATAGCTCAGCTCCTTGCAGCTGGGTTTATCATGGAAGTACTTTAACCAGATTGGTTGTCTAATAAGGTGCTGGTGGAAAAGTAGAAAGATGATCCGAACATAGCAGTAGTGTGGCATATGTGTATTGATTACACGAACCTGAATAAGGCGTGTCCAAAAGATCATTTCCCTCTGATGAGGATAGATCAAGTCATTGACTCCACCGCTAGGTGTAAGCTCTTATCATTCATAGATGCATATTCTGGTTTCCACCAGATACCCTTGAACCCGGCTTATTGCTATTGCACCATGCCATTTGGCTTACATAATGCATGGGGCAACGTATCAAAGATGCATGCAAAAATGCTTGCACGATCAAATTGGAAAAAATGTCCAAGTATATGTTGACGATGTAGAGATAAAAACCAAGGAAATTAAAACACTCCTAGATGATATTCGGCAAACGTTTGCGAACCTAAGGAGGTTCTGAATGAAACTTAACCACACAAAAATGCATGTTTGGTGTCCCGGCTGGAAAATTACTCGGTTTCCTCGTGTCCGGCCGAGGTATCGAGGCTAACCCAACTAAAATCTGAGCTATTGAGCGCATGGAATTGCCGAAGTGTGTCAACGATGTTCAAAAGTTTACTGGTTGCTTGGCATCGTTGAGTCGGTTTTTATGTCGGCTAGGAGAAAAGGCTTTGCCTCTCTATCAGCTCATGAAAAAGTCAGATAAGTTCATATGGACACCGCAGGCAAATGAGGCCTTTCATGAGTTAAAAAGGACGCTAGCCTCGACACCACTATTGGCCTCACCACTATCCAAAGAGCCAATGTTTCTCTACATAGCAGCAACCAATCGAGTCGTAAGTGCCATGGTAGTGGTGGAGCGTGACGAGGAAGGTAAATCAGTGCAGAGACCAGTTTATTACTTGAGTGAAGTACTTTCATCTTCAAAGCAAAACTATCACAATTATCAGAAAATGGCATACAACATCTATATGGCGGCCAAGAAACTCAAACATTATTTTGAGGAACACCCAATCCGAATAATATGTGAAGCTCCCATATCTGAGATAATGAGCAACAAGGATGCAAGTGGCCGAATTGCCAAATGGGCATTTGAGTTAGCCCCTTACACTCCACAATACAATAGAATGGACGCAATCAAGTCTCAGGCTATGGCCGAATTTTTTGTGGATTAGGCAGAAATGCAATACGAACCCCCCTCGCCAGACTCAAACTACTGTAGAATGCACTTTGATAGATCAAAGTTGAAGTGACGGATTAGGGGCTAGGGTAGTCCTTACCTCACCCAAGAAAGACCAACTAAGATATGTGCTTCAGATCCACTTCCGAGCATCAAACAATGTGTCCGAGTATGAGGCGCTTGTTCATGGGTAAAAAGTAGCAAAAGAAATTGGGATACGTCGGATACAGTGTTTTGGAGATTCGGATTTGGTGGTGCGTCATGTTTCGGGTCATTGGGAGGCGTTGGATGCAAACATGTCCCTGTACAGATTTCACGTCCAAAAGATATGTGTCTACTTTGAGGGATGTGAATTCCATCATGTGCCAAGAGTTTAAAATGATGCAGCCGACGTGTTATCTAAGTTGGGTTCATATGGGCAAGCCATCCCGTCAGGAGTTTCTTTGGAGCATCTAAGAAAACCATCTATTACCCCTTCACCAGAATCCGAATCAATTGATCTCCCAACAAACCCTGGATTAGAAGCCGCCCCAATGGACATTGACTGGGGGAACACCTCAGAAAACCCAGGGACTACATCGGCACACCCAGGAATCACCTCGGCAAACCCGGGACTACATCGGCAAACCCGAGGACTACCTCAAAGAACCCAGGGACTGTTTAGCTTAATTCGGCAGAGGTTATGTCGGTTGATCCAATGTAGTTTAACGAAGTGCTTTTCCAGGCCCATGTTGTACCAGCATGGGTGCAACCAATATTCGAATTCTTGTAAGATGGAGTTTTGCCTAGTAACGAGGTACTCTCGAGGCAAGTGCAGAGGAGAGAAAAGGCACATACCATAATCAATGCTGAGTTATACAAGAGAAGTGTCACAAGTGTTCTCTAGCTCTACGTTGACTTAACAGAAGGGTAGGAAATCCTCCGAGATATTCATCAGGGCGAATGTGGGCATCATGCCTCGTCGAGACCCAAAGCTTTTCTGCATGGATTTTATTGGCCAAGTGCCTTGCAGGAGCCTCAGGACCTAGTGAGAAAATGCAATAGGTGTCAAAGATATACAAGCAAGATCCATATGCCAGCATCTAAATTAAAAACCATACCAATCACTTGGCCATTTTCCGTATAGTGTTTAGACATGGTCAGACCATTTAAGCCGGCACGGGGAAACATGACCCAAATCTTGGTTATGGTTGATAAGTTTACAAAGTGGATTGAAGTCAAACCAATCAGGAAATGTGATGGACCTTATGTCATGTCATTCCTCAAGGATATTATCCTGAGATATGGCTATCCACAAAGTATCATAATAGATCATGGCACTAACTTTGCTAAAGGAGCCTTTTCTTGGTTTTGCCAAGATAAAAAGATAATACTTGATGTGGCCTCAGTCGCACACCCCGCATCGAACGAGCAAGTAGAAAGATCCAATGGGTTGGTATTGTCCGGGATAAAACCCCGGCTCATTGAGCCGCTGAAAAGATCAGCTGGGTGTTGGGTTGATGAACTCTCGGCTATACTGTGGAGCCTCAGGACAACCCCAAATCATCAATAGGCTATACGCCATTTTTTCTGGTATATGGGGCAGAAGCTGTACTACCATCCAACATAGAACATGACTCGCCTAGGGTCACCCAATACATAGAGGCCGAAGTGCAAGAAGCCTACCAAAATGATGTTGATCTGCTGGAAGAAGCGAGAGGATCGGCATTGTCCAGGTCCGCCATATATCAGCAAAACCTCCGATGTTATCATAGCCGAAAAGTGAACCCTCGAGTCTTCCAGGAAGGAGATCTGGTACTTCGGCTAGTGCAGTGCACTGCCGGTATGCATAATCTATCCCCCCATGGGAAGGACCATTCATTGTAAGCAAGGCACTGCACAATGACGCATATTACCTCATTGATGCACAATAGAAGGAGAAGAATAAGGCAGACGGGTCAAGCGAGGAATCAAAGAGGCCATGGAATGTAGCGTTACTTCGTCCATTTTACACTTAGAAGAAGTGTATGTATCTAGAACTCTCATATGTCGGCCTATATGTCGGCAGTGAGCTTATCAATGGAATCTTGGCACCTCGAGTAGTAACTTGGGGACTGCCTTAATAATAATTATTTGTCATTTTCGTATTTACTTTTCTTATGTCGGCTGGCTTAAATTTTCTTCCCCTTAGGTCAGGTTAGTAGTGTGTTGGCACTAAAGGTTAACTCTTCGATTTGCTGCTGTCGAAAAATTAGCTTCATGGCAAGCAAGAGAACAAAACTTGGAAATGCTAAACACATGAAAAATGACTAAGCGAGAAAAATATGCGAGTTGATAGTTGTTGTTCAAACTAACCCATGCATTTACTTTATTCATTATAATGTTGAATCTTCTTGAGCTAATTCTCAAAGTTTCAAGTATTGTTAATTTAGTTTTTTCATCTTGGACTCATAAGTCGAATGCCGAATAATGGTAGACGCGAGCCGAGTCATCAAATTGAGAGAAGAAGAAAACAAAACTTGGGGACTCCGCCCGCATAGATCCGACAAAAGTGCATTGTAGTAGCAAAATAAGTTAAACTGTTTAAAACATCATGCACCTGACATACCGGGGATTTAACGAATCCTAAAGTTTGATTGATTCAAGGAGAAGCTGCTGCCGGATCATCCGCTGCTGGAGGAGGCACGGCAGTCTTGGCCCCAGGAGCATCAGCTTCAGCTTCGACTCTAAAGTTTCTTTGTTATCATCCGAGTTTTCCTCATTGTCTTCCGGGTTCTCCTCATCACTGGCCGGGTCTTCCATATCCTCGCCGAGGTCCTCACCAACGTCCGCACCTTCTTCGACATATTCATCATCAATAGCGTCGAGGAAGCTCGGCCCCTCATCCTGTTGATGACAATGGGCATACCTAATAATATCATAGGCGCGAGCTTGGCGTTGGGTGATGCAGGCCGGGTCATTGGTCCATCTAGATCTAGTGTGCATGTGGCTGAGAACCTCCAAGTCAAGGGCATCGTTCCAAGATAGCACAAATGTCAAGGTTGTATTAGCTCTAGCACACGTAACGGATTCCCTCCACAGGTTGATTTGAGTCTTGCACTCCATCAATCTCGCAATCAATGGAGCGGGATGTGCAGGAGCAGTCTCTGTGGGCCAAAGGGCGTGGAAAACTCAGATAGCAGCGTCCATGAGGTCCACTCCAAAGGTCTTCATGGGTTTTACCTGAGCTGCGAGGCTAACCAGCATATCCTCCATTTCATATGGAATTGGGCCCGTAGAAATAGCAGCCGAGACACCTCTCTATGACAGAAACTTGGTAATGGCAGTGGTAGTACGGGAATTGGACTCTAGGAAGTTGCCTGGAAGATAAATGAGACAAGTTAATGAGGAAAGAAAGTTCCGGAAAAGAAACATCGGAAGTGGAAGAGGAACTCACGAGAGACGTAGTTATTTATCCGGGTCAGCTCGGTGAACCAAGAAGCATTCCTCTTCTTGAGCTTTTCCAATTCAATATTCACTGAGTCCAATTTGACGTCGACTTCCTTGAGCATATCCTGATTCTTTTCAAGTTCGGTTTTTAGCCGATCCTTCTCCTCAGCATAAGCCTGATCCACCTTATCAAGTTCAGCCTTCTAGAGATTCTTCAATTTCTCAATCTTGGCGCGAGCCGAGAGATCTCGTCATCTTTCTCCTTCAGATGGACCTAGTGCTTCTCTGCTTGTTCAAGAAAGTGAAGCATCAAATCAGGCATAGATATACTATCCTGAAGAGACACTACAATGGTATTTGACCCAGCAAAACCCGAGGAACGATTAGGAACCAAACTAGAAGCACAAGAAGCAAAGGTCGAGAAAAACTGTACATTTCAGCTCGGCCACTTCCTTCCACATCGCCTTGTTCTATTTTTCCACATCAGCTAGCGATAACCGAGTTATAAGTCAACTTGGCATGTCAAGGAGAAAGAGAGCCAGATTAAAAAGGGATAAGGTAGGGATTTACATTTTTTCTTATACTCCAAGAGTAGTGCCTTATGCTTCTTGGAGACCTCCATGTGAGTATCAAGGAGACGTTTAAAATCAGCAGTATGCCGGTTCGTGGTGATTTGAAAGGAACAAATCTCAATCAATAAATAATGAGAATTTCGAAGTTTATCAAGACACGAGTCAAGTGGAATTTAACCCGTCTCTAGAAGGTTAGATATTCGAAGTATATCAAGACCTGAGCCAAGTGGAACTTAACCTAGTTCTAGAGGGTTGGATATTCGAATTTTATCAAGACCCGATTCAAGTGAAACTTAACCCGACTCTAGAGGGTTATTTATACGAAGTTTATCAAGACCCGACTGAAGTGAAACTTAACCTGGCTCTAGAGTGTTAGATATTCAAAGTTTATCAAGACCCGAGTCAAGTGGAACTTAACCCGAATCTATAAGGCTAGGGATTCGAAGCTACTAAAAAGACAAATCAAGTAGGAACTTAACCTGGCCCTGGGTGGCTTGGCTATCTACTCCTAAAAGGAAACTTTGGCTAAGTTAAAACTATTTGGTTAGGTGCACTGAATCACCTAAAACAATTCAACTTGTTAAATTAGAAGCTATGAAAGCATTCGGCCAAGTAATATCTTAATCCCCTGCAGGCTCAGGGAGTGGAGGATAGGTACATATATATTTAAGAAAGTACACAAAGGATAAGCGAAAGGTTTACCTCCATCATTTGGCTAGCACCATTGATGGCTTGGCCTGCATTATACATCTTCACACCAATTTCAGTGGGACCAAACTTCTGCGGATTCCTGGAACTGATGTACTAGGCATTATCTAGTTTTTAGCATATTCAGCTAATGAGCCGAGGCTTCCTCGACTACTGGTCCGAGTCAGCACCAACCCCTTTGCATGAGAAGCTTTCTGGGCAACTGTAGCAGCTGCGGGACTAGTCTGCAAAGTGAGCTATTTCTCAACGGCTGGAGCAGAAGGAGATGCTGTCTTCTGAAATATGCTGGCGACAGAGGGCTACGCAGGAACAACCCCCGATTCTTCTGAGAAACCTTGGCAGCACCTTCGGTTTTCTTCTGTTTACCGGCAGATCTACCCTTCAATGAGGAAATAGCCGGTCGAGGTTTATTTGCCAAGGTCGGAGCTGTCCGAGGTTCAGAAGTTGTCAAAGGTTTGGCCTGCGGGGCCTGCTAAGACTATTCTTGGTGTCGAGCTCCGAAAGACTCGGATGAGGTTGGCATTGGCTGCCTTTTTTGAGTTGAAGCAGAGGTTGTTTTCTTATGGGGTGGAGGTTGATCTAGGGCCGAGGTAACTGGCATTTCGGCTGATAAAGACTTGGCACTAGCAGCACCGGTCACATGATCTTTTATGGGCGCATATGAGTCTTCCCACAGATCTGGCATCTGTGCATCCTCCGAACCATTACGTCCACCAAGGTCGACATCAGTGTCCTCCCGCCGAGGTGAACCATGATCCGGCGCATGAGGAGGTGTGTTACCTCATATGGGGCTTGCGGCCTGAGTTTCATCTTGGGTCGGGGGAGGCATCGACACGGGAATGGGTGAAGCCATGATAGACCCACTCCGAGGAATAGTCAGAGGGGAACTGCCAAGATAAACAAAAAGAAGTGTGAGCAAAGAAGGAAATAGAGAAACAAGAAATATAGTCAAAAGAGAACATCAAACTAGAAGAACAGGCAAAGAAAGGGAGATTTACCACGACGCAGTAGGTGGGACCTTGGGCTTTGGAGCTCTCTTTGTCGTAACCTTAACGGGGAATTTACTGGCGGCCTTTTTGGCGGATTTGTTATATAGTTTCCCGGCCTGGGCTGGTTCAGCAGGGGGACCAAGGTTGTGGCACGTTTATTGACCCCATCTTGGCCCCCTATAGCAAGGGGAGGACCCTTGTGCGCCTGCCCAGCCTGGTTAGCTGGGGTAAAGTCGGCGGGGAAAGCGTAAGATATTGGCACCGGGTGAAGTACCTCAGGAAGTACACAATCATCATCATCATCGTCCGACCAATCTCTTAAGGAAGATGTTGTACCATGGGGTCGACCGGATACTGCATCCGGAATAGGTAGAAATTCCTCGGGGTCCAGCTCCTCCGAGTTCTGAGTCTCATGGTCTTTACCCCAAGAAATGGTCGGGGTATGAGCATCCTCAACTTTCTATTGAAGGAATTCCTACACAAACAGCATAATGAGGATAGATAAATGGATCATTCAACATATCGGTTGGGCGAGAACAACTAGGCAGAACTTACCTGGGGCAATAGGTGATCATGGTCAAAAGGAGCCATCCCCCACTCCCATTCCTCTGTTATCTCCGTCTTGAAGATGGATTTGATGCGCTTGAAGATTTGGGCTTTAGAAAGCTCGGTGGTGGAGACTCGGTTCAGGTCCAAGGAGACGCTCATGTGGCAGATATTATGAATGTGTTTCTACAGAGGGCATACTCGGTAGCTGATGAAGGTCGCCATCAGGTTATTGCCGCATAACTGGGCCTTTTGTGCTCGATGATCCTTTTCTCAATCATGTTGACAAGGGGATTTTCTTTCTTCGGATTGAGACCCCGGTTATGTCTGGTAGGAACACCAAGAGTAAATGGGGGAGGTGAATCAAATCTTTGGTAGTGCTGTTTTTTACATAAAAGAAGGATCTCGCCCATTTCTTGCAAGAGTCGATGCATCGCATCCGAGGAAAAATGGATTTCTTCCAAGGGGAAATAGAGGCAGCCCCGCATTGAGTCAGGGACTTCTAGCCGGAAGGAACATCCTTGTCAGGGACGACATTGGCACGAAATTGAAAGAACTTCGCTCAGATGTGGACGGTAGGCAGAAGGCCGAGGTATCCCTCTAACCCGAAGATGAAACCAGAGAGGGAGGCGAAAGCATTCACCGGGAGATGATGAGGTTGAAGACCAAACTCAAAGAAATATTTGGCAAAGTCACTGAGGGGGAGACCGAAACCGTGAGCGAAGTGAGATATGAAGACCATGTACTCACCTTTCTCTAGGGAGGGAATATGTTCATCCCCAGGGAGATGGCAGGTGACTCCCTCAGGGATCCGGTGAGTTCGCTTCAACCAATCATTCTCCCTCTGGGTAGAGCAAGACCTCTCCCATGAGCCATGCTCAGAGCCAGGGTCTTCCTCCTGTTCTTCACCGGCAACGAGATCTTGGGGATCCATCTCAGAGTCGATGTTCTCCAGCGAACTGGCTGCAGTGGGGTCCTGAGGCATGGAGAGTCACGGTTCCATGGAGGCACGGATGCAGAGCAAGGGAAAAGATAAGACGAGGGAGCGGTGAACAAGCAACACAAGAGTTGGAGCAAGGAGCAATGGAGGCAGCGCAAGGAGCAAGAATAAGGAGAGGCGATAGGGGAAAGTGGCTAATGACCTACCCCGCTGCCCTATTTAACTACGAACAAATCGTGGTAGTGGGATCGGTTGTGTCGTGCGGCCTGCCACGTGTGCATGTATTTCGCCATCGTGCCACACGCACGGTTACACGATGCAAAGTGGAAACGACATATCATGGCTAGGGGGCAATTATTGAGGACCCTGCGTTGAAGGGACGTGCGGTAGTGATAACTAATAAAACGTGGTAGTATCTGATATCATGGCCCTTAAAATAAGGTAAAGCGCAATGATTACCCGCCACGTAGAACTCGAGGAGGAGTACACAAGAAGGAAGGAATCTAAGAGGAATACCGTGGATGCAATACTATGACCCGGCCAATGAGAAATACCTCGAAAAGAACCAAGGAAGGTCAAAGTAGAAATCAAGTCAGCAATTGAAGCAACCGAGTTAAGTTCAGAACATGCCAGCATAGAAATACCTCGGTGAGAAGAACAAAGATCCAAGTGGGTTGAACCTGCTGTGGCCTTACCAGCTGAAGTTGCTAAGACCGCACCAGCTTCGGGACTAATGTTGGGGGGTGGCCCTAGGTAGGGTTAAGCCGAGGTAAAGACAATGTCTGCGGAGGTAAAGCAAGGTCAAAGCAAGTGCTGACTGAGGTATCTGAAGGCTGGCTGAGTTACAACAACTTAGCCAAGGTTGTGTTTACCCAACAAGACCCAGCCGAGATAGAGCATATGTCGGAACCACCATGTTATGTGTTTGTAGGAATCGACTAAGCTGAGTTAACCAGGCGGGAGCCAGGTTACTAGTTGGCTTACAGAAGAAGGAAGGAATCTCCCCTTGGCCAGCGGTTTTCTCTCTCTACTGGAGCCACTTTAGATAGAGCGCAAAACACAGAGGACAAGGACCAGAGATACGGGCCAACAAAGGTGATGTTGACTGACCGTTGCTGGTCGGTTCACATGGCAGCATAGAGGATTACGGCATGGTCTCAGAGAGGCTTACGCTACTGTCTTGTAGAGGCTTATGCTAGAGAAAAGGGAAGCATCGTTTTTCTATTCTGGGAGGAGCATATTCATGAAATATGCTCTCCACGTCTGCCCTAAGTGTGACCTGGCCCCCCCTTTGTAAGGTGAGCAAGGACCTCCAAGGTGGGGGTCGACCATTTTTACTAGAGGGGAGAACCCTAGTGAGAGTAGTGAGAAGAGAAGTACTTCATCTTTCTCCTCTCCACGATTCAGTTCAAGGAGCTTTTGTAAACATCCATTGATCTTAGGAATACAAACCTTCGAGTGTAGAATCACCACGCTATCCCTCCCTGGATACCACTAGCGCATATTGGCCCCATCTTTAGCCTATCCATGGCATCTGCCATGACACCACCACGACAATAAGCATAAAGCTTGAACCTTTATGAAAATTCCCAAAACTCGAAACCCCTAAAACCCAAACCCTAAACGGATGAACCATAAAACCGTAAACCTTGAACAAGCACGTAGCATGCACTTATAGATAAAAATTTGAGATACTTTAGTTAAATTGGTTAACGCCATTCTGTTCGAAATATAAGCATAAATCTTGAGCATTATCGAAAATTTCCTAAACCCTAAAAAAACCCCTAAAACCTAAACCCTAAACACTAAAACCTCAGCCCACAAAACCTAACCAAGCAAGTGTCATGCACTTATAGATCAAAATGTGAGATACTTTCATTAAATCAGGTAACACCATTCTATTCGACGAATATAAGCATAACTCTTGAGAATTTATTGAAAATTTGCTAAACCCTAAACCCTAAACAACCCATAAAACTAAAATGTTAAACCCTAAAACCCTCGACCCATAAACCCTAACCAAGTTGGTTCCGTGCACTTATAGATCAAAATTTCAGATACTTTCAATAAATTGATGTAACGCCATTCTATTCCATGAATATAAGCATAAAGCTTGAACATGAATGAAACTTCCCAAAACCCTAAACCCCTAAAACCAAAACCTTAAACCCCTAAACCCTAAAACCCTTAACCCACACCAAGCACGTAGCAGGCACTTATAGATCAAAATTTGATATACTTTCGTTAAATTGGTAACGCCATTCTATTCGACGAATATAAGCATAAATCTTTAGCATTATCGAAAATTGCCTAAACCCTAAACAACCCCTAAAACCAAAACACTAAGAAACCCTAAAACCCCAAACCATCAACCCATAAACCTAACCAAGTAGGTGTCATTCACTTATAGATCAAAATTTGAGATACTTTCAATAAATTAGGAAATGCCATTCTATTCGATGAATATAAGCATAAAGCTTGAGCATTATTGAAAATTTAGTAAACCCTAAACCCTATACAACCCACAAAACCTAAACTGTAAAACCCTAAAACCCTAAACCCTCGACCCCTAAATCCTAACCAAGCAGGTACCATGCACTTATAGATGAAAATTTGAGATATTATCATTAAATTGCGGTAACGCCATTCTATTCCATGAATATAACCATAAATCTTGAACATTATTGAAAATTCCCTAAACCCTACACCCTATAACCCTAAAACCTCAAACCCTAAACGAGACCCTGGCAAATGAGGTATCATGCACTTGTAGATTAAAATTTCAGATATACTTTCATCAAATTACGCTAACACCATTCTATTCCACGAATATAAGCATAAAGCAGCTTCAACATTATTGAAAATTAGTTTTGGGATTTTTTTGGTCAATCAGCAATGGCTCCCCTACCTCTCCCACCCTAGTAGCCGCCACCACCTCTGTCACCGGTGATCTCCCTTGACGCCAGTGATCTCCACCTACCATGCATACCATTCTCTCTGGCGTGTCTCTTTTCCCCAATCCCCACCTTGTTTTCCTGCCCATGATGGTGGAAGCCCAATGGCGCTGGAAGGCCACCTATTCAATGGTGGACGACAAGAGGAAGATAATTTTCGATGGATCCCTTCATCTCTGGTCCAATAAGGACTGGATCGTCCTACATAATGCAAAAAGGTGTCCGATCATTGGCAGATTCCTTGATCGTGGTGAAGGAGTCCGCCCGGGATCTAAGGTATTCTTCCCATCTCACTCTGCATTGGTGGGTATTTTTTTTAGGAATCTGGGATCTGGTATCGCCGCCACACCTCAAACAATACAAAATTCGGAGTTTGATCAATCTAGTGCAAATATACCTCTTGATAATATCTCCTTCGCGGTGCATGATTCAATCTCTATGGGTTTGGATTTTGCCTCGGGTGTTCAGATCAGAAGGGATATTAAGCATCATTTTGAATCAACTGTGCATCCTATTGGCAAGTCAAACAATTTCCTTCTAGTGGTTTCCTTTGGCAGATCTAAATTTAAATTGAATGAAGACACTGTTAGATTGGCCTTGGAATCCTGTATTGGTGGAAATTGTGATGATCTCAATGTGGTCAGGCTTGGACTTCGAACTTTCAGGTTTTCTGTTAGCTCTAAGGCCGTGGGTTTCCATATCTACTCTCTTGGCTCCTTTAAGTGTGATAGTTTCAAATGTTACTTCCACGTTTTCTCTAATGGTGGCCCAGTTTGGAGAAGAGAATTTGTCTTATGGCAGAAGGAATGTGATATGGAATGGGTCCTGGTTAGCCCAAGAAAGAAAAGTTCTGCTCGTGCCTTGAATGCTCTAAAGAAAAGCCCTCCTCAGTCAATTCTCAAAAAGTCATCTGGGACTTCAGGGATAAGTTTGAAATTTGCTCAGTCTTTGGACTATGAAGCTTTCTTGGGTTATGAAATGCCTATTCACAATCGTTCTGATTCTGTTACTCCGCACGATTATGTGGCTGGAATGGACAAGATGCATAATACTGACCCATCTTCTTCTGGTTTATCCTTAGCTGAGAAGGACCAAATGTTGCTTGTGGGTTCAATATCTCTATCTGCTAAGAGTCAGTCTTCTCTACTAAAGGATCAGCTTAAGATACAAACCACCACATCCACCTCTGAAGCGTTTCTTCAGGCGGGAATTTCGCCTACCTGTCCTTTGTCATTTCGAAAGGATTTGGGCCCTAAGCCAATTGGGCCTCTAAATGCTATGGATGAGAATCGGAGTCAATTTTGGGATTGTCATAAATGCATGGTCCTGGGGCACTGCTTGGTTGCGTGTCCAAATAAGGTCAGATGTCGGGCATGTTTCAATTATGGACACATTGCAAAGGAGTGCTTAAGTACAATGGTTAAAATTTCTAAAAGATGGGTTCCCAAACGGGTCGGAACTGGATAGAACTATCTTGGCCCTCGCGCCACCGGATATTTTCCTGCCGATACACCTCCCTCTACTGTTACAAGGACTCTTGCTTCTGACACAGAGTGAAATCTGCCTCCTCAAGTTCCGACACCATGGCAGTGTATGCAATTGATCCCCTGCCCTGGCTTCCATGGGGTCACCAAGTCATTGATGCAGGAGTGCATAGGTTGCCAAGGACCTTCTACACCCCTACGCACGATCCCCCGTAGCAGCACCAGGACTACTGTGTTGCAGTCATTGAGCCAGCTCAGCCGCCAGCAGCCAATGGCTATTGGAGAGATCGGGTGAGAAATCTTTTTGTTGCTACTCTTAATCGGAATGTTTTGGAGGATCAACCAACTATGTTTAGGGTGGGTTTGTTTTGTCTTAATAGCCCCAACTCGGTGGAAGCTCTGGTACAGCATGGTCTTTTCCCTCTAGACAATGTATCTGTTCGATTTCATAGGCAGGATGAGGTACCAGATAATTTCAGAGCAGTCCAGGGTTTTAGAAGGGGTTGGTTAATGTTCTTAGGCCTAAATGCTGATTATCGCAACGATTATGACATTGCTAATGCCGTCTCAACTTTTGGGAAGTACCATTATTGGAACAATAACGACCCAATAAAGTGCAGAGCTCTGGTTTATGCCTCCTTTCCTGACATCACTCTGGTCCCCAGAGATGTTGTTTTCGAAAAAAATGCATTTGTTGGTGCGGCTCGACGCAATTGGACTGCAGCAGTTTTCATATTATCTGCAAATTTTGTTGATGCTATGCCAGCTGATGAGGACCCAATGCCATTAGATGGCAATCCCCACCCCCTGCCTGGTAACCTGCTACCAAACCTGCATAACAATTTTGTGATGCCTCAATATCCTGAGAATGGCTGGAATCAAGTACAGCATGAGCAGCAAATGGAACCAGATAACTAGCATATGGACAATGATGACAATGATGATATGGTGGATGATCAAGGCAGCATGGTCCTGAATCCATCTGATAATGAGGATGAATAGCAGCAGCACCTATTTGAGCATCCCCAATTAGTTGGACAACACTTCGATGTTATGCATATTGGCAGGGTCTGCACATTCATTGGACCTGTCCCTCCTCCTAATATGCAGTGGAAAAATCTTTTCAAGTCTCTGATGCCTGAGATGATATCCAAGAATATACCTATGTGTCTGCAATTTTCTCCTTTTGCTATTTTGCTCACAAAGAGAACTTGGGCAGCTGCGTTTGAGGATGCATATGTCTGGCGAATTCCTGAGCCGCTGGAACTATCTACTAGAAGCTTGATTTCTGTCTTGCCAATTCCACACTCAGGGGCAAGACTCATGCAATTTGATGAGGAGGACCATACTCTGTCACATGACCCTGTGGTCTTCTCTGCATCCCCTATTTCTCGAGCCAAGTGTTCTCGCTCACGTAAGCGTCCTACGGTGTTTGTTCAGCCAGAGAATCGACGCTTCACTAGAAGCTGCTTAAAAGATGATGGGCACCGTCCAAGATCGGTGTTAGAGCAGCCTAAACGAAAGAAGAGGCCCGGTTCAAAGATGCTCTTTGTGTAGCTTGAAGATAAGGGCAATACGCAGGAAAACACTTTTGGGACTGACAACAGTGAGGCACCACCTGATAATATGGAGATACCTGCAACTCCAATCCATGTGATGCAGGCGGTTGGGCACGCGCTGGGAATTGACCCTGCTAAACTGACCAAGGAACAGCTTGAAGCTGCTCCTGAGGATGGAAACCACTCCCCTACTAGTGATTAGTAGAGCAAGGATAAAACAATTTGGGCAGAATGAGGGGGTGGATGCTGCTTGTTCTACAGGTTACCTGATGTTTTTAGCCATCTCTCAGTGGGTCAGTTTAGCTTTTCTATCAGGATTTGAGTCAGTCTTTGGAGTAATAAAGGGCCTGTCATATGCTGAATATGGGTATTTCATTTGTGTTTTGTCAGTACAAAATGTGTCAGTCAAAAGATATTCGTCTATGTCAGTCTTGTAGTGTGTGACTTGGTGTTGTGCTCCAAGTGGTATTTACTCAGCTACTCACTTAAATTATGTGTCGTTTATCTAGAAGAATGTGGCGTATTTTATGCTGGAATGTGCATGGTCTGAATTCTGAGTCTAGACAAAATGAAGTGAAACAAAAAATTAATGAAAGTAACTGTGACATCATCTGCCTCCAGGAAACAAAATGTGAGCTCTTTGATTGGAAGTTAATCCGAAAATTCTGTCCCAAAAAGTGTAATAATTTTGCTTTTTCACCATCTGTTGGGGCCTCTGGGGGGATTATTGTTTTATGGAATTCTGTAATCTTCTCAGGACAGTTGATTGAGGTGCAGAGGTTTGGGGTTATCATTTAGTTCACTTCTCTGCATAATAACTCCGTATGGACTTTGGTCTCAGTGTATGGACCATGTCATGGCTCAGATCGACAGAATTTTGTTGATTGGCTATATGATCTACACATTTCTATGGGAGATAACTGGTTGCTCATTGGGGATTTTAATTTCATTCGCTCTTCCGATAATCGGAACCGACCAGGAGGGGATGCAAATGACATGTTTTTATTTAATGAAATCATTGGTCACCTTGGCTTGTTGGAACTACCCCTGAAGGGTCGTGCATACACCTGGTCTAATATGCAGTCAGTACCATTACTTGAGCAAATCGACTGGTTTTTCACTAGTGCCAACTGGATATCTAATTTCCCTAACTCAATGGTACTACCCTTAGCTAAAACTGGATCATATCATATTCCTTGTGTGGTCAGCATTGGTACTGATATTCCTAAAGCAAAGTTATTTCGTTTTGAAAGCTATTGGATAGATCTTCCTGGCTTTAAAGATTGTGTGCTTAAATCCTGGGCCAAGGACTCCAAAAACCAGTATAGTTCAGCAATAATGGCAGACGAGTTAAAAACCCTTAGACAAGACCTAAGAAAATGGCACGCCAGTCTGTCTAAAATTAAGGATGTTATCCTTAACTGCAACAAAGTTATTCTCATATTGGATACCTTGGAGGAAAAAGGCCTTTATTCAGAACTGAATTCAATTTTAGGAAACTTGTCAAATTACATCTCTCTGACCTTCTTAAAGTTGAATGTAACTACTGGAGGAAAAGATGTCGTGTCAGATGGATTAAGCAAGGGGAGGATAACACCAAATTTTTTCATGCTATGGCAACAGAACGTTACACAAGAAATAGTATTGCCATGCTTATGGATGATAATGGTAATGAGGTCTCTGATCATGACCAGATGGCTGCTATGCTATGGAAAGCTTATAAAGATAGAATGGGTCAATCTGAGGGTATTACTATGCAGTTTGACCTATCATCTCTGCAGACATAGGTTGAGGGCTTGGATGGTCTAACTAAACCCTTTGAAAAAAAGGAAATGGATGAGGTCATACAGAATATGCCCACTGACCGGGCTCCTGGACCAGATGGTTATAATGGTCTGTTTGTAAAACGATGTTGGCCTATTATTCAAGCTGAATTTTACAATTTAGCTAAGGATTTCAATGAGGGGAATATTAGCCTGACAAACATCAATGGGTCATATATAACTCTGGTCCCTAAAGTGCAGACTCCCTCAAATGTCAATGATTTTCGGCCCATATCACTTACGAATGTCTGCCTTAAATTTATCACTAAATTGGCTGCTAATCGTCTTCAAGAAAAATACTACAGCGCATTCACAAAAACCGGTATGGTTTCCTTCGGAATAGATCTGTCCAAGATTGCCTAGCTTGGGCCTTTGAGTATTTACATCTTTGCCACGTCTCAAAAAATCCAATCATCATCTTAAAGTTGGATTTTGCTAAAGCATTTGACACAATAGAACATGAAGCCATAATTCAGGTGATGAAACATAAAGGGTTCAATACAAAATGGCTCAGTTGGGCTAAGGAAATTATGTCCTCTGGAACTTCTCCAATTTTACTTAATGGCATACCTGGCAAACAGTTTGTGTGTAAGAGGGGTGTGAGACAGGGAGATCCCTTATCCCCTCTTTATTATCTTTTTCGGTCTGATTTACTTCAGTCGTTTGTCAATGATCTCATGCATCAGGGACTGATCACACAGCCTATTATTACTCATGAGGTCGACTTCCCCATCATCCAATATGCAGATGACACTCTGTTGATAATGCCTGCTGATATTGACCAAGTGAGAAGCCTTAAACATATTCTACAAAATTACTCCCTATCCACTGGTCTTAAAATTAATTACTGCAAATCACAAATGGTTCCTATCAATGTTCTAGATGATTTGATTAAATCTCTGGCAAATGAATTTGATGTATGATTGCTTCAATGCCATTCACTTATCTTGGTTTACCTTTGGGCACTACTAAACCACAGATCATTGATCTCATGCCCTTGGTATGCTATCTAGAAAGGAAATTGTCATCTAGTTCAAGATTTCTATCTCAGGGGGGCTAGGTTGCAACTTATCAACTCTGCTTTATCTTCAATGCCCCTACATTTCCTCTGCACTTTGGACCTCTGCCCAGGATTGACCAAGCAACTGGATAGAATTCTTCGACAATGTTTATGGCGTGTTTACTCTAACACTCCAAGACAGTCACTGGCTGCATGGGAAATGGTATGTAAACCAAAATCATGTGGTGGACTTGGTATTGTCAATTTTTAGAAACAAAATGTAGCTCTGCTTATCAAGTTTCTTGGCAAATTCTATAATAAATTTGATATACCATGGGTAAACCTTGTCTGGACTAAGCATTATGAGGTTAGGATTCCTCATGCACAGAACCTTTGTGGCTCTTTTTGGTGGAGAGACATTATCAAGCTTGTGGAAAATTTCTGAGGTGTGGCTAAGGTGGCCATAGGCAGAGGTGACATGTTCCTTTTTTGGTCTGACAACTGGTCGTTGCATGGCGCTAATAGACCTCTCAGTGCTCGTTTCCCTCGACTTTTCTCCTTTTCACTAGATGTTGACATTTCAGCCAAAGATATGTATTCATTGGAGAATCCTTACTCTCACTTTTATCTTCCCCTATCAAGAAAGACAAATCAGGATCTGACTACTATTAGAGCAATAATGAATGACTATCCTCTGTTGGATAAGAATGATTACTAGACGTACTGTTGGGGAGACAAATATACTACTAGCATCTTCTATACTCACATACATGCTCATATGATGGTTCCAAAAGTTTTTCATTGGTTATGGAAGTTGGCGTGTATTCTGAAAACTGAAGTCTTTGCCTGGTTGTTGCTATCGGATAGGCTGAACACACGAGACATGTTGCAGCGACGACATTGGAATGTTACAGATGATACTCACGGTGTGCTCTGTCTTCTAAGGGCACATGAGGATAGGATACACCTGTTCTTTGAATGTAATTTCAGTGTTCGGATATGGAACTATCTCCAAATTGATTGGTCCCGTGGCACTGGAGACCTACAAAGTAAGGTTGGTTTTGCAAAACAAAGCTTTGGCAAACCTTTTTTTATGGAAGTCATGATCACTGCTTGTTGGAATATATGGCTCTTGAGAAATGGGAAAATTTTCAGAGATGACAGGCCATCCTTTGCTAAATGGAAGACCCAGTTTATACATGACATGCTTCTACTACAGTATAGAATCAAAGCAAAGCACAAGGAACATCTACTTGATTGGATTGGACAACTTCCATAGTTTTTGTTTTCTTGTTTGGTATGTTTCCTTCTCACTCTGTATATATTCTTTGATGGGTTTGCAGCTCAACAAACCCTTTGTTGTATTTCCTGTAATTAGAACCTTTTGGTCTTTTTAATAATAAAATGTTGTGGGGCTATTGCCACACAGCTCTTGGTCAAAAAAACATTATTGAAAATTCCCTAAAACCTAAATCCTAAACCCCTAAACCCCTGAAAACCATAAACCCTAGAACCCTAAACCCACATCCCCTAAACCCCTTACCAAGCAGGTATCATGCACTTATAGATCAAATTTCGAGATACTTTCATTAAATTCTGATAACACCATTCTATTGCATGAATATATAAAGCTTGAACATCATTATTGAAAATTCTCTAAACCCTAAAACCAAGACAACCCAAAACCCTAAAACCATAAACCCTCAATCATGAACCCTAAACCCTAAACACTAAACCTTAAACTCCTAAACCCTAAACCATAAAACCCTAAACCATATACCATAAACCCTAAATTCCTAAACCCTCAACCCAAAAACCCCGAACCCTAAACACTAGGCTATATATATATTGTGTCAAAGCTAGGGCAGTGGGATTTTGATCCATACTTATTTGTAGTTTCATCATGACAAAAGCCACTGCCGTCGCTTGAAAAATTGATAATAACTTCAAATTTGGAAGCTTCCTTTGTAAATAATATTTTAAATGCCAATACACACCAATCTACCAAATACAGACATGTAATTATAAAATATAGCAAATATATGGCCATGACCTTGGTCATCTGGTTTGAAAGCCATGCATGTCCATACGTGGTATGCCAGATATCGTATGACAAAATTAAAGCCATTATTATCGATTGGGGATTTTAAAATAACTTCAAATATGGAAGCTCTTTTTGTAAACAATGTTTAAATGCCAATATGCACCAATCTACCTAACATGGTTACATTATCATAAAGTATGGTAACACATATGGCCTTGACGTTGGTCATCTAGTTTTTGATAGCCATGAATGTTCATACATGGCATGCCATATTGTGAAACAAGTTTTTTCAAGAGTTACCAAATTTTAAGATTATGTTTTTTCATGGAAACTAGCTAGTGCACACAGTGAGACACCAAGAGAGAAAAGAATGGTTATATTTTTTTTCTATTTTGCTTCTCTATTTTTTTTAAATGGCCCATATTTGGTGTCATTACCATTCATATCAAAATTTTGAATCTTGCAAAACTCTCGGTGTTTCTCCAATATTTGACTAATTCGGTACCTTTAAATTATTTTTAAAAAGTCAAGAGCAACCTACATCATACACTTTGTAGTTCGAAATTAGACATACTTACTTTAAATTGTCAAATAGTCATTTTATTGCACATATTTAGCTAGGAAGCCTGGAAATTCATGAAATTAGGAAATTATCCATCAAATATGGAATCTCCTTTTGTAAACATTGCTTCAAATGCCAAGATGCACCAATCTACCAAATATGGACATGTTTGTAAGATTGATTGGGGAAGATGCATTAATGTACGGTTTAGTACAAAACATGGACACGGTACAGAAACTATGGTTGTGACCTTGGTCAACTTGTTTGAAAGCCTTGAATTAATGTTCATTAATTTCGACATATGTCTGTAAACTCATTAAATGTTGAAAAAGCATATTGGTGTGTGGGTTTATCTGATGGGGACAACTTCCCAAGTGGTGGTAGCATACCTTAGAAGGTTCAAATTCAAAATTACGGCAGAGCACCGAAATATCCCGCCCATCGATTCAAACATCCAGCCCGAAAAATTATTTTATTACACAAATTTAGCCTAGAAGCTTGAAAGGGCGTTATACATTGTGTGAAAAATGGGGGCGGTGGCATTTTGAGCTATCATCTTTGTAGTTGCTCCACAACAAAACACATTTATGTTACATGCAAATTCGAAAACAAACTTCAAATTTGGAACTAGACATATTGGTTGATTTGCCAAGATGCAGCGATCTACCAAATGCGGGCACGTCAGCATAAACTATGGCCATGACCTTGGTCACCTTTTTTGGATGATGGTCATCTTCTTGAAAGCCTTGAATTGTTTGAAAATTTTACCAAATGACTAGAAACTCCTTTAAATGATGGAAAGCAACTCTCGGGGGCGTGTGGGTCTAGACGGTGACCACGCATCTGAGCAGCCCCACATTGAAGTAGCGTATGCTAGAAGCTTCGACATCAGAATTTTGTTATGGCGCCCAAAAATCGCACGCATCCATTAAAATGTCTCGTGCATCCATTCAAACATACTTCACCTCGTTTTAGAATGCAAAATTCCTCTTCTATCCCTGCTCTGGATATAAGAACCCGAGGAGCACTTCAATAACACAGGAATATAGGTGGTAAATTTGCGTTCTCCCAAGTGCATCACCCCATCCATGTTTCCCAGCCCTTCTTCAATATTTACCTTCCCGCCCAATCCAACCTACACTAACTTTTTGGACACACCATGCAAGTGACCCAGATTTCAGTGAGCCAGAATTACGGGAAGAAGAGATTCCCGTCGCTTGTTGTTCAAAATTCGAACATTTTTCGCTAAACCAAGATAAAATCATTAAAATCAGCAAACCTCGCTCGGAAGCTTGAAAATTCATGAAACTTTGGAATTATCCGTCAATTTTTCATACTTTGTGAGAAAATTGGTGCGGTGAGATTTTGAACCACATATAGTCTTTGTAGATGCTTCACAATGGAAGCCATTGTTGTCACTTGGACAATTTAAAATAACTTACAATTTGGATGCACCCTTTGTAAACATTGTTTGAAATGCCAATATGCAGTTATGCACCTTTCTAACAAACATGGAAATATCATCATAAACTATGGCAAACATATTGCCACGATCTTGGTCATATCGTTTGAAAGCCATGCATGTTCATACATAGTACGCCATATTGTGAAACAAGTTTGTTCGCAAGTTTTTAGCATACTTTTTCATGGAAACAAAGTAGCACACATAACAAGATACTCTGCAAAGTGATATATATTTTATTTGGATTTTTCTTTCAAAAAGTCCCAGATTTGGCTGCATTAGCATTCATATCAAGAAGTTGAGGGGTTGTTTGGTTAAGCTTATCTATCGCTTTTAGCTTTATTTTATAAGCCACTTTAGATTTTGGCTTTTCGCTTATACCATCATTCAACTATGTCAGAGTAAAAGCTAAAAAAATAAATTCAAAAACACGTTTCTGGCTTATAAGCCAAAAATCAAAGGCCAGAATTAGACCCCAACCAAATAGTGCCTAAATCTCGCAGAATTATTGGGGTTTCTCCCTTGTTTTAGTACTTGGGTACCTTCAAATTAATTTAACAAAAAATATGACTAAGCATGTATCATTGACTTGTAGATCCAGATTTGAGATACTTTCATTAAATTGTGGTAAGACCATTCTATTCCACGGATATAACCATAGAGTTTGAACATATTATAGAGAATTCACGAAATCCTAAACCATAAACTCTAAACCCCAAAACCCTGACCAAGCAGATATCGTAAACTTTTTGATCAAAATTTGAGATACTTTCGTTAAATTAATTAACACTATTTTCTTCCACAAATATAAGCATAAATCTTGAACATTATTGAGAATTCCCGAAACCCTAAACAAAAAACCCCTAAAATCTAAATCCTAAACCCCTATACCGTGGCCAAGAACGTAGCATGCACTTATGTATCAAAATTTGAGATACTTTCATTAAATTGGGTAACGCCATTTGTTTTGATGAACATAAGAATAAATCTTGAGAATTATTGAAAATTCCCTAAACCCTAAAAAACCCCTAAAACCTAAACCCTAAACCCTTAGCCCATAAACCCTAACCAAGAAAGTGCCATGCACTTATAGATCAAAATTTGAGATACTTTCATTAAATCAGGTAACACCATTCTATTCGATGAATATAAGCATAAATCTTGAGCTTTATTGAAAATTTGATAAACCCTAAACAACCCATAAAACTAAAATGTTAAACCCTAAAACCCTAAACCCTCGACCCATAAACCCTAACCAAGCAGATACCATGCACTTATAGATCAAAATTTGAGATACTTTCCATAAATTGATGTAACGCCATTCAAATCCACGAATATAAGCGTAAACCTTGAACATTATTGAAAATTCCCAAAACCTTTAACCCTAAACCCCTAAAACCCTAAACCGTAAACCCTGACCAAGCATGTAGCATGCATTTATAGATCAAAATTTGAGATACTTTCGTTAAATTTGTAACACCATTCTATTGGACGAATATAAGCATAAATATTGAGCATTATAGAAAATTCCCTAAACACTAAAACCTAAACTACCCATAAAACCTAAACACTAATAAACCCTAAAACCCCAAAACCTCGACCCATAAACCCTAACAAAGCAAGTGTCATGCACTTATAGATCAAAATTTGACATACTTCCAATAAATTAGGTAATGCATTGTATTCAACAAATATATGGATAAAGCTTGAGAATTATTGAAAATTCGCTAAACCCTAAACAATGTATAACCCATAAAACCTAAATTGTAAAACCCTAAAACCCTAAATCCTTGACCCATAAACTCTAACCAAGCAGGTACCATGCACTTATAGATTAGAATTTGAGATATTATCATTAAATTGCAGTAACGCCATTCTATTCCACATATATAACCATAAAGCTTCAACACTATTGAAAATTCCCTAAACCCTACACCCTAAAACCCTAAACCCTTAAACCCTAAACAAACCTGACAAATGAGGTATCATGCACTTGTAGATAAAAATTTTAGATACACTTTTATAAAATTGCGCTAACGCCATTCTATTCCATGAATATAAGCATAAAGCAGCTTGAACATTATTGAAAATTCCCTAAAACCTAAACCCTAACCCCTAAAGACAATAAACCCTAAACCCTCATCCCCTCAACCCCTTACCAAGTAGGTATTATGCACTTATAGATCAAAATCCGAGATACTTTCATTAAATTGCGATAACACCATTCTATTTCACGAATATATATAAGCATATATATATATAGCTTGAACATTATTATTGAAAATTCTCTCAACCATAAAACCTAGACAACCCTAAACCCTCAATCCTGAACTATAAACCCTAAATACTGAAACTGAAACTCCTAAACCCTAAAATCCTAAACCATATACCATAAACCCTAAACCCCTAAGTCCCGAACCCTAAACACTAGGCTATATATAACTTGTGTGAAAACAAGGGAAGTGGGATTTTGAGCCATACTTATTTGTAGTTGCTTCATTTGTAAAATAACTTCAAAGTTATTATCGTCGCTTGAAAAATTGCTAATAACTTCAAATTTGGAAGCTTCCTTTGTAAATAATAGTTTAAATGCCAATACACACCAATCTACCAAATATAGACATGTTATTATAAAATATAGCAAATATATGGCCATGACCTTGGTCATCTGGTTTGAAAGCCATGCATGTTCATACATGGTACGCCATATATCATATGACAAAATTAAAGCCATTATTATTGATTAGGGCTTTTAAAATAACTTCCAATATGGAAGCTCTTTTTGTAAACAACGTTTAATGCCAATATGCACCAATCAACCTAACATGGTTACATTATCATAAAGTATGGTAACGCATATGGCCTTGACGTTGGTCATCAAGTTTTTGAAGGCCATGAATGGTCATACATGGTACGCCATATTGTGAAACAAGTTTCTTCAAGAGTTATCAAATTTTAAGATTATGTTTTTTCATGGAAACTAGCTAGTGCACACAGTGAGACACCAAGTGACGAGGGGTTAACTCATCAATGCCCATCACAGATGGACTTATGTTCGAGGAAGCGGGGAGCGCTGGAGGCATCGATCCGCTAGTAAACAAGCACTCAGGGGACACAAGGTTTAGCCAGGTTCTTGCCTCATACAAAACCCTACTCCTGCTTGTCTGCTCTTGGAATTATCGAGGAGTCGAAAGTTACAAGGGTGCGCAGATGCAATCTAGCGATCGTGTGGAAACTAGGGTTGTGGATTGTCCTCCTCGACGCCCCCTCCTAGCCTTTATATAGATAGTCTAGGTCTTTGGATAACAAGCCGAGTCGGTTACATATTAGGGTTTTCCCTTTAAACTTCTATCTTGAGTTTGCCATGTGCTACAAGTAGTCAAAGTCTCCTAGGTCACCCGAATCTTGACTGGGCCTTAGAAATGTCATGGGCTTCTTCTAGACTGGACCGTATATTCTAATCTCGAGTACCTGTAAGGTATGCCCATGTCAGTAGCCCCCGACTGTCCGGTCGAATCGCAGATTCGAGTGGAGACTTATGAAACCTTCGAGTGTACAGTCGAGCATGTTTTTGAGTGCTCTAATTTGCATCATAGGGATTGTCGATATACGTGCCTGAATCATCCGATGTATCTGGATCTGTTAACTTCCTTAGGGCAAAACAACACAATCTACTCAAACTTGAGTCCCCGGAATCGAATTTGGAAAAGTGTTGGCGTAATTCTACTCATGCCGTGGAGGTCTTATAGAATCAAATCCCAGTGTATAAGTGTGAGCACTCGATATGTCTGTCAAGGCATATTTCATCGTACCTGCAGGCATGGATTATTTCTGGTAGAGCACAGCAGGTGCGTTGCCAGGCCTTCTTCAGGTCTTATCTTCATGCTGCAAGCGTGGCATCCGAAGTCATCGCGGAGATGATTCGAGTGACATAGGAGACATAGTCTCTCTGCAGGGAAAATGCAAGGCGGAGTAGCCAATGCCTTCGGGTGTGGACGCAGTCAACACACATTTATTTAAAAAGAAAAATCATAGGGTATGCAGCCAGCACTCCCTATGGAAGTAGCCCCCGAGTGCATATTCGAGTCGTAGACTCAAGTGGGGACTATGAGTTCTTTCGACTGTTGTCGTCTTTTGCTTGTTTCAGCCGAATATGCTTCCAGTGCTCCCTATGGGAGTAACCCTGAGTCCATAGTCGAATCATTGATTCGAGTGAGGGGTTCAAGTGTAATTACATTGAGAAAATATTTTAAGTCTATGAAGTTTATTGGGTGCACGGCCAGCGCTCCTGTTAGTAGTAGCCCCTGAGTGCTTGGTTGAGTCAAAGACTCGAGTGAGGATTAGATTCAGGGCCGATGATACGTACATTTTGCATCACTATTCTATATCATAATTTACTGTTATTCACTGATATATTTCATATTAAGAGATGATACTTATGTTA
Organism: Avena eriantha; assembly: GCA_910589775.1. NCBI lineage: Eukaryota > Viridiplantae > Streptophyta > Magnoliopsida > Poales > Poaceae > Avena > Avena eriantha. Next base: position 294,876,791 of record OU342742.1, read on the forward strand.
TTTTATCTGTTTTTGCATGGTTGATGACTTTTGGAGCATGGACCGCTGCAGTTAGGAATCTAATGGAAAAGGAGCTGTTTGGAGGCAAAATTCGCGAAGATCAGAAAATCCGGGAAAATACATGGAAAATCGTATTTTTCCAGAAGACGAAGAATGCCAGAAGGGGAAGTGGAGATGGGCCACAGGGGGCCCACACCACCCCCTGGCGCAGGCCACCCTAGGCCACGCCACCAGGTGGTGCAGCCGCCCTGTTCCATTCCAGCCTCTCCCCTCTAGCGTATATTATCCTCCCAAAACCCTAAGACTCGGGGAGCAACCACAGAAAGATTCCGCCGCCTCTGCGGGGCGGAAAACACCGAGAGAGAAAGATCTCTCCAGCAGACAGAATTCTGCCGGGGGAATTCCTTCTCGGAGAGGGGAGATCATCGCCATCAACACCACCATCAAGATGGAATTCATCGGGATCATCATCATCGCCACCATCATCTCCACCAGCACCATCATCACCACCTCATACTGCTGTAACAATTGGGTTGAATCTTGCGTAGTTCTTAGGGGAAACTTTCCCGGTGTTGATTACTCCTTGTAGTTGATGCTATTGAGAGAACCATTGAATTATCGTTTATGTTCAGATTGTTACACATCATTATTTCATCTCTGATCATGATCCATATGATATCTTGTGAGTAGTTCGTTTTGTTCTTGAGGACATGGGAGAAGTCATGTTGTTAGTAGTGGAATTGTGTTGAGAAAGATTCAATAGTTTGATATTTAAGTTGTGGTGTACTTCTTCTAGTGGTGTCATGTGAACGTCGACTACATGACACTTCACCTATATGGGCCTAGAGGAATGCATTGTGTATTTGGCTACTAACCGTAGGGGTTGCCGGAGTGAGAGAAACCTGAACCCCCGTTAGGAAACCTTTGCACAAGGGACGTCACGGTCTTAGAGTTTAAAGTTGTGGTTAGGTTTCTACCTTAATTACTTTCTTGTACTTGCGGATGCTTACAAGGGGTATAATCACAAGTATGTATTAGTCCTAGGAAGGTCGGTACATTAGCATAGGTTCACCCACACAACACTTTGCAAACTAAAAAAGATGAATCAACTATATGAAGCGAAAGCACTTGACGGTATTCCCATGTGTCCTCGAGAACGTTTGGCCATCTTAAGTAATACAACCGGCTTGTACTTTGCTAAAGAAAGGATTGGGCCACTTGCTGCATTTATTCTTATTGTCTTTTATTTACTCGTACCTTATTTACTTGCATTATCAAAAACCCCTAAAATCCGTTTGCTAAGTATTTACAGAGAATTCCTGCTCCTAGCCACTCACCATCACCTTCTGATCCTCGTTGGGTTCGACACTCTTACTTATCAAAAATACTGCGATACACCCCCTATACTTGTGGGTCAGCAAGACTATTTTCTCGCGCCGTTGCCGGGGAGTGAAGCACTATTGGAGAGTGGAACTGGTAAAGGAAACTTCTACTATGAGTATTGTTTACTTCTATTAGCTGCTTTATTTTCATTATGGATAATTCGCTGAGTTTCTTATTTCATAATGCTACTACCACTGCTAAGGTAGTAGATGAACCACCACCTGCTGAGAATGATACTTTTAAAATACCTACAAGAATTCTTGATCGTTTTATGGATAACTATTATGTTGGAGATGGAACTGTCCATCCCTGTGACATTTTCTCTTTATACACGAATGATGCGGGTTTTTTAAGTGTGCAGGTATTACAATAGATAAAGTCAAGAAGAAAATATTCTTAGTATCACTGAAAGGAAGAGTTGAGGAATGGTATAAGCTGCTGAATAATGGTCAAGCTCTTGAATGGGAGGAAATGGTACCTCTCTTTTATTCAAAGTTTTATTCTCCTAGTGAGATTCATAAAGATCGGAATCAAATATACAACTTTTGGCCTCTAGATGGAGAGAGTACAGCTCAAGCTTGGGGGAGATTTAAGTTACTAATGCTCAAATGTCCCATTCATGAGCTCCCCAACAATATTATTATCAATAACTTTTATGCAAGGCTCCCTCTACATGATAAGGATTTATTGGATGCCTCTTGTGCTGGATCATTCACTCGCATGGAAGAAGAAGCTAAATGGGATCTTCTGGACCGTATTCAAGACAATGCTGAAGCATGGGAGAATGACAAAGGAAGAAACTCAGGTATAAATTATGATTATGAATGCGTTGAATCTTTTATGGGAACTCATGAATTTCAAAATATTAGTAATGCTTATGTCTTGATTCTCAAGTTATTACAAATTGTTTTAAGGTGTTTGCTTCTTATATTCAAATTCCGAAAAAGGGATGGAACAAGTATCATGCACCTTATAAAGATACTGTTGATTGTGTTCCTGTTAGGAGTACTGAATTTTGCACTATTGATCACATCTTACCTAAACCTTATATCGAGAAAATACCCTTCCCGGATAAGGTAAAGGAGCATTGAACCTGATGAACAAATAAACATTGAACCTGTTGTAGCAATTGTGAAAGACCTTGTCACTAAAAGTGTAGAAGATGGACACATAGTCTTTTGTGAGGATGCTTCTAATATTGTCTCACATCCCAATAGAACTAAAAAGGCTAGTGTCCCTGTGCTTTCTATTAGAATTGGTGATCATTGCTATTATGGTTTATGTGATATTGGTGCAAGTTCAAGTGCTATCCCTTATGATCTTTACAAAGAAATTATGCATGAAATTAGTCCCTGTGAACTAGAAGAGATTGATGTGGTTATTCACCTTGCTAATAGAGAGACCATATCTCCAATTGGTATTGTACAGGATGTAGAAGTTCTTTGTGGTAAGATTAAATATCCTGCTGATTTTCTAGTACTTGGTTCATCTGCTAGTAAAACCTATCCCATCATTTTTGGTAGACCTTTCTTGAGTACTTGTGGAGCTATTATAGACTACAAAAGGGAGAAAATCTTGACTAAATTTGATGGGGAATCTTATGAGTTTAATTTTTTGAAATTTACTAAAGAACCTTGTGAAAATGAAACCCATAATGAGGATTCTAGAGTTGAACAACTTGATTCTACTTCTCTTGCTCCTAACAATGCTTTGTAGCAATTTATGGAAGACCACGAAAGTGAAATCTTCATGGAAGAAAGAAATGAGATTGACGAGATTCTCCATCGTCAACCTAAGATGCTTAAGCATAACTTGCCTATGGAAGATTTGGGTACCACGTTGCCACCTAAAAAGGATCCGGTCTTCGATCTAAAACCTTTACCTGACGATCATAAGTATGCTTACATTGATCATAATAAAATATATCCTGTTATTATTAGCTCTAAACTTTCAGGGAAGGAAGAGGAAAGATTATTGGAGGTATTGAAGAAACACCGAGGGGCTATGGGCTATACTCTGGATGATTTAAAAGGGATTTCTCCTACTATATGTTAGCATGCTATCAATATAGAACCAGATGCAAAGCCAGTGGTAGAGCACCGGTGTCGTTTAAATCCTAAGATGAAGGAAGTGGTAAGAAACGAGGTATTGAAACTCCTTGATGCTGGTATTATTTACCCTATTGCTGATAGTGAATGGGTTAGTCATGTTCATTGTGTCACTAAAAAGGGGGAATTACCGTTGTTCCTAATGATAATGATGAGCTTATTCCCCAAAGAACAGTAGTAGGTTATAGGATGTGCATTGATTTCAGGAAAGTTAACAAAGTTACTAAGAAAGATCATTACCCACTTCCTTTTATTGATCAAATGTTAGAAAGGTTGTCTAAAAAGACCCATTTTTGTTTTCTTGATGGATAGTCTGGTTTCTCTCAAATTGCTGTTAAACAACAAGATCAAGAAAAAACTACTTTTACATGCCCTTATGGAACCTATGCTTACAGACGTATACCTTTTGGTTTATGTAATGCTCCTTCTACTTTTCAAAGATGTATGTCTGCTATCTTTCATGGTTTTTGTGAGGAAATTGTGGAAGTGTTCATGGATGACTTCTCTGTCTATGGAACTTCTTTTGATAATTGTTTGCACAACCTCGATAAAGTTTTGCAGAGATGTGAAGAAACTAATCTTGTTCTTAATTGGGAGAAATGCCACTTCATGGTGAATGAAGGGATTGTCCTTGGACATAAGATTTCTGAAAGAGGCATAGAAGTTGATAGAGCTAAAGTTGAGGCAATTGAGAAAATGCCCTGTGCAAGATACGTCAAAGGTATTCATAGTATCCTTGGTCATGCTAGTTTCTATAGAAGGTTTCTCTAAGATATCAAAACCCCTCACTAATCTTCTTCAAAAAGATGTACCCTTTGTCTTTGATGATGATTGTAAGGAAGCTTTTGAAACTCTAAAGAAGGCTTTAACTACTGCTCCTATCGTTCAACCACCTAATTGGAGCTTACCCTTTGAAATAATGTGTGATGCTAGTGATTTTGCTATAGGTGTTGTCCTTGGGCAACGAATAGATAAAAAATTAAATGTTATCCACTATGCTAGTAAGACTCTTGACGTTGCTCAAAGGAATTATGCTACTACTAAAAAAGAATTCTTAGCCGTTGTCTTTGCTTGTGATAAGTTTAGACCATATATTGTTGACTCAAGAGTTACTATTCATACTGATCATGCTGCTATTAAGTACCTTATAAAAAAGAAAGATGCTAAGCCTAGGCTTATTAGATGGGTGCTACTCTTACAAGAGTTTGACCTACATATTGTAGATAGGAAAGGTGCTGAAAATCCTGTAGGTGATAATCTATCTCGATTGGAAAACATCTCTTTTGATCCTATGCCTGTTAATGATAGTTTCCCAAATGAACAGTTGGCTGCAATAGGGGTAAGCTCGCGAGGGATCCCTTGGTATGCTGATTATGCTAACTTTATTGTCTCCAAGTATTTTCCTCAAACTTTTACAGCTTAGCAAATAAGGAAGTTCTTTTACGATTTGAGACATTATTTTTGGGATGACCCACATTTATATAAAGAAGGAGTTGGTGGTATTATGCGAAGATGTGTTCCAGAATATGAACAAAAGGAGATATTGCAGAAATGTCATGGTAGTGCCTATGGAGGACATCATGCGGGAGATAGAACTCCGCAAAAGGTGCTACAATCAGGTTTCTACTGGTCTACCCTTTTTAAAGATGCAAGAAAATTTGTCTTATCATGTGATGAGTGTCAGCGTGTTGGTAATATTTCTAGACGCAATGAAATGCCTATGAATTACTCTCTAGTTATTGAACCCTTTGACTATTGGGAATTTGACTTTATGGGTCCTTTTCCTCCCTCAAAATGTTATACTCATATTCTTGTTGTCGTTGATTATGTCACTAAGTGGGTATAAGCCATACCTACGAAGAGTGCTGATGGGGAGACCTCTCTAAAAATGCTTAAGGGTGTTATCTTTCCTAGGTTTGGAGTACCTAGGTATCTTATGACTGATTAAGGTTCTCATTTCATTCATGGTGGTTTTAGAAAGACCCTTGCTAAGTATGATGTTAATCATAGAACCGCTTCAGATTATCATCCCCAAACTAGTGGACAAGTAGAGTTATCAAATAGAGAAATTAAATCCATCTTGCAAAAGACTATTAATAGATCTAGAAAAAATTGGGCTAAAAAGTTGAACGATGCTTTATGGGCTTATAGGACTGCCTATAAAAATCCTATGGGGATGTCTCCTTACAAAATGGTTTATGGGAAAGCTTGCCACCTGCCTTTAGAATTAGAACACAAAGCTTATTGGGCAGTTAAAGAACTTAATAGAGATTGTAAGCTTGCTGGCAAAAAAAGATTATTTGACTTAAGTTCGTTGGATGAATGGAGGAGTGAAGCATATGAAAATACTAGACTCTTTAAGGAAAAAGTTAAAAGATGGCATGACAGGCGAATTCTTAAGAGAGAATTCCATGTTGGTGAGAAAGTTCTATTGTACAGGTCTCGTCTCAGTTTTTTGCAAGGAAACTACTTTCAAAAGGGGAAGGACCTTTTGTTATTGAAGAAGTGTATCGTTCAGGAGCAATAAGAATTTCTTCTTTAAAAGATAACACTACACAAGTGGTGAATGGTCAGCGACTCAAGCACTATATTCCTAGACATTCTTACAATGAAGATATTGATGCTATTCAAGTGGTAACTCCAGAAAAATTTATCAAAGACCAAATTCAGAGACCTGCAGAGTCCGTTTTCGAATAGGTAATAGATCTGGTAAGAAAAGTTCCGTGAAAATTTTGTCCAGTTATATTTTTGGATTTTTTATCCAACAAGGAAAGCTATGAAGAAAAAGAGGGACAGAAATGGAGCCAGGGTGGCTCACACCACCCCCTGGCAGCGCCAGCAGGTGGTGTGGCCAACTCGGCCTCCGTCTCCGACCCATTTTATCCCAGTACCTTCCTTTTGTTATAAAACTTTGTAATATATAATCCCCCGGATCCCCAAAGGTTCATATATCGTGTTTTTGTCGTGTTTTCGTTTCGATCTGTTTCTGACAGGTAGAGTCCCAGACTTGGAGCCATATTGTCTTCCTCTAGATCAGCCAAGGAAGATTCTTCAGCGGATATCATCAACCCATACATGTGGGAGTTGAAGATTCATCCCAAGGAGTAGTTGCTTGAAGATGGGGAGGTACGGATAAAAGAGGTTCAAGGCCCTAAAGGTGAAGGAAGTCTGGAGGACAGGATGGAAGCACTGGAGGAAGAAGTCTTTAGGTACAAAAAGCTCATCGGGAGAATACCACCACCACCGAAGGAGTAATTCGTCATCAGGCTTTGGCATCCCCATGGTTTGTTCCAAGCTTGGGGGAGTGCCGCGGTATCACATCACTATCTCCTATCTTTTTACCTTTTTTAGTAGAGTCATATCATGAATAGAGAAGTTATCATGTAGGATGGTTTGCATTATGGAAGTGTCCCCCCTCTCGTTAGATATCGATGTATCGCTTGGTGTGAGTTGCTGTTATGGAATATTAATGAGAAGTTCTATCATTTACTCTTTAGCATATCTTATTTTAGTTTTCAATTCATGGTTATATGATTGATCTTGTCGTTAGTATTGGTATCACTTTGGGATCATTGAGTTAATTTAGTTGGTTTTCGCAAACCTAGCTTGGTCAGTAGCAACACTATTTTGAGAATTGAATGAAAAAAGATAAAAGTACTCTAAAAATATAATTTCATCATCTTTCTTTCTTGATTTGCTCATAAGTTTAGTATTCTCTAGTTAAGATCTTTTGTGCTTCTAAGGAAGATTGCATGTTTGTTTTTATCACATGTATGTTTGTTTGTTTCCTTCAACTCTTATGCTTGCTACCTAGCCTTGCTAGCCAAAAACCTGTACTGAGAGGGAATGCTTCTCATGCATCCAATCCTTAAACCCAAAACCTATGCCATTTGTGTCCACCATACCTACCTATTAGCATTATTGCTATTGCAAGTAAATTCATGTTTTTATCTACCTTCCAAATTAAACTTGTTATGTGAAAATTAGTGATTAAAGCTCTCACGAACTTGATGCCACACTTTACTTTCTTGCACTTAATAAACTTGAACCATCGTGCCCATCTATGTTGCGTATATGCTTGCACTTTGTAAGTTGTGAATTAGCAGAACCATGTTGTCATGGCGAACGCTTTCAACATTGCACCGGTACTTTGTACCTAGTTGATATCATGTTCTTTTGTTTATGGATGTCGTCGGTGTGAAATGAAAGGGGAGCTTGTAAGTCCATGGATTTATGTTGTGTGTTAGAGAAACACCTGGGCCGCCAGCCTAATCCATGCTGTCATGGTGAAAACCTGCAGCGTAACCATACCGAGCATCTATGAAGCATTCTTCTTATAAAAAAAGAGATAGAGATTGAGAAAAAGAGAAAAAAAGAGATGAGAAAAGAGGAAAGAGAAAAAAAAGCACCATTTTCCCATGGTAAATAAGAAGATTGCTGAGATGCGTGTTGTCTGCTTTCCTTGTCATTTTGATATGGGGATTCTTCCGTGTCATCAGGCAAGGGGTACCCCATTGGCGGTTCTCCATGTTACACATGCACTTACTATGACAAGAACTTACCGGTGACTAAACTTGAGTAGCATGAGGAGCGGCCCTCGTATTCAAGGGACATGAGATTTTCAACTTACAACTTGTCAAGCATATCCTCCTTTTTGATCACTTTAACCTTAATCACATAAATATGCCTATGATAGGGGCAATGAGAGCTAAAAGCTCATAAGTACCATAATTTTTGGAAGCTCTTTATGAAACTTGAAATCCCTGCTTCCCTCTGCTAAGTGCCTTTATTTTACTTTTTAGTTGAGTCAATAAACCTATTCCCTTCTATCTCAGCAAGTATTTTGAGTTGTTGTGTTTAATTCATTCATATGATGATTTATTCAATCATGTGTCTTATGTTCCTTGTTTTGCACATTGCTCTTCTCTTAGTGTCTACTACTTTGAAAGCTATCATTGAAAACCAGCTATTTGTGAACTCCAGCAAATTGTCAACTATTCTTCGACCAAGAGCTAAGTTTGCCATTACCAATTATGATTTACTTTATGCATCTTTATTGTGTTTCCTTTACTTATTGCAAGTTAAGTTATATAATAGTGAGTTTTATTCTATTATGACTTATGCATTTATGAATGTGATGCTTTTTGTCCGTATTATTTTATCGACTCTTCACCCCATAAACCTCAGGTCGTGTTTATTGAGCTCAGTTTTCGCTTGGGGACAAGCGAAATCTAAGCTTGGGGGGAGTTGATACGTCCATTTTGCATCACTATTCTATATCATAATTTACTGTTATTCATTGATATATTTCATATTAAGAGATGATACTTATGTTATTTTATCTATTTTTGCATGGTTGATGACTTTTGGAGCATGGACCACTGCAGTCAGGATTCTGATGGAAAAGGTGATGCTTGGAGGCAAAATTCGCGAAGATCAAAAAATCCAGGAAAATACATGGAAAATCCTATTTTTCTAGAAGACGAAGAATGCCAGAAGGGGAACTGGAGATGGGCCACAGGGTGCCCACACCACCCCATGCCGTGGGCCACCCTAGGTCGCGCCACCAGGTGGTGTGGCCGCCCTAGTCCACTCTAGCCTCTCCCCTCTGGCGTATATTATCCTCCCGAAACCTTAAGACCCCGGGAGCCACCACAGAAAGATTCTGCCGCCTCTGCGGGGCGGAAAACACCGAGAGAGAAAGATCTCTCCGACAGATAGAATTCTGCCGGGGCAATTCCTTCTCGGAGAGGGGAGATCGTCGCCATCAACACCACCATCAAGCTGGACTTCATCGGGATCATCACCACCATCATTACCACCTCATACCGCTTTAACAATTGGGTTGAATCTTGCATAGTTCTTAGGGGAAACATTCCCGGTGTTGATTACTCCTTGTAGTTGATGGTATTGAGTGAACCATTGAATTATCGTTTATGTTCAGATTGTTACACATCATTATTTCATCTATGATAAAGATCCATATGATGTCTTGTGAGTAGTTTGTTTTGTTCTTGAGGACATGGGAGAAGTCATGTTGTTAGTAGTGGAATTGTGTTGAGAAAGATTCAATAGTTTGATATTTAAGTTGTGGTGTACTTCTTCTAGTGGTGTCATGTGAACGTCGACTACATGACTCTTCACCTATATGGGCCTAGGGGAATGCATTGTGTATTTGGCTACTAATCGTAGGGGTTGCCGGAGTGATAGAAACCTAAACCCCCGTTAGGAAACCTTTGCACAAGGGACATCAAGGTCTTAGAGTTTAAAGTTGTGGTTAGGTTTCTACCTTAATTACTTTCTTGTACTTGTGGATGCTTGCAAGGGTTATAATCACAAGTATGTATTAGTCCTAGGAAGGTCTGTACATTTGCACAGGTTCACCCACACAACACTTAGCAAACTAAAGAAGATGAATCAACTATATGAAGCGAAAGCACTTGACGGTATTCCCATGTATCCACGAGAACGTTTGGTCATCTTAAGTAATACAACCGGCTTGTCCTTTGCTAAAGAAAAAGGCGTGGGCCACATGCTGCATTTATTCTTATTGTCTTTTATTTACTCGTACCTTATTTACCTGCATTATCAAAAATCCCTAAAAATCCGTTTGCTAAGTATTTACAGAGAATTCTTACTCCTAGCCACTCGCTAGCACCTTCTGCTCCTCAGTGGGTTTGACACGCTTACTTATCGAAAATACTGCGATACACCCCCTATACTTGTGGGTCATCAGCCGGCCCATAGGGCAGGGCAAAGGGGCACTCGTCCTGGGCCCTCGTGTGGTAGGGGCCCGGGCCAAAGACTTGTTTATGTATCTATAGTAGCTTTTACTTTTAATATCCAACCATCTAGAATAATTACACAAAATATAGATGGAACACAAATATCAGGTTAAATAATATTCGTGTAATGCAATATCAGGTTAAATAATATTTACTTTTAATATTCAACCGTCTAGATAATATTCGTGTATTGCAATATCAGGTCAAATGTAAATATTATTTAACATGATATTGCATTACACGGATATTTCTCTCGTGGAACACTAATATTTTTTAAGTATTCCATGTGTGAACAAGTAGCGGAGCTTGAGAGACATTGTTGAGACGCCCAAGAACTATAATCATTCTTAATGATAGAGTAATCTTATTTTTTAAGCATAATAAATATTAAAATATCCTTAAAAATATTCTATGGTAGGGCATTGCCCCTCTAACCCTAGAGAAAGTCTTCCACGTTAAACAAAAGGGCCCTTGATGCCGTATTGCCCTAGGGCCCCAAAATCTATGGACCGTCCCTGATTAGATTATTCAGAACTTAGAAAGTGGGGCCCTATTTCTGACTTGGATTTGACCAGGCGTGCGTAATCTTTGATTTTAACTATGTCTCCTTGATTCTCGCGCGTAATGGAAGGAGTGGAGCGACGGTTCGTTGTTTGCACTGCCACTTGTCTATATTGATTTGTGCCACGCGTCTGGCTGGTGCACTTCTAACCATTGGATTGCATCTGCGGTGAGGTTAAGTAGGGATTGTTGTGTGGTAATTTTCCGCACAACTCATCTTCTTCCTTTCGTGCTGACTCCATTTCTACTCCTTGCCGTTCCATTTCTCGCGCCTCCTTGTTGCACTAGACGGCCTCTAAAGCTTTCCCAGCTACTTTCTGCGCTCCCACTTCAAGCGCAACATGGGAAAAAGGTGCTTCTGCTGGTGGATCTGCGGCCGCCACTGTTGCGGCCAAGAAGAAGGGTGCCACCGCTACGGGCGCCGGCACTGCTGCTGCAGCTTCCAAGAAGAAGGGTGTGGGAACGCGCGTCAAGAATGGATCATGGTGGCAAACCGCCATCAAGGAGATGGATCACTTCAACTGGCGCCAAGATGGCGCTCTCACTGCTACTGAGGATGACTGAGGTAATCCCCAATCCCCCCGCCGGATTTTGGGTGATGTTCCTCGCATTTGTCATTCACGGTCTTTCTCTCCCCCTCCACAAGTTTGTGAGGGGGTTACTCTGGTTTTACGGGCTCCAGCTCCATCAGCTGAATCCAAATTCCATTCTTCATATTGCTTGCTACATCACCCTTTACGAGTGTTGGCTCGGAATCGAGCCACACTTTGGCCTTTTCAAAAAACTCTTCAAACAGAAACGCTAGTTTGGCTTTGGCTCGGTAGTCTACGATATATGATGCTGCGGGATCCATGTAGACCCCAATGTCAAATATTTCGCCATCAACTTCAATGCATATGTCCAAGGGTGGAGGGAGAAGTGGTTATATATCTGCGACTAGAAGGTTGATGAGGAAAACTTCGGGCTTGCTCCTTTTGACTCAAAGGCAAGAGGAGGAGGTCATGGAAGAACACGGTGATGCCCGGCAAAGCTGAGGAAACTGAGGCTCTGTACAAGCGTGTATGCGACCTTGAGCTCCGCATGGGGAAGGAAGTGGGTGGCGCAGACCTCATTCGCACTTGGATGCGTTGTCGAGTGTAGCCGCTGCAGGCTAGGGCGCATCCAATGTGCTGCTGGACTAGCGTTGACAACGTCACTTGCATTTATTGGGAGAATATTTCCTCGGGTGAAGTAGATAAGAGGTTTCGGTTACTCGAGTGACTCAGCCAAGGAGAAACTCCCTGGTGACTATGTTGTGCCTCCATTCTGCGTGAGTCACCCTCCGCCTGAGGTAACCTTCTTGTTAGATCTTCTTATTTTTCGATTGCCTTCTAGGTTTCCCTTTATATTGACGATGCCTCTTTTTCCAGGACTGGAAGGTGACCACTGTATTGCCTCACCAGCCGGAGGGAGTGATCCCTCGCGAAGCGGAAGAGGAGGACAAGTCAGGCTCCACCGTCCCCATTGAGGAAGAGTAGGAAAACCCTTGAGTCCAGCGGGACCGAGACTCGCAAGCGCTCCCGAAGTGAGGATTCGGATGCATCCTCGCCAACGACACCGCATGGTCCCTCGAATGCGGTAGAGGAGCCAATTCCCGTTGTGCCTGTGAGCATTGTGGCTCCTCGTCCACGGAAGAAGCTGAGAGTACCGAAGGAGGTGTCTGATGACTTCTTCGACCTTGATGACTTCGACTAGTGAGTTTTGTGCTTCTGCTGATTCGTCTTTGTGTCCTGAAATCTCTCTCTAAAGTTGTGTTTTATGCTTATGTTGCATCAAAACCGCATCATCGTCGTTCGATGACTGCCGCTTCGTGAAGGAGTCTGGAGTTGCAGACTCCAAAAAAAGTATGTGGCAGAGCAGTCGCATTCTCCCTGGTTGGTGGCCAACTCCGGTGCTAGTTCTTCGAGTTCCCCACATGTTGGGGGCACCAGATGGTCGCCCGGATGCCTATGTAGAAGGAAACTTCAGAGTCCCTAGAGGAGCATGTAAGTTCTCTTGACTATGTCAATCGAATTTAAATTGATGTTGATGCATATCTTCTTGCAGCCTGTCGTGAAGGAATCTATTCGCCTCACCAAAAATATTACGCTGATGGGCCGTCAGCATGCCTTGCTGGAGATCCAGCATCGTGCGTTTGAGGGCGAACTTGCATTTTGTATATTTGTGATGCTACTGCAGAAAATTGCCAATCTTGCTACTATTCTCTGCAGGTGAGAATAATGAGCTCCTCCGTAGCGTCAGCACCCTCGAGAAGGGTCTTGCCATCGTGGATAAGAAACGTGACGAGGCGCTCCAAGATCTTGAGTCAAAGAAGCGCGAGGAAGACTTGCGTTCCACCACAGCTAATAGAAAGAAAGTGTTCGTAGAACAGCTTTTCTCTGTTGCTAAGGCACTCTCAGTTACGATGTTGCATCGTTTTTGTTTGTTATGTACTTTGCCTGTGTGTTGTTATGATCATATGTATCTTATGCAGATGCTGCTGGCGTGGAATTCGACGCTCAAGCTTTAGCCTGCCCAGATGCCTTGGGTGGTGTTGTGGCTGCAGTTGAAGACCCCAGCGTCTCCGTCAAGGACTCACTGAAGAAGGCCAAGGGTGTGCTTGGGCGTCTTCGAGAGGAGATGTGCGGGAGGAAGAACACCTCCTTTGGGCAGGCGCTGTTGAGGTTTGTGTAGTCGATGCACATCTTCCAGGTGTTTTTCTTCTTCAGAACCAGGACTAGGTTAGTGATACGCTGTAAACGTATCTATAATTTTTGATATTCCATGCTTGTATTATATCTACTTTCTTATGTTTTGTCCACACTTTGGAGTACTTTCACACATTTTCTGGAACTAACCTATTAACAAGATGCCATAGTGTCAGTTGTCTGTTTTATGCTATTTTTGGTTTTAGAAATGTTGGAAAAGAAATATTCTTGGAATTGGACCGGACAAAAGCCAAAGTCAATATTTTACCAGAAGACTCATGGAGCCAGAAGACGAGACGGAGAGGGGCCACGAGGTGGCCACACCACCTGGTGGCGCAGGCCAGCTTAGGCCACGCCAGGGGGTGGTGTGGGCCCCTCGGGAACCCACCGACCTTGCCTCTTCGCCTATAAAAGTACCCTGGGACGAAAACCCTAAGTACCTGATCAGAATTCCACAAAAAGTTTCGTAGCGCTGCCGCCACCGAAGAGGAGATTCGAGGGACAAAAGTCTCTATTCCGGCACCCTGCCAGGACGGGGAAGTGCCCCCGGAGCCATTCCATCAACTCCACTGCCATCTCCATCGTTGTTGCTGATTCCCATGATGAGGAGGGAGTAGTTCTCTCTCGAGGCTAAGGGCTCTACCGGTAGCTATGTGTTCATCTCTCTCTATGCATGATCTTATGAGATCATGAGCTTTGTAATCTATAGATCTATTCTGCTACTCATGTGCTTTAATTAATCTCTGCTTATCCCCACGTGTGTGAAGTTGACAGTGTGCACACCATGTGGCACTTTGGCAAAGATTACATAAATACTTGTCACGAGTATAATTTGAGTTGGATGTCTCTATGAGATTGTGGTGTTTGTTGGAACCATCTAGCGCACAAGGTGATAGTGAGGGGTTATCTAGATGGGGAATGTGAACTTTAAGGTGTGCTATTATAGCCCTACAGCGTCCAACCGGAGAGTAGTTCTAGGTAGCATCATGAAGAGAAGATATTTATATGAGAGTGTCCACTAGTGAAAGTATGATCCCTAGGCCTTGTTTCTAAGCATTGAAACACCATTTACAATCAGTTCTGTTACATGTTTGCTTGCTTCCACTCTTATTTCAGATTGCAATTACCACTTATAATCATCCATATTACTTGTATTTCACTATCTCTTCGCCGAACTAGTGCACCTATACACCTGACAAGTGTATTGGGTGTGTTGGAGACACAAGAGACTTCCTGTATCTTGATTGCAGGGTTGCTTGAAGGGGATACCTTTGACCACTTCCTCCTTGAGTTCGATAAACCTTGGGTGATCCACTTAAGGGAAACTTGTTGTTGTTCTACAAACCTCTGCATTTGGAGGCCCAACACTGTCTACAAGAATAGAAGCGTGCGTAGACATCAAGCTATTTTCTAGCGTCGCTGCCAGGGAGGTAAGGTAAAAGGTACTCACATCCTATGGCTACTAAGCTATCTTCTTTGGTTGTTTTGCTGACTGTGGCACACCCAGGGCGTTAAGTAATCCCTCTGCATCGTCGTCAGCATCTACATACTTGCTCACTGTTTCTATCATCTCTCCCAAATCAGTGACCTTGTCACACTTCAAGCGATGACGTAGTAAACCAATTGGGAGTCCTGCAATGAAAGCTTCGATCGCAGTTTGGTCATTTACTCCTTCATAGGAGTTCTTGGTGTCGATCCATCGTCCGAGATAATCCCGGCAAGTTTCTCCGACTTTCTGGGTGCAACGCTATAGGTATCCTACCGTACAGGGCCTCTGATATGTGCCTTCAAAATTCCGAAAGAACGCGCTTTGCATGTCATACCAGTTGTGGATGGTATTCTCCGGAAGTTCATTGAGCCATGATCGTGCCATCTTCCGCAGCATGAGTGAGAGATATCGGTTCGCGACCAGGCTGTTTCTGCCTTTGGCGATACAGCAAGCCTGGAAAAAATCCCGGAGCCACGTGTCTGGCCGGGCCATACCATCGTAGGCTTGAATGTGTCTTGAGATAGCAAATCCTTCTGGGAATTTTGTGGATCTTATGCGTGGTCCGAAGCACTTCGGCCCACGTATATATCATCATTTTCGTAGTGTCGCGCCTCTATGTTGGAGTTAATCCTATGCCTTGCGTCACTTGGGGACAAAGATCGCCCTGATTGACGGCTATGGCTGCGGTGCCTTGGAGCCGGACTTTGGCTTCTGCCACCACCTCCTCTACCACGACGCCCTCCTTGGCCTCCTTGGGAGCCGTTGTGATGGCTGCTTGGTGGAGAGGGTGGAGCAGCTGGATTGTTTCCGGCTGATCGCCGGCCTCCGTCCGGAGCGTCATTATTTCGGTTCTGGGGAGGGTCTTCGTTATGATGAGCCCCCTGCCAGCTTGACTCGGCACGGTGTATGTCGTTCCTTCGTCCGTCGTTCCCATTGTGGTGGGGCTCAGCCGGCCATCTTGTATGTCTAGGAGGTGGCATTCCTTGAAGGTCCTTCTCCCGTCGTTTCTCTTTGTCTTCTTCCCTGCGATCGTTCAACTCTCGCCGGGGAGGATTCTTTGGATACAGTGCAGCAATTGCCTCTTGCTTCGCGGCTGGAGTAACGTTGCGCCAGTCACATGCAGCTTTGCGATGCTGTCCTGAAGATCCGGTTCTTGAGTAGTTGTCTTCCCGACGGTCGGAACGGTGATGCTGTTCCAGAGCACGTTGGGGACTTACATCATTCCAGGCTGGATCCGTGCGACATTGGTCGGATTGGGTGACCAGTTTTCTGCTTCTGGACTGGCGGCCTTCTGGCAATCACCTCCTCTGTTGGAAGTTCTTTTGCCGGGGTCTTGTTCTTCTTGTTCTTCTTCTTTGCCTTCTTGGCAGCGCCGGTAGGAAAGACGGCTTTGGGTCCGTTTCCCGGAGTCAAGTTCTGATTGGTACTTTCGGACATCTGGAGCTCGGGATTATGTCCAATCTCCATATCATCCTGCGCTTTGGGAGAGTTTTTCCTGGATCCTTCATCCATGGCTTCTCCTTCTTCTGCAGCTTTGGAGTTGTACTCCTCTTCATATTCCGTGGAGAACTTTCGGAAATCCGCCAACATCATCAAATCATCCAAGGATGCGGCTAAGTCGGTGTTTGTTCCGATCACCTCCAGCACCGACTCAGCGTTGTCTCCAGCATCGGCAGAGCCGGATCCAGATCCAACGTATCCGACGAAGTGCGATGTGTGGGTCCTGAGGTAGTTGCGGCTTTCCTCGTGGGATTCCTTGAAGATCTTGATGGTTTCGAGAACCTCATCCACGCTTGCGTCTTGCATCATCATGCGCCTCAACGTGTGCCTCAGGAACGGTTGATCTGTTCCAGCGTTGGCAGAGACAGAACCAAGGTTGTTGTTGTGATCCTCCTGGATTTCGACTTTAGCGGGTGGACCGATCTGGGATTCGGCCTCGCTAGGGAGATCCACTCCAGATTCTACTTGAGCCGCGAGGTCTACTTTAGGCCCGGATTTCACCACTATCTCCGCAACGGGTGCAGGCTAGGTGGGATTAGGGTTTTCTGAGATCCGGAACTCTGCCGCCTCCATGGACAAAGGGACCTAGAAGTTTCTTCTGCCTCTATCATCACCGCTAGGGTGGGTAGGACAGGTTCAGTGAATCCGATGTACACATCGATCTCGCCAAAAACATGATGGTGTAGGCGGTCATGGACTCCCTAGCCGGAATCCAGGTCTCGTCGAGAAAGATGAGAGGGACGTCGCTGGTGTAGAGGATGCGACCGACGGCGATGGTCTCGCCGATTCTGATTTTTGCATATTCTACTCGAAACGCAGATCCGGAGCTCACTGGCCCCAGGGTGGGTGCCAACTGTCATCGGATTGATGACAAGTACATCATGAGGGGGTCCTCGAGGTGTGTGGAAGAGAGAGGTGTGAGACATACGGTATTCCAGGACAGTGAGCACACAAGTTTACCCAGGTTCGAATCCGCCGGCTTTGGACGGATCCTACTCCTGCTAACAATCCAATAATATGGCAGAACCGGAATATGGGTTACAAGGGTTTCACCTATGCGAGTTGAGATTGTAGACTATTGAGGTGTTTCCCTAGAGGCTCTCCCTAAGACGTCTTATATAGATATTCGGCCTAGGGTTTACAGGAGAGATCTATCCGGCTACGACTAAGAGTTGGTTACGGAGTACATCTTGAACTACAAGTAACACTATGGGCCTATGTCGCTAAGTCTTTTGGGCCTTCCTATAGCCGGAATGGACTCTGTCTCTTCTCCCTGACTGGGCTGCCCGTGAAGCAAAGCTCTAACCCGAAGTGGGCCACCCTGGTCAGTGAGGTACAGTGAGGATACTCGAAAAGTATATCCCCAACAAGTACTGTTGCTGGTGTGTGAGTGCTCGAAGTTATTTCCTTTAGATTCTGCAATTTTATCTTTTTGTTTCTTGTTTTTATTTTCACTAGTTAGGCTTAATGGAAAAGAACAACAAAATTAGAGAGATTTTTAGTATTTCTCCTAAGGCAGAACATGAATGGACTAAAAAGAAAATTAAAAAACCCATGGAATTTTATTTGCATGCTAATAGCAATGTTATTAGTATGAATTTTTTGAACACCTTTGTTACTAATCCTATGGACATTTTTAAGCTTGGGAAGTTAGGTTTTATGAAAATGATGTTTTTAGTTCCCCAGCTTTAAAGGAGAAAATTTTCTCTGATGATACTTTATCTCCCATATGTGGTAATTCTAATGATACTTGTGATATTTTAAATCCACATACTGAAAGCGTCCCTTTTAAAATACCTATGGAAATTGTTGAACGTGTTATGAATAACTACTACTTTGGAGATGGAACTGTCCATCATGGTGATCATTTACTCTTTATACAAGAATTATGCGAGTTGTTCAAGTGTGTAGGTATTTCAAGGAACCAAGTTAAGAGGAAGTTATTCTCTTTATCACTTAAGGGCAAAGCAAGGGAGTGGTATAAGCTACTAGACAATCCTCATCATTTGGAGTGGAAGGAACTTGAATCTCTCTTTTACTCTAAATTTTATCTTCCTCATGATATATATAAACATAGGAATTACATTTATAATTTTCATCCTCATGATGGAGAAAGTATTGCCCAAGCATGGGGGAGATTGAAGTCACTAATGCTCAAATGTCCCATTCATCAGCTCCCCAATAATATTATTATTAATATTTTTTATGCAAGGCTTTCAAGACATTACAAGGACTATCTAGATACTTGTTTAGAGGGATCCTTCATAAGTAAGGAGGTCAAAGCTAAGTAGGATCTTCTTGAAACAATTCAAAGCAATACCGAAGATTGGGATAACAACAAAGGTGAAGAATCAGGTATAAACTATGAGTATGATTGCATTAAGTCTTTCGCTGAAACTGCTAATTTTCAAGAGCTTAGTGCTAAATATGTTTTTGATCCCCAAATTCTTGTTGATTGTTGTAGAGCCTTTGATTCTCATATTAATGCTCCTAAAGAAAAATGGGACATGTATCATGAGCCTTTTAAAGACACTTGCATGAAAAATGAAATTGTTATTAATGATAGCAATAAACATGCTCAAACCTCTGAAAGTACTATTTCTGATAACCATGTTAATTTTTGTGGAATACAAAGACCTTGTGAGAAGAATCAAATTGAAGAAGAATATTGCATCACCCACAGGAATAAAAAACTAGAACATGGTATATGGCTCTAAATGATCTTGGTAAAAAAGTGTGTGCCATCTATCCTTTTATTTGTGAACTTTTCTTTGAAGTGAGTCATTTCAATTTTCAATGCTCAGGCCATAATAATAGCCCTTCTAATCCAATGAGTACTTCAAGTTTATATTATGATAACATGATCACTCCTAATCAGCATGATGTACTTACATTATTTTTGGGGTGTGAAGAATTATCAAGAAAAACTTGTTTGGTAGATATGAGTGCTTTTGATACGAATAGTGTCATGCATGGTTGTCATCTTATAAAAAATGAGATTTTACCAAAATATGATAGGACTAATATGTGTTTTGATCTTATTATTGAAAAGAAGGAATCCTCCAAAGTTTCTTCTATTGTCTCTAATAATAAACCATGATTTTTGGAGAAGATTCCTTTCAAGCCTCTCCCTCCTAAAGAGGAGAAGAAAAGGAAGAAGAGGAGGAGTAAAAGGAGGGAGGAAACGTTATTTTCCCCTAAGCATGTTGCTCCTATTATAGTTTTTGATGAGTCTGAACTCGATGATGTTCCTATGCATGTTACCTATAGTAGTGATTATGATTGGGAAAAGCACACTTCTTTTGATATTGAAAATCTCTTTGGTACCAATTCCGAAAATGATGATATTAATAATTGTTGCACTATTAGTACTATCCATGTTCATTCCAATGATGATATGTTTACAAAGGAACATACTTTGGAAGATAATTATTCTATTGATGATACTATACCTACAATATATGATGATTACAATAATGAATATGATATTTTCAGTCCACCTACTAGAGAGGAGAAAATTAATTATGATTACAATATGCCGCCTATATTTGATGATTATGGTGATGAGAATAATAATGATAGCTATTTTGTTGAATTTGCTCCCACTACAATTAATAAGAATGACTAGATTTATGTGGGGAGTATTAATTCTTATATGCATGTGGCTCATGATAAGAATGTTTTATGTGATAGTTATATTGTTAATTTTATTCATGATTCTACTGAAATTTATTATGAGAGAGGGAAACATGGTTTTATGTATCTCAACAATATTAAGTTTCCCCTCTTTATGTTGAAAATTTTGAAGTTGCACTTGTTTTGCTTTCCTATGCTTGTTGCTTTGTGCTTTCATGACTTGTTTCTTTACTAGATTATTTTTTATAGGAAGTGGGTTAGACTTAAATGTGTTTTATATTTGCTTTTTGATGCTCTCTTTTACTCTAAATTCATATTTCGTATGTGAGCATCATTGAAATTATCATGCCTATCTTAATGGCTATAAAGAAAGAGCTTTTGGGAGACAACCCATTATATTTTTAATTTCATTTTATTTTTTCTTTTGTTGAGTCTTGGAAGCTATTGCCTCAGTAATAACCTCTCCTTATCCTTTTTTTTGGTTTTTGTGCCAAGAATAACCTCTAATGAGAGAGAAGTAAGACTTGGCAAAGTTGTTGTCCCGAAAAAGATTTTTGTGCTTCACTGTAAAAATTCGTGAAAAATCCCTGTATGTCGGATTGAGATGTAATTTTCTATTCTTATGACCCAGGTTATTATCTAAGTTTCGTTAGTTTAGCACTTTTCGATTTGAGAAACAGAAGGTCTTCTAAAAAATCGGTTTTACTTACTGGTCTGTTTTGACAGATTTCTACCATTATTTGCATTTGCCTCTTAATCTCTTTCTCTTTGAGTTCTCTTTGATCACTTGAGATTTTAGAATAAATTGCTACAGCAACTTATGTTTTAATGGATGGTTTACTTGAGTTGAAACTGAACCCAAAGTATTATTATTTTGAATACACTAATGTTGCTAATGAAGATTGTGTGAAGTTTTGTATGAAGGAAATTTTCAAGTGTAGGGAAGAATAATGTGATGAGATGAAGTATGGACAAAATCTCAAGATTGGGGATGCCACCCATGTCACCCCAAGAAATATTCAATAAGTACAAGCGTCAAAGCTTGGGGATGCCCAAGGCATCCCCTTCTTCATCAATAATCTCAGGTCTTCTTTCAAGATATTTTATTTTTATTACCTTATGCACTATGTGTTGTTCTTGGAGCGTCTTTGTTTTTAGTTTTCTTTTGTTTGGTTTGCTTAAATAAGTTGGTTGGATCCCAACACACTTCTTTTGGAGAGAGACACACCCCATTATTCATTGCCTAGAACACTCTAGTTTTCACTCTTATTGTTCTGCGAGTGTTCTCCTTTGCTAGCACTGCGTTTAGCTTCAGTTTTCAGTTGGTGTTGGAAAAGAGTAGGAAGTTTCATGCTTATAGTGGTACAAAAGGAAGCTTTTTTTGAGTGTGACTTAGACTTTATCATGTCATCTAGATGTTGCTTTGACCATATGCTTAGTGATTACTGTTGTAGCATGACTTGTTTCAAACAATTGAGATTGCTTAATGTGCCTTGAAAGAATCATGCGTTGTTTTATCATACAAAAGTATAATATTGTGGTATTCTCTCCTTTGATGCTTTATTTGGGTTGACTTAGAGCATGCTCACACCATGTTAAGACTATACCAACTCACAATAGCCTCTATGATCATTTAGTTTTCAACTTGTAATATCACTTTATGCTTTAATTAATAATGTTTTGTCGCTTTGCATGATTATGGCCATTATTGCTCTCTTAGTTGGTCGCTCCTAGTCTTTTGCTAGCCTCCACATGTACCAAGTATGAGTTCCACTCATGCATCCAACTCAAAATAAAACCAAGTTATTCCAAAGAGTCCACCATACCTACCTATTAGCATTTGCTATTCCAAGTATATTCATGTTTTTATCTACCTTCCGAATTAAACTTGTTATGTGAAAATTAGTGATTAAAGCTCTTATGAACTTGATGGAACACTTTACTTTTCTTGCACTTAATAAACTTGAACCATTGTGCCCATCTATGTTGCGTATATGCTTGCGTTTTGTAAGTTGTGAATTAGCAGAACCATGTTGTCATGGGGAACACTTTCAACTTTGCACTTTATTTAGTTGATATCATGTTCTTTTGCTTATTGATCCCGATGGTGTGAAATGAAAGGGGAGCTTGTAAGGCTCATGGAGTCTGTACATGTGTTAGAGAAACGCATGGGCGGCTAGTCTAAGCCATGCCTAATCATGGTGGAAACCTGCAGTGTAACCATAGTGAGCAATCTATGAAGCATCCTCTATAAACAAACCTATGCAAATAGAAAACAAAAAAGAAAAAAAGAGAAGAGAAAAAAAGAGGCCTATGCAAATAGGAAATAAAAGGATTGCTGAGATGCTCATTGTCTGGTTGCCTTGTCATTTTGATATGGGGATTCTTCTATATCACCGGGCAAGGGGTACCTCGTTGGCGGTTCTCTATGATACACATGTACTTATAATGACAAGAACCTACTTGTGACTAAACTTGAGTAGCATGAGGAACGGTACTCGTAAGTAAGGGGCATGAGATTTTCAGCTTATAACTTGTCAAGCATATCCTCATATTTGTTCACTTTAACCTTAATCACCTAAAGATGCTTATGATAGGGGGATGAGAGCTGAAAGCTAATAAGTACCATAATTTTTGGAAGCTCTTTATGAGACTTGAATCCATGATTCCTTCTATGAAGGGCCTTTCTTTTACTTTTATGTTTAGTCTCCATCTTCTATCTTTATGCACCTATTGAGAGAGCATAGTGGTCATTCTTAGTTTAATGTGCATTGTCCAAAAACTTGTTGATTGATTCATAACTTTGATATTGCTTGTTCTTAAATTATTTGTATCTAGTCACCCTTATGAACTTTGAAGGTGTCCTATGCATTTATCTTTTGCTACACTATGAGGGACAAGCTGAATACCATTCTCATTATGTTTTCTATATGTGAAACAAACAAACGTCTTTCAAAGCATTGTTATTCATGAATCTTGTGTTTGTATATTTTCATGTTACAACATAGTTGCTATGTCTTATTGTTAGAACTATATCTTTCATGCTATGTTAAAGTACTATGATCCCAGCTATCAATGTATTACAAATACCTTGATCAAGATTATGATCGTGCATGTCACCTCAAAAATATTTTTTTATCACTTACCTACTAGAGGACGAGCAGGATTTAAGGTTGGGGATGTTGATACATTGTAAACATATCTATAATTTTTGATTATACATGCTTGTTTTGTATCTACTTTCTTATGTTTTGTCCACACTTTGGATTATTTTCACACATTTTCTGGAACTAACCTATTAACAAGATGTCAAAGTGCCAGTTGGCTGTTTTCTGTTGTTTTTGGTTTTAGAAAAGCTGGAAAAGAAATATTCTCGGAATTGGACCGGACAAAAGCCAAAGTCAATATTTTACCAGAAGACTCATGGAGCCTGAAGACGAGACGGAGAGGGGCCACAAGGTGGCCACACCACCTGGTGGTGCGGGTCAGCCCAGGCCGCGCTAGGGGTTGGTGTGGGCCCTCTGGCACCCACCGACCTTGCCTCTTCGCCTATAAAAGTACCCCGGGACGAAAACCCTAAGTACCCGATCCGAATTCCACGAAAAGTTCCGCAGCGCCGCCGCCACCGAAGAGGAGATTTAGGGGATAGAAGTCTCTGTTTTGGCACCTTCCCGGGACAGGGAAGTTCCCTCAGAGCCATCTCCATCGACTCCACCGCCATCTCCATCGTCGTTGCTGATTCCCATGATGAGGAGGGAGTAGTTCTCTCTCGAGGCTAAGGGCTCTACCGGTAGCTATGTGTTCATCTCTCTCTATGCGTGATCTTATGAGATCATGAGCTTTGTAATCTATAGATCTATTCTGCTACTCAAGTGCTTTAATTAATCTCTGCTTATCCCCACGTGTGTGAAGTTGAGAGTGTGCACACCGTGTGGCAGTATGGCTAAGATTACATAAATACTTGTCATGAGTATAATTTGAGTTGGATGTCTCTATGAGATTGTGGTGTTTGTTGGAACCATCTAGAGCTCAAGGTGATAGTGATGGGTTATCTAGATGGGGAATGCGAACTTTAAGGTGTGTTGTTATAGCCCTACAGCGTCCAACCGGAGAGTAGTTCAGGGTAGCATCATGAAGAGAAGATATTTATATGAGAGTGTCCACTAGTGAAAGTATGATCCCTAGGCCTTGTTTCTAAGCATTGAAACACCGTTTACAATCATTCCTGTTACATGTTTGCTTGCTGCCACTCTTATTTCAGATTGCAATTACCACTTATAATCATCCATATTACTTGTATTTCACTATCTCTTCGCCGAACTAGTGCACCTATACACGTGACAAGTGTATTGGGTGTGTTGGGGACACACGAGACTTCTTGTATCTTGATTGCAGGGTTGCTTGAGAGGGGATACCTTTGACCACTTCCTCCCTGAGTTCAATAAACCTTGGGTGATCCACTTAAGGGCAACTTGTTGTTGTTCTACAAACCTCTGCACTTGGAGGCCCAACACTGTATACAAGAATAGAAGCGTGCGTAGACATCAGTTAGCCAGCCACTTGGAGTACTTGATGGGCTGAATGAATCTTGTGGCAAGTAGCCGCTGCACCTCTTCGGCGATTGCTTGGTAGCGCTCTTCATTGAAGGGTTGTAATGACTGCTTAACAGGTCACGCCTTTGGGTCGGCATTTAATTTGTGCTTAGCGAGTTCCCTCGGGACACCAGGCATGTCAGATGGCATCCATGCGAAGATGTCACAATTCTCATATAGGAACTCGATGAGCATGATTTCCTATGATGGTCTCATGTTGGTTCCCACGGTGCCCTTCTGGCTCGAGTCATCTGGAGTGAGCTCGACGATGTGGGTGTGCATGGAGGCCTCGAATGTCACTTGCGCAAAGCATGCCGAGGTTGGATTCTTCAGGATTGTCGGGTCATCCTTGTCGATGCCACTCGCTTATTTTGTGAGTTAGTCCGTGTGTTTTTTTCCCCCGGTGATGACATCGTCGGTGAGCTTGGCGTCGTTGTCCTCACATTCCATGGCCATGTCGGGGTCGTCGTGGATGGTGATGATTCTGCGTGGCCCCGGGAGCTTCATCCTGTTGTACGTGTAGTGGGGGCTACCATGAATTTCACGAATGCCTGCTGCCCCAGGACACAGTGGTACGGGTTTTGGAACTTCGCTAGCTCGACGATAATTCGCTCGGTACGGAAATTGACTGGTGTGTCGAAGGTCACTAGCAGCTTTACCTTGCCAATTGGATATGCCTTCCGACTGGTGGGTGATGTCGTGGAAGGTTGTGAGGGTCGATTTGACCATCCAATGTGGGAGCTGCAATCTCTTGAAGGTGTCCATGTATAGTATGTTGATGGAGCTCCCGCCGTACATTAATGTTTTGGGGAGCCAGTAATCAGCCACTTTGGGCTTGACCACCAGGGCGACCCTCCCTAGGTACTCGATCTTGGGCGCGTGATCTTCCCGACTCTAGGTAGTGCTTTGCTCAGACCAATTGAGACAACACGGAATGTCCACTTGTGTCACCGCGTTGACAGTAATTGTGCGGGAGAGCACCTTCTTCTCGCGCTTGGTGCCAAGCCTGGTGATTGTATGCAGCGAGCCGACTTCGTTGCCAAACCCGTCGGCATTGCCATTGT
Organism: Avena eriantha; assembly: GCA_910589775.1. Lineage (NCBI taxonomy): Eukaryota > Viridiplantae > Streptophyta > Magnoliopsida > Poales > Poaceae > Avena > Avena eriantha. Next base: position 294,902,635 of record OU342742.1, read on the forward strand.
CCCATGGAAGGTTGTTGTTGGAGCCTTATCTTGCTCGCCTTGCCTTCTCAATCTCTTTGAGAGAGTGGCAGTCACTGGTGATGTGAGTGGTGGGCTTCCCCTCCCTGCTGTGGTAGACACAGGGTTGGTTGAGTAGAGCGACGGGGACGAATTTTGGCCTCGCGGGATTGTTGGCACAGAAATTGCCTCCGTCGTGGTAGTTGCCTCTGTCACGGCAGAACTTGTTGGCGTCGCGCTGCCCGTAGTTGGAGTTGGCGACAAAGTCGACCCTTCCCTCACTGAGGTGCTTGACAGTGAGGCGGGTGTTGTTGTAGCGTAGTTTGTGGTTCCTGCCTTTATCGTGGCCACCCGAGCAGCGTCTCCCACCCAACTCGTCGTCCCAGTCTTGGTTGGGATCTTCCTCCGCATAGCGCTTGGCGATCTCGAGGATGTCGGGGATGTTTTCGAGTGTCTGGTAGACCCTCTTGATCTTGGTGACCAGGGGTTCGTACCGGCTGTCATTAGATTGATGACAAGTACGCCATGAGGGGGTCCTCAAGGCGTGCAGAAGAGAGGGGTGTGAGACGTACGGTATTCCGGGACGGTGAGCACATACGTTTACCCAAAATCGAATCCGCTGGCTTTGGACGGATCCTACTCCTACTAGCAATCCAATAATACGGCAGAGCCGGAATATGGGTTACAAGGGTTTTGCCTGTGCAAATTGAGATTGTAGACTACTGTGGGGTGCCCTAAAGGCTGGTCCCTAGGATGGATTATATAGACATCCGGCCTAGGGTTTACAGGAGAGACCTATCCGGCTACGACTAAGAGTCGGTTACATAGTACATCTTGAACTACAAGTAACACTACATGCCTATGTCTATAAGTCTTCTAGGCCTTCCCGTAGCCGGACTAGACTTTGTCTCTTCTCCCTGACTGGGCCACCCGTAAAGCAAAGCTCTAACCTGAAGTGGGCCACCCTGGTCAGTGAGGCACAGTGAGGATACCCGAAAAGTATATCCCTAATAGCATCCCTCGGAAACCTCCAAGATCTATAGTAAGATTTCATCATCGTCTAGCTTGATCCATCTTTGGCTTGTAGAATCTTGAAGGGTTCCTGAAACTTCAAAATAAAGGATAGGATGCGAGTCTCAAAAAATAAGCCGGACATATGAGTACGTCATTCGGGTTTCCAGCTTGAAATTCAAACTAAGCCGGAACTTGATCTCTGACGTAACCTAACATCGGTCAAGGTCAAGTCACGTTGCTGACAGACATTCCTGTCAACACGACCATTGGTGGGTCCACCTTTCGCGGAACCGAGGCATCATTTTAAAGCATGCGTGGATATTGAGGCGGTGTAATCCTCGCGGGGAGGTTACCTTGCTCCTTCCACAATGAGTGGCATGGTTACTATTTATCTTGCACGAACCTTGACGCCAGTGCCTTCTCCTTCCTCTCGATGCTTCCTGAAAAAATATCCTCTGCCTCCCCCGAATCCCACAGCGCCACCCATCCTAGGTCACCGATGCCGAAAAAAATGGTTGAGGCTTTGTCTTCCTATATTGTGGCGATAGTGGCGATGGTTCCTACGGCGGAGAAGGAGAAGTTTCGTGGGGTCTGGATCCCCTGCGTCCTTGATGACGACAAGCTCCGCGTCATTGAGAAAGAGGGCCTCCTCCATGCCGGCGACTGGCGGAGCGGCTTCGGACAAACCATTCCCACCCACCTTGATAGAGGTTTGAGTTTTCCTCCCTCAGATTTCTTTTCTAAGGTTATAGATCACTATGGAGTGCAACTCCACCATCTCCTCCCAAATACTCTTTTAGAAATGAGCGCTTATGCCTCTTTGTGTGAGGGGATCTCGGTATTAGGCCGAGTCTTATTCTTTTCTGGTATTACTTCCATACCCGGAGAAATTACATCACTGCCGGTAATCCTTACATTACCATAGATCTTAGCTTTTCTGTTAGGAGAGACAGAGTCTATCCTAGGATTAAAGCTAGTGAGTCGGGGAAGCAGTGGCCATCCATGTTGTTTTATCATAAGGACAGACCGGCTCCCGGCAAAGAAACTGCTTTGCCGGTTTTTCTTGATGGCGCTTCCACGCCCCAAGAGCCCTAGGATGCAGATGCTTTGGCTCTCACTGATGATCTGCTTCTTGCCAAGAGGCGGATCAAATATTTGATGAAGCACAAGGGTCTGAAAGGATCTGACTTGATCCACTACTGGCTGGCGCGCCGGATCCAGCTTCTCTAACATCATGGTGATCGGCTCATGCATTCAATCACCAAGTGTAAGACGGACTCTCTTCGGATCTGCTCTAGACCTTATGCGGAAAAGGACTATGAGTCCTAGATCAAATGGCTAATTAGGGAGTGGATCGAGAGGAAGATTCCGAAGCTTTCCTTGGATATGCATGCGACTGACGATCCTGTGACACCAGTAAGTTTCCAGTAGTTTACTCGAATATGTGCTCATCCATGCTTTGCTATATCTTTTTGCAATACTGAAGTAATCTTTCTTTCAGCTTGCTGACCTCCCCAAGTCAGAGCTTTCTCCTCTTGAGGGATATCCTCCTGAGCTCACTCAAGATGATGGAGAACTGGTTCCACTGCCGGAGACTCTTACCCGAAAGTGTAAGACTCCGACTATTTCTATCGGCACAAAGGAAGTGCCCATTGTGAAGAGGTAACTTTCTTCACAAGTCTTTGTATTTTATGGAGTGTAACAATCTTGTTCGGTCACTTCTTCAGAGCTAAACAGCTCACCAAGGGCAAGGGGAAAGGAACCTTGTCGAAGCCCCTACGCCAGTCAAAGTTAAATTTGACTTCTCCTGCTACAGCACCTCCGACTCCTACCCCAAAGCCTTCTGCAGCGCCGGAGGTTACTCCATATCCAAGTGTTGCAGAAGATCTGGCTCAGCATTCTGAGCCAGCGAACCTTGGTTCGCAGACCGACGTCCCCATGAGTGATAAGGGTGAACCCGTAAAGGGTAATGATCCCTCGGTAGAGGTTTTCACCGATAACCTTCTCAGTAATCCGGGTATCACCAAACTTGGCCTTACTTGGAAAACTACAGAAGAGATACAAAAACTGGCACAGCAATGCTTGGAGATCCGGAACATCACCACCGAGGAAGAGGCGCAAGAAGCTGAGGACGTAAACTCTCCGATCTTCTTGACCAAGTTCGTCTTCGTGACGAGAAGCTGAAGGCCGACGTGGCTCTGCCACCACCAATAATCCCGCTGACTCTCACCAAGAAAGTTACTACGGAGGTGAACATGAACCTAAGCAAACCTACTCATGAACAATATGTAAGTCGGAATTCCAACTCACTCTTTTACTTTATTTCATATCATATCCTCTAGCCCCCAAGCATGAAGTTGGATAGACAATCCGGGTTTATGCTTTCATAGGATGCCAAAGAATGAACTAGTGTAGCCCCCAAGGCTCGCGCTGATATTAGTTAAAATATTAGCCCGAGTCTTTAGTAGACTTCTGACTCTAGGTACTATTCTTACTTACAGAAAGTTAATGCTTACCAGGAATTATTAAAGAATATTAGCAATAAGCGGAGAGAGATCAGAGCTCTCCGACTTGAAAATGCTCAGCTGAAGGTCTTCAAGGATGAGGTCGAAGGAAATCATTTCAGTCCTTATCCTTGTTCTTTTTGTTTTCAAAGCTGAATTTCTTATTCGATTGTTATCTTTGGTTTACAGAACTAGTCAAATAGTCATGTAAAATGATTGAAGAGGCCGAGAATTTCAAAACCCTGGAGGTGGAAAACACCAAAACTTACGGCAGGAGCTGAATGAGCTTAAGGCAGATCATGAGTGTAGCATTGCTAGCGTTCTTGAATCCTCCAACATGGCCACCGAAGAACGTGATTGAAAGATCGCCATCCAGGACCAGAGAATCTCGGATCTCAATGATGAGTTGTTCAGATAAAAGGACATCACCCAAGCACTCCGGGGTGAACTCCAGAGCCTTAGGGCAGAGAAGACCAAAGTTGATGATGTCATCATCGGTATGTTTCTTGTCTTCTGATTTTTCGTTCTTCCGACTCTAGGAGTTCGGATATAGTTTTCTGACCTTTTGCTTTATATACACAAGTCCTCTGAATTTGCTGGATTCCTCCTCCACAGAGTCTCGCACCAACCGGCTTGCCAGAGTCGGTGATTTGCTTCATGATTTCCGCCAGTCACTTGAGGATATTGGCGAAGCTCTTAAAGTCCCGAACATGAACAGAATGTCCGCCTTTGAGGTGCAAGATAAGGCGAAGGAGATGCCCCAGATCATTCAGGACTGGAACATGTCCTATGCGCGAACCGCATCATCGAATGCTCTCACCATGGTTATGAGCTACCATGGAAGAATGGATATTTGGCAAGTAACTAGCGGTTATTCAATTGTGGACGAAGACAGAAATGAGAAAGATATCAAGGCCATCATGAACTCCTATGCTGGTTATGGATGTCACGTAGCAGATTTGACCAGTTATGACACTCCTTTCTTCACTCGCGTGGAAACGCCTCCTCCACCTCTTGAAGGAATGGCTGAGGATTCCGACGATGAGCAAACTGAATCTGATTTGCACGTCTCAAAAAGATATAATGTTGAAGGCGATGTCTCCAGTGAGCCGGCAGCTCCTACCTCTCCTCCCGCATCGTAGAGTAGCAGAAAAAACAATGTGTTATTCTAAAACAATCGGATTGTAAATAAGTAGTGTAATATTTTGCTAGTACTAAGGTTTGTAAGAACTGATGCTCTTTGCTTCATTTTAGCACTTTTGGCTTTATTTTGGTGTGCCTGAATTTTTACATAAGCACTTTTTGTTTTTGTCTATACTTATCGCTCTTTCTAGCTTTCCGCCCCGTCCCTTTCGTGATCCGGCAAACCTTCAACATAGAAACTTTGCTGAGCAACGGAGCTCGATTGCTAAACTAGTTTAAACTCAGAAACAAAGCCGGCTTCTAGTACCAACAATTCACTACTCGGAAAATGCCCGCGTCTGGCAATCAGATAATTTAGACTTATATCCGAAGGTAACATTTTTAGAATCGGAAATCTAACCAGAACAAACATGAGCATAAAGTACTTTCAAGTATTCTGGGATTTTCGACTATGACATGATCATTCGGAAATAAGATGGTAATATAAAACTTGTCAGAAAAAATATTGAGACAACCAACACTTTATTTCTCATTGAACATGTACACATATATGATTACAAAGAAAGAAATTTTAAGAATAAAAGGGACGTAGCTGAGCAATATTCCACGGTCTGTCTAATTATTCCGGGTATGTACTGCCTCCAGCTCTCTTTGTCTTCTTAGTAGCAGGTCTTTCTTTGACTAGCCGCATAACAGTTAGATAGTAAGGGCCATTGTGCAATACTTGACGAACAAAAAGGGCCCTTCCCATATTGGGAAAGTTTGTGCTTTCTTTTCTGCACAAGGCGGAGAACCAAATCGCCTTTATTGAAAGACCGGTTTCTGACTTTCTGGCTATGATACTTCCGTAACTTCTGCTGATAGGCTGTTGATCTCTACTTAGCAACGACATGAACTTCTTCAATTAAATCGAGATCATTTTGTCGGGAAATTTTGGCATCCTCTTCGATATACGCAGCAACTCGGGGAGAAGTATGAATAAGTCACTAGGAAGAACTGCTTCTGCGCCATAGACCAAGAAGAAAGGTGTGTATCCGGTTGACCTATTCGGAGTTGTTCTTAAGCTCCATATCACAGACAGTAATTCATCTTCCCAAGCACCCGCAGCACGACCAAGTGGTGCTTCGAGTCTTGGTTTGAGGCCTTGTAGGATTGAACCATTTTCTATTTCAACTTGTCCATTAGCTTGTGGGTGTGCGAATCACGCAATGTCAAGCCGGATATTTTGTTTGTCACAGAATTCATCAAGTTCTCCCATAGAAAAATTGCTCCCGTTGTCCGTGATAATACTATGCAGATAGCCGTATCGGATTATAACATCCTCGACAAATCTTATGGATTTGCGCCATCACAACTTGTGATGGGTTTAGCCTCAATCCATTTTGTGAACTTATCCACCTTCACTAAGAGGTGAGTAAATCCACTTGCAGCCAGTTTAAATGGTCCTACCATTTCAAACCCCTAGACCACAAAAGGCCATGTTATCAGAATTGTTCACAGTTGATCAACCAGCACATGAGCTTGTTTGGCATACTTTTGGCAGCCTTTGCACGTCTTGACCAGCCGTTCGGCATCTGCCTTGGCTGTAAGCTAGAAAAATCTGTGTCTAAAAGCTTTTGCGACTAAAGATTTGGCTGCAGCATCATGGTCGCATTTGCCTTCATGGATCTATCTTAAGACTTCCACTCCTTTTCCAGAGATACGCAACGCTGAAAGACCCCAGATACAATCCGATTATAAAGCTCACCATTTATTATTGTATAGGTTTTAGCTTGTCAGACAATCTGTTGGGTCCGCAGCATAGAAAACAAAAAATTTCCTACGACGAGAACTATACGACAAGATCTATCTACTAGATACAGAGCAACGGGTGGACATACATCCATGGAGAACTAACCCTCGAAGACAACGAGTTTTGTTAACGAGTAGGAACTCGTGGTTGATGTAGTCGTACGCTTGCCGATCTCAAGATCGTGTGGAAGTCCGAGCGCCACAAATCAGCAGCGCATCCGTCCTCGCACACACGTTCAAGCTACCGAACAACCTCCACCTCCTCGCTCCAGCGAATCAGCGGAAGCAGCAACTCCTTCCAGACGCAAGGCCACCGGGAACATGTATCTCGCTAATCCAAGACCATGGGGGAATATCTAGAGGGGGAGAGAGATCCTTCACGAGGAGGTGTGATTTGTGAGAGGGGAGAAGGGGGCTTTATATAGGAGGGAGGGATACCCCTCCCCTCCCATAGCCGGCGCATGAGGGGGGGGACTCCTCCCCTCCTTCATTCATGTGGTGAACCTCCACTCACATAAACATGGCCTCCACCCAAAATCCCACTCACATGTATTTAATTTCCACCAAATTAAATGCAACTCTCAATTAATAAAACTCTTTTATTTATTTTATTCAGAATTTTGTTAATTACTTTAATTAACAAACATTCACATAAAACCCCTTGCAACATTTCAATATCACATGCAGAACCACTTTCTGCAATTTCACCCGAAACAATTCCGGTTTCTATCGAAACATTTCCTGCGCTTTGCAAACCTTTTGTCTGGAACATATGTTCTCCTAAATGGTGTCCGGCAACCCTTAAGTGTGTCACCCTACGGTTCGCGAATAATGCAGACATGATTGAGACTCCTCTCAGATCAATAATCAGAAGCAGGACCTGGGATCAATAATCACCCTACGGTTCAACGATGACTTCTGTGATTGTGAGAACCTTAAACGTCAGCAATTTAATCCCTTTGTCTCATGATATAATACATTTCCGAGATTCCATCATTGGTATCCAAATACCTAGTTTGATCTCGTTACCGACATGCACTCTTTTCTCGTTCCCGTGATATAACATTCTAGTGATCACATCACTTGCTTGCAAGCTATCTTAATGTGATATCACCGAGAGGGCCCATAGTATATCTATCCGTCATCGGGATTGACAAATTCCACTCTTGATCCATGAGCCTCAACATGACACCTTCATAGCACTGAACCCACCTTTATAGTCACCCTGTTACGGTGTGACGTTTGATGTTATCAAGATACTCTTCTGGTGTTAGCAATTAACATGATCTCATGGTCTAAGGACACAAGACTACTTTGTATGATGTTATAGCAATATAAACATAATGACTTGATCGTAATGCTATACTTCGGATGAATGTTCATCACATCATTTCACAAATGTTGTGACCTTGTTATTAACAACATCCAATGTCCATGATCAAGAAACCTTGATCATCTTGTTAATCAACAAGCTAGTTTATAAGAGAGGCATAACTAGGAACCCTTTTTGTTTATTAAACACACATGTATTGATGTTTCCTCTCAATACAATTATAGCATGCAAAATAAACATCTATCATATACAAGGAATATATAATAACAACTTTATTATTGCCTCTCAGGGCATATTTCCTTCAGTCTCCCACTTGCACTAGAGACAATAATATAGTTCACATAGTGACAAATCTAACACCCATGGAGTTCTGGTGTTGATCATGTTTTGCCCTAGGGTCATCTATTTCATCAATCATGAAATTCATAACAGGATTGCCGTACAGTTCAGGAGCTGCACGTGTCCTGCTTGACCTGCAAGGTTCGGTAGTGTCCTCTTTCGGAGTTTCATGATCAATATCATTAGCTCTCTCTTCATTAGGTGAAGTCAACTCCGAAACAACTTCCGGTGCTGTGCTACTCGCCATTTCATGAAGAGAAGGTTCAATAACCTCTTCGAGTTCTACCTTCCAACTACTCACACCTTTCGCGAGAAACTCCTTCACAAGAAAGGATCCATTCTTGGCAACAAAGACCTTGCCCTCGGATCTGTGATAGAAGGTATACCCAATCGTTTCCTTAGGGTATCCTATGAAGACGCATTTTTCCGCTTTGGGTTCGAGTTTATCTGGTTGAAGTTTCTTCACATAAACATCGCATCCCCAAACTTTAAGAAATGACAGCTTAGGTTTGTTTCCAAACCATAATTCATACGGTGTCTTTTCAACGGATTTAGATGGTGCCCTATTTAAAGTGAATGCAGCGGTTTCCAGTGCATAACCCCAAAATGACTGTGGCAAGTCAGTCAGAGACATCATAGATCGAACCATATCCAATAAAGTACGATTACGACGTTCTGACACACCATTACGTTGTGGTGTTCCGGAAGGCGTGAGTTGTGAAACTATTCCACAGTCTTTCATATGTGTGCTAAACTCGTAACTAAGATACTCTCCTCCACGGTCGGACCGCAGAAATTTGATCTTTCTGTTACGATGATTTTCCACTTCATTCTGAAATTCTTTGAACTTTTCAAAGGTTTCAGACTTATGTTTCATCAAATAGATATACCCGTATCTACTCAAATCATCCGTGAAAGTAAAAAAATAGCGATATCCACCTCGCGTCGACACACTCATTGGTCCACACACATCAGTATGTATGATTTCCAATAAATCTGTCGCCCGTTCCATTGAACCGGAAAACGACGTTCTAGTCATCTTGCCCATAAGGCATGGCTCACATGTATCAAATGATTCAAAATCAACTGTTTCCAAAAGTCCATCAGAATGGAGTTTCTTCATGCGTTTAATACCAATATGACCTAGACGGTAGTGCCACATATATGCAGTTATATCATTATCAAGTTTAATCCTTTTAGCATCAACATTATGAATATACGTAATACTACTATCGAGATTCAATAGAAATAAACCATTCAACACAGGTGCATGACCATAAAAGATATTATTCATATAAATCGAACAACCATTGTTTTCAGACTTAAACGAATAACCACTTTGCATCAAACATGATCCGGATACAATGTTCATGCTTAGTGCAGGCACCAAATAACAATTGTTCATGTTTATAACTAATCCCGACGGCATATGGAGAGGCAGCGTTCCGACGACGATCACATCAACTCTTGATCCATTGCCAACCCGCATCGTGACGTCATCCCTTGCTAGTTGTCGCTTGTTCCGCAGCCCCTGAACCGAGTTACATATATTAGCAACCGATCCCGTATCAAATACCCAGGTGCTACTGCGAGTACTAGTCAAGTACACATCAATAACATGTATATCACATATACCTTTGTTTGCCTTGCCGGCCTTCTTGCCCGCCAAATACTTGGGGCAGTTGCGCTTCCAATGGCCAGTCCCCTTGCAATAGTAGCACTCGGTGTCAGACTTAGGGCCAGCTCGGGGTTTCTTTTCAGGCGCGGCAACAGATTTGCCGCCCTTCTTTCCCTTCTGCTCGCCTTTCTTGTCCTTCTTGAAACCGGTGGTCTTATTAATCATCAACACTTGATGTTCTTTCCTAATCTCCACTTCTGCAGTCTTAAGCATTGACAGAAGCTCGGGAAGAGACTTCTTCATGCCCTGAATATTATAGTTCATCACGAAGCTCTTGTAGCTAGGTGGCAGAGATTGGAGAACACGATGTATGCCTAAGTCATTGGGAATCGTTATTCCCAAGGACACAAGCTTATCGGCGTACCCAGACATTTTGAGTAGGTGCTCACTAACGGAGCTGTTCTCTTCCATCATGTAGCTAAAGAACTTTTCAGAAGCATTATAACTCTCTACGGCAACATGGGTATCGAAAATCATTTTCAATTCTCCCATGGTATCAAAGGCATTGCCATTTTCGAAACGTTTTCGAAGTTCTGGCTCTAGCCCATATAGTATGCCGCAATGAACTAAGTTGTGGTCCTCCTAACGAGTTATATAGATGTTCTTTTCCTCGTCAGGGGCATCAGGAGCTGGTGGGGGGCCTAGCGGCGCCTCTAGCACATATTGCTTTTGTGCAGCAGTGAGGAGAATCCTCAAATTCATAGCCCAATTGGTGAAGTTGCTACCATTCGCAGCAAGTTTCTCTTTCTCCATGAACATATTGAAATTAAAAGCAGGTGGTGCCATCTACAACAGAATTTGTAAAATATATTTAGACTAAGTTTATGATAGATTGAGTTCAACTAATCCAAATTACTAATGAACTCCCACTCAAAAACGACATCCCTCGTGCCCTTTTGGTGATTACATGAACCAAATCCACTACACCAAGTCCGATCATCACGTGAGTCGGTGTAGCTTCAAAGGCGAGCATCTATATGGGCATCATATCAACTATATGACTCATGCTTAACCTTTCGGTCCGTGTTCCGAGGCCATGTTTGTACATGCTAGGCTCGTCAACTAAGAACCTTAGTATTCGCGTGTGTAAAACTGTCTTACACCCGTTGTATGAAAGCGTAGAGTTGAGAACACCCGATCATCACGTGATGCCTCAAAACACGATCCACAAAACGGTGCATACTTAAGGAAGAACACATTTTATCTTGATATCTAAATGAGGGATCATCTTATAATGCTATCAAAAGCGCCAAACTAGCAATATAAGATGCTAACATCTAATGTGTGAAGTGAGGTGATATGGTCCATGCATTTGATTTCTATCACTTGCATCGTGGTATGATATCTATCATTCCTTTGTGTGTAAGGCCAAGGTCTATGGAACTTACACGTTGACTGTGTTGTAAGAGTATCTACCATACATCTACTTACAACAATACCATATCAATACACTATCCCAGCAACGATCTAAACTAGACGACTCTAATTTATCAATTGCAAGTTTTACGTGGCTTAGGGCTTTCGGAGATAGAACCGGTCTTACCTACGAACATGAACCACAACGAGGATAACCAAGTTATTAGCAACTCGTTGTAAATTAGATATTGACTATAGTAGGAGAGACAGACACCCGCCAGCCACTTATGCAAAACAAGTTGCATGTCAGTCGTGGAACCGGTCTCATGTACGATGACATGTAAGGTTGGTCCGGGCCGCTTCATCCCACTATGCCACCAATATCGAAAGTACATAGAAGATGCAATAACATGATCATCATCGCCCACATATAAACATATGTGTACTACCCATGCAAAGCACCTACGCATAGATCAGGCTCTGATACCACTGTTGGGTCCGCAGCATAGAAAACAAAAAATTTCCTACGAAGAGAACTATACGAAAAGATCTATCTACTAGATACAGAGCAACGGGTGGACATACATCCATGGAGAACTAACCCTCGAAGACAACGAGTTTTGTTAACGAGTAGGAACTCGTGGTTGATGTAGTCGTACGCTTGCCGATCTCAAGATCGTGTGGAAGTCCGAGCGCCACAAATCAGCAGCGCATCCGTCCTCGCACACACGTTCAAGCTACCGAACAACCTCCACCTCCTCGCTCCAGCGAATCAGCGGAAGCAGCAACTCCTTCCAGACGCAAGGCCACCGGGAACATGTATCTCGCTAATCCAAGACCATGGGGGAATATCTAGAGGGGGAGAGAGATCCTTCACGAGGAGGTGTGATTTGTGAGAGGGGAGAAGGGGGCTTTATATAGGAGGGAGGGATACCCCTCCCCTCCCATAGCCGGCGCATGAGGGGGGGGACTCCTCCCCTCCTTCATTCATGTGGTGAACCTCCACTCACATAAACATGGCCTCCACCCAAAATCCCACTCACATGTATTTAATTTCCACCAAATTAAATGCAACTCTCAATTAATAAAACTCTTTTATTTATTTTATTCAGAATTTTGTTAATTACTTTAATTAACAAACATTCACATAAAACCCCTTGCAACATTTCAATATCACATGCAGAACCACTTTCTGCAATTTCACCCGAAACAATTCCGGTTTCTATCGAAACATTTCCTGCGCTTTGCAAACCTTTTGTCTGGAACATATGTTCTCCTAAATGGTGTCCGGCAACCCTTAAGTGTGTCACCCTACAGTTCGCGAATAATGCAGACATGATTGAGACTCCTCTCAGATCAATAATCAGAAGCAGGACCTGGGATCAATAATCACCCTACGGTTCAACGATGACTTCTGTGATTGTGAGAACCTTAAACGTCAGCAATTTAATCCCTTTGTCTCATGATATAATACATTTCCGAGATTCCATCATTGGTATCCAAATACCTAGTTTGATCTCGTTACCGACATGCACTCTTTTCTCGTTCCCGTGATATAACATTCTAGTGATCACATCACTTGCTTGCAAGCTATCTTAATGTGATATCACCGAGAGGGCCCATAGTATATCTATCCGTCATCGGGATTGACAAATTCCACTCTTGATCCATGAGCCTCAACATGACACCTTCATAGCACTGAACCCACCTTTATAGTCACCCTGTTACGGTGTGACGTTTGATGTTATCAAGATACTCTTCTGGTGTTAGCAATTAACATGATCTCATGGTCTAAGGACACAAGACTACTTTGTATGATGTTATAGCGATATAAACATAATGACTTGATCGTAATGCTATACTTCAGATGAATGTTCATCACATCATTTCACAAATGATGTGACCTTGTTATTAACAACATCCAATGTCCATGATCAGGAAACCTTGATCATCTTGTTAATCAACAAGCTAGTTTATAAGAGAGGCATAACTAGGAACCCTTTTTGTTTATTAAACACACATGTATTGATGTTTCCTCTCAATACAATTATAGCATGCAAAATAAACATCTATCATATACAAGGAATATATAATAACAACTTTATTATTGCCTCTCAGGGCATATTTCCTTCACAATCTGCCGGCTCAGAACCTCGTCTTCAGGTAACTTTCTGTCTACTAAGAAATCAAGGTAGGGTTGAGTCCAGCTGGGAATTACAGCCAGAAATGCCACTAAAGGTGAGTTGGATTTGGTTGGATATTCCTCATCTACTCCTTTTATAGAGGCAACTTTGAGGTGCTCTCAAAAAGCGCCATTCGGGACTTTTTTCCGTGTAGAGCCTATTCGAGATAATGCATCTGCTTCCTCATTTTATGTTTGAGGGATGTGTTGAACCTCAAACCCTTCGAACGATTTAGATAGTTCATCCATGATAGCTCTATATGCTTCCATGTGTTTATTTGCATTACAGATGTCCGACACTTGTTGAGCAACAAGATCCAAATCTCCATAAAACATAAGTCGTCGGATGCTGATATCCTTAGCAATCTGGATTCCATGCAGCAGTGCTTCATATTCGGCAATGTTGTTTGTTGCCATGAAGTGAATCTGCAACACATAGAAAAGCTTATCTCCTTGGGTGATTTGAGCACCACGCCAGCCCCCGAGCCCCCGAGCACCTTAGACCCATCAAAATGCAAGGTCCAGTATTCTGACTCTGGTAGGGTCCTATTTTCCGTTGTCTCTGTCCAATTAGCGATAAAGTCAGTGAGGATTTGGGATTTGATTGTTGTATGAGGTTTGTACTCAATGTTGAAAGTTGAAAGCTCTATTCCCCATTTTGCGACACGTCCTATGGCGTCACTGTTGTTAATTATGTCTCTCATGGGAGTTGTGCTCACCACGGTAATTTGATGCTCCTGAAAGTAATGTCGTAACTTCCGACATGCGAGAAACACACCGTAAGCCAGCTTTTGATAGTGCGGATACCGTTGTTTTGATTCCATTAGGACTTCACTGAGGTAGTACGTCGGACGATGCACCAGGTGTTCCTGTTTTTTCCTCTGGTCTTTCCACCACCATGACGACACTAATGACCTTGTTTGTCGTAGCGAGATAGAGCAACATCGGTTCGTGAGGTTCTGGTGTTGCAAGGATAGGAGTGGACGAGAGTACTACATTCAAGTCTTGTATTGCAACTTCGACTTCATTGGTCCAAACAAACTTTTTGGTCTTTTTCGGGAGCTTGTAGAGTGGTGCGGCTCTTTGTCCGAGCCGGCTTACAAACCGACTGCGAAGCAATGCAACCAGTTAGTCTCTGAACATCCTTCAGGCGAGTCGGCCTAGAAATATTGAGTATAGCCTTGATTTTTCTCGGTTCACCTCTATGCCTCTTTGAGACACGATGAAACCTAACAATTTTTTGGCTGGTATTACGAAAAACATTTCTTTGGGTTAAGCATTATGTTGTATTTTCGTAGATTAGCGAATGGTTCCTCCAAGTCAGAAATTAAGGTTTCCTCCTTTTTGGACATCACCGCTATGTCATCCACATATGCATGTACATTACATCTGATTTGATCGTGGAGGCAACGCTGCATAGTGCGCCGGTACGTAGCTCCTGCATTTTTGAGCCCAAAGGGCATCCTAACAAAATAGAAGGTTCTGAAGGGAGTTATGAATGAAGTTTTGACTTTGTCTGATTCCTTCATCTAGATTTGATGATAACCGGAATATGCGTCAAGAAAACATTGGAGTTCCGAGCCTGTCATAGAATCGATAACTTGATCAATTCTAGGTAGAGCGAACGGATCTTTGGGACAAGCCTTGTTCAAGGCGGTATAATCAGCACACATCCTTAATTCAGTGGTGTCCTTTTTGGGGACCATTACAGGATTGGCCGACCACTCAGTGTGGATGACCTCTTCTATGAATCCGGCTAACTCGAGCAGGCTAGTTCCTAAGCTATTGATTTTCGCTTTTCATCGCTAAAATGTTGTAAGGACTGTTTGACGGGTTTAGCATTTGGGTGTACATTTAGAGAGTGCTCAGCAAGTTCCCTAGGTACTCCGGTCATGTCAGATGGCTGCCATGTGAAGATATCTTGATTTGCTTGGAGGAACTTGACGAGCGCGCTTTCCTATGCGATATCCAAACCTACACATATCTAAGTCACCTTGGAGGGGTCATCATCCTTCAACGGCGTCGTCTTCATCTCTTTTGATGCCCTGAACTCCAGAGTCGGCTTTGTCACCTCCTTCTTCATCGCGGGCATCTCGGACGGTTCGATGGTCTTCTTGATCTCTTGGTACTCCTAGGCATGCGGTATGGCTTTAGCAAAGGCAGCATTTCCGTCCTTGCACTCTCGTGATTTCTTGGGGTCTCCCCTGATGGTGATCACGCCCTTTGGACCTGGAATTTTCATCATATTATAAATCTAACCCGGATGAGCCATGAAAGCCCAGTAAGTCGGACGTCCGAATATAGCGTGGTACGCACTCTTGAATGGGACCACTTCAAAGGAAAGTGCTTCCGTACAGTAGTTCCTTCGAGTTCCAAAAGTAACATCCAAAGTGATCTCTCCCAGGGAATTTGCTTGTCTTCCTGGGACAACTCCGTGAAAGATCACAGAGCTATGATTCAGCTGAGTTTCCGAGATCCTCATCCGATGCAGCGTTTCGATGTAGAGGATGTTGATGCTGCTGCCACCGTCCATGAGGGTATTGGAGAAACCATAGCCCTCAATAAGTGGATTAATGACTAACACGTATTTTCCTCGCCTGTGCAACTTAGGAGGATGATCAGCACGGTCAAAGGTGATTGTCACTTCCGACCAATCCAAGAATTGAAGGACATCCGGAATAGTTGCGTTGAGTTCATTTAAAACTGCCTTCTTGACCTTAGCTGGTTGAGACCCAAGGAAAGTGACATAAGTGGTTTTCTTCATTGGGAAGTTCTTCTTTCCATCCGACTTGGGATTTGAAGGCTCTGCTTCCTCCATGTCAGAATCTTCCTTGGTCTCTTTTTATTTTTCGGGATTCTTCTTTCCCTTCTTTTGCTTGGCCCTGTAGCCAGCGGATTCGCCTTTTTTGATGTCGTCACTGAAACGACACTCGGCGTTTTTGTGGGACGAGCCCCTGTTGGCATCTAAGTGATGCACACATGGATTGTTGGCAATGTCTGCCCAAGAGTAGGTTTTGCCAGGTTGCTGATCTCCTCTATCTTGGACTCTTGACGTCCCACGACCGTGTCCGCGACTGCCTCCGCGCCCTCGTCGTCCTCCAGACCCAAAAGTACCAGTGACAACTGCGGTTTCCACGTTGGGATTTTCTTCTGAGGTGTTCTTGTGCTTCTGAGCTTGTTTCTTCGGCTTTTTTGCAGATTGTGGTATAGCCAGGACGTTCAGTAGTCCCTCTGTGTCATAGTCGGCATCTGCATACTTGCTTGCCGTCTCTATCATCTCTCCCAGATCAGTAACCTTGTCGCACTTCAAACAGTGACATAGAAAACCAATTGGGAGTCCTGCAATGAAAGCTTCAATCGCAGTTTGATCATTTACCCCTTCGTAGGAGTTCTTGGTGTCGATCCATCGTCCGAGATAATCTCGGCAAGTTTCTCCAGCTTTCTGGGTGCAACGCTGTAGCTCTCCTACCATATAGGGTCTCCGATATGTGCCTTCAAAATTCTGAAAGAACGCACTTTACATGTCATACCAGTTGTGGATGGTGTTTTCCAGAAGTTCATTGAGCCAAGATCGTGTCGTCTTCCTCAACATAAGTGGGAGATACCGGGTCACGACCAAGCTATTTCCGCCTTTGGTGATGCAGCAAGCCTGGAAAAAATCCTGAAGCCAAGTATCTGGCCAGGCCACACCATCGTAGGCTTGGATGTGTCTTGAGATAGAAAATCCTTCCGGGATCGAATTTGTGGTCCGAAGAATTTTGGACCCACATAAATATCATTGGTCTCATAGTGCCGCGCCTCTATGTTGGAGTTAGTCCGTTGCCTCGCGTCACTTGGTGATAGAGAATGTCGTCTTGGCTGTTCACTGTAGTTGTGGTGACGTGGAGCCGGACTTCCGCTTCTGCCACCGCCTCCTCCGCCACGACGCCCTCCTTGGCCTCGTCGAGAGCCAGTATGATGGCTACTTGGTGGTGCAGGTGGATTGTTTCTGGCTGAGTGACGGCCTCCATCCGGAGCGTCATTATTTCGGTTTCGGGGAGGGTCTTGATTACGACGAGCCCCCTATCGGCTTCACTCGGCACGGTGTCTGTCGTTCCTTCGTTCGTCATTTCCCCCATTGTGGTGAGGTTCACCCATATGGCTTGTATGTCTAGGAGGTGGCATCTTTGCCGGTCCTCCTCCCTACGTTGCTCTTTTTCATCTTCCCTGTGATTGTTCGACTCTCGCTGGGGAGGGTGTCACAAAACCAGTGCTGCAACTGTGTCTCGCTTTGCGGCTAGAGCAACATTACTCCAGTGACGTGCGGCTTTGTGCCATTGCCCTGAAGATCCGGTTCTTGAATAGTTGTCCTCCCGACGGTCGGGACAATGATGCTGTGTCGGGTCCCGTCGGGGCCTAATATCATCCCAAGCCGGATCCATGCGACATTGGTCGGATTTGGAAACCAGTTTTCCGCTTCCGGATTTCGCGGCCTTTTGTTGCTCTAGACCCTTGGTAAGTAGCTTTACGCCTAATCAAACTTGATCTGGGTTTGGGTTGTTCACCAGGATACCTCGAGCTGCAGCAGTGTTTTCCACTGGCGTTCCGTACACCAGATCTCCCTTGCTATCCAACTAAGGTTCCCCTTGGCGGTGTCATATCCCTCAAAGAGGGTCTTGTGGACTTCCAGATTTTTGTTAGCCTGCACGGGGCCGCTCTGAGTATTCTGATGCTACAGGGAATTGAATTGCCCCGCATATGCAATGCGCTTATTCTCTTCCATAAGGTTGTTAGCCTCATCCAAGAGTACTTGACAACGCGCTTCTAGAGCTTGGGCCCTTTCTTCCAATTCTACAGGTGTAAGCTCTTCAACAGTAGGGATTGGCGTAGTTAACACAGCATCGATAAGTTTACGGGCACTGGCGGTAACCACGTATCCATCCACCAGAGGTTCCTTTGGCTCGTCTAGGATTAGGGCTCCATCCGAGTCTTCTTCATATTCTCCGGCAACTACTTCCTCCGTGGGTCTTTTGCCGGAGTCTTCTTCTTGTTCCTCTTCTTTGCCTTCTTGGCAGCGCTGGTAGCAAAGATGGCTTTGGGTCCGTTTCCTGGAGTCAAACTCTGCTCGGTACTTTCGGACATCTGGACATCGGGATTATCTCCGAGATCCATGTCATCCTGCACTTTAGGAGAGTTTTCTCCAGATCCTTCGTCCATGACTTCTCCTTCCTCTAAAGCTTTGGAGTTATACTCCTCTTCATATTCCGCGGAGAACTTTCAGAAATCCGCCGACGTCATTGAATCATCTGAAGATGTCGGTAAGTCGGTGTTTGTTCCGATCGCCTCCAGCACCGAATCTTCGTTGTCTCCAGCATCGACAGAGCCGGATCCCGATCCAACATATCCGACGAAGTGTGATGCGTGCATCCTGAGGTAATTGCGGCTTTCCTCGTGGGCTTCCTCGAAACGCCTGATGGTCTCGAGAATTTCATCCACGCTGGCGTCTTGTAGCATCATGCGCCGCAACATGTACCTTAGGAAAGGTTGATCCATTCTGATGTTGGCAGAGCCGGAACCAGAGTTGTTGTCTTGCTCCTCCTAGATTTCGACCTCGATGGGCATATTGATCTGGGATTTGGCCTCCCTAGGGAGATCCACTCCAGATTCGACGTGCACCACATGATCTGCTTCAGGCTCAGCTTTCTCCACTATCTCCACGATAGGTGCAGGCTGGGTGGGATTAGGGTTTTTTGATCTTCGAAACTCTGCCGCCTTCATGGACAAAGTGGACCTAGATGCTTCTTCTGCCTCTATCATCACCACTAGGTGGGTGGGGCAGGTTCAACGAAACCGATGTAAACATCGATCTCACCAAAAGACATGATGGTGTAGGATGTCACGGCCTCCCTAGTCAGAATCCAAGTCACATCGAGAACGATGAGAGGGATGTCACTGGCGTAGAGGACGCGACCGACGGCGATTGTCTTGCCAATTCCGATTCTTGCAGATTCCGCTCGGAATGCAGATCCGAAGCTCACTTGCCCCACTGTGGGAGCCAACTATCGTCAGATTGATGACAAGTACGCCATGAGGGGGTCCTCGAGGCATGCATAAGAGAGGGGTGTGAGACGTACGGTATTCCAGGATGGTGAGCATGCAAGTTTACCCAGGTTCAAATCCGGAGGCTTCGGACGGATCCTACTCCTGCTAGCAATCCAATAATACGGCAGAGCCGGAATATGGTTTGAAGGGTTCACCTGTGTGAGTTGAGATTGTAGACTACTGTGGGGTGCCCTAAAGGCTGGTCCCTAGGACGGCTTATATAGATATCCGGCCTAGGGTTTACAGTATTGACCTATCCGGCTACAACTAAGAGTCGGTTAAAGAGTACATCTTGAACTACAAGTAACACTATAGGCCTATGTCGGTAAGTCTTCTGGGCCTTCTCGTAGCCGAACTAGACTCCGTCTCTTCTCCCCGACTGGGCCGCCCGTGAAGCAAAGCTCTAACCCTAAGTGGGCCACCCTGGTCAGTAAGGCACAGTGAGGATACCCGGAAAGTATATCCCCAACATCGGCACGTGTTCTTGAAGTAGTGGATCACCGTGTCCGAGTGGATTACGGAGGCATTGATCCATAGGTCCTACCACCATTGGACCTAGTGGCGAGTCGACTCGCGTAGTCCCTGGATGCATCGTTCCAGGTCCTCGATGGTGGTGGCACAGGTGTAGGGGCCCTCGAAGTGCCTGATGAAGGTGTCTCGCATATATTCCCACGAGTCGATGTTGTTCTCGGGGAGAGTGTTGATTCATAGGCGAGTCGCTCCCTCCATCATCAAGGGGAGGTAGCGAGCGGCGAGTAGATCCGTATGGCCATCGATCCCCATCGCCATGAGGTACCTGTCGATCCAAACCATTGGATTTTACGTGGGGTCGTACTTCTTGATGTCCTTCGGTGCTTTGAATGTGGAGGGGTATTTCTCGCCCCTAATCATTGGTCTGAAGCTCTGTGGGCCGATTCGGGTGAGGGAGCCTCTAGGCTCGGGCTCGCGGTTGCCGAGATTGGGGAGGGTGTTCCTCAGGTTATGTTGCTGGCGAACTTACCAGGCTTGGTTGTTGAAGATGTGAGTCTGTGCGTCGATCAGCTGACCGTTGGCAGCGACCGTGTTGTGCACTGGTCGCAGCTCATTGGTCGATTTGGTGGGATTTGCCACCCGTGGTTCGAGTTGTAGGGCCTCGGGTGGGCGCAGTTGACAGTGTTGGCAACCGTGAGGTGGCTGCATGATAGCCGGTTGAGCGGGAGTACATCCACCCTTGCAGGTCGATCCCGGATACTTGTTGCTCGACTGCCCTGGTAAGTAGGGCCTGAGCATACTTAACCTGCAGCGTGCCCTTTCTCATGAGGTTGAGGTTGGCGACTGCGACCTGCCCCGTGATGACGTTGTCCATCAGGGTGGACTAGAGTGGGATCATGTTGGCATTGAGCTCCTGTGGCGCGATCAGGATCCGCGGCTACTCCAGAGGAGGTGAGCAGCACGTTGGTGGTGGATCTCCATGCGTAGGTGCCCCGGGTATCATGCGATTGCCACTGGTGGTGCGTTGCGGCAGTGCTCGAGCTCGGTCGCGTGTGCGGGGTCACACTTGTCGTCGAAGTTGAGCGTGCGTGATGGCCCAAAATATATCGAGCTCATTGGGGAACCCCAAGAATAAGGTATGATGAGCACAGCAGCAAGTTTTCCCTCAGTACGAAACCAAGGTTATCAATCTAGTAGGAGCAAGGAAACACCCCAAAGGTGTAGCTAGTTGAACATTGGCAGGGCGCACTACCGGTGCCAGCAGCAACATGGAGACCTGGACAACACAACCACATAACTCTATCACCAACTTGCGATGAGGTTGTCAATCTCACCGGTTTTGCTAAAAACAAAGGATTAAACATATCGAATGGAAGGAAGTAATAGTTTGCAGAAAGTAAACACAAAGCAGTAAACAGTTTGTAGATTTGTATGTAAAAGAAAGGACCAGGGTCCATAGTTCACTAGAGGTGGCTCTCCTTAAGATAGATGACATGCTGGGTGAACAATTTATAGCGGGGCAATTGACAAACATCTAGAAAGCAATACATGCATATAATAATCATCTTGAATCCTTTGGAACTTGATTGGGCATTACAACATTATACATAGACCGCCATACAACTGCATCTATGACTAATAATCCACCTTCAGGTTATCATTCGAACCCCCTCCAGTATTAAGTTGCAAGCAACAGATTATTGCTTTACGAATTGCATGTAAAGTAAACAATATGATTGTTCTATGAACAAAGGATTGTTGTTTTCTCCCTAGTAGCAACAGCACATCTAGTACCTTAGAGATTTCTGTCACTTCCCCAGATTACCAGAGGCATGAACCCACTATCGAGCATAAATACTAACTCTTGGAGTTGCTAGCATCTACTTGGCAAAGATAGCTACTAACAATGGAAAGCAGGCAAGATCACAAATAAAAAAGACATGATAGAATCAATAATAAATCTAAAATAGCATCTCAATATCCATTGGATCCCCGCAAACACAACATGTAGAATTACAAATAGATGATCTTGATCATGAACGGAGCTCACAAGATCTAAACATGAAATCACAAAGGAGGAGAACCAGCCATCTAGCTACTACATGGATCCGTAGTCCAAGGATGAACTACTCACGCATCACACCGGAGGCTTGCATGGTGATAAAGAAGGCCCCTAGGGTGAATTCCCCTCTCCGGCAGGGTGTCGGGAAGAGCTTCAGATCCCTCCCGATCTAGGGATGGAGATGACGGCGGCTACATACTCTTTCGTGGATTTTTGATCGTGCACTTAGGGTTTTCGTCCCGAGGGCATATTATAGGCGGAAGGAGAGGCCGAGGGGGTGCCAGGGCTGGCCTCACCACCCCCAGGCGCGGGCCAGGCTGGGCCGCGCAGCCAGGTGGTGTGGTGGCCCCATGGCCCCTCTCCGTCTCGTACTTTGGCATCTGATGACTTCCGGAAAAATAGGAACTTTGGCTTTTGTCCCATCCAATTCCGAGAATATTCATTTTCTGACTTTCCTGGAACCAAAAACAGCAGAAAACAGGCAGCTGGCACTCTGGCTCTTGTTAATAGGTTAGTCCAAGAAATCATATGAAAAGTACTCCAAAGTTGGAACAAAACACAAGAAAGTGGATTAAACCAAGCATGGAAAATCAAAAATTATAGATACATTTGCAATGTATCAACATCCCCAAGCTTAACTCCTGCTCGTCCTTGAGTAGGTAAGTGATAAAAAGAAAGAATAATTTTTGAGGTGACATGCACCATCAAAGACTTGATCAAAGTATTTGTATAACATTCAAAGCTGGGATCAAAGTACTTCAATCATAACATGAAAGACAAAGTTCTAGCAATAAGCAAAGAAACTATGATGCAACATGAAAAGGCACAAACAAAAGATTCATGAATAACAATGCTTTGCAAGACGTTGGTTTGTTCACATAAAGAAAACATAGCATAATAGTATTCAGCTTGTCCCTCAATAGACTAGCAAATATAAATGCATAGGACACCTTCAAAGTTCATAAGAGTGACTAGATACAATAGTTTAAAACAAGCAATATCAAACTATGCATCAATCAACTAGTCTTGGGACAATGCACATAGAACTAAGAATGGCCACTATGCTCTCAAAGTAGGTGCATAAATATAGAAGGTGGATACTCAATATAATAATGGAAGAAAGGCCTTCATAGAAGGAAGTAGGGATTCAAGTCTCATAAAAAGCTTCCAAAAATTATGGTACTTATAGCTTTCAGCTCTCATTTCCCCTATCATAAGCATCTTGAAGGTGATTAAGGTTAAAGTGACACAACTAAGAGGATATGCTTGACAAGTTATAAACCGAAATCTCATGCCCCTTACTTACAAAGACCGAACCTCATGCTACTTAACTTTAGTCACGAGTAAGCTCTTGTCATTGTAAGTACATATGTATCATAAAGAACCGCCAACGGGGTACCCCTTGCACATGATACAAGAGTTATCCCATAATCAAAATGACAAGGCAAACAGAACAATGAGCATCTCAGCGATCTTTTTATTTGCTATTTGCATAGGGTTTTATTGAGGATGCTTCATAGAGTGCTCATTATGGTGATGCTGCAAGTTTCCACCATGATTAGGCATGGCTTAGGCTAGCGGCCCAGGCGTTTCTCTAACACACATACAAACTCCATGATCTTACAAGTTCCACTTTTATTTCACACCGCCGGGATCCATAAGCAAAAGAACATAATATCAACGGGGTACAATGTACAAGTGCAATGTTGAAAGCGTTCCCCATGAAACATGGTTCTGCTAATTTCAACTTATAAAGCGCAAGCATATACGCAACAAAGAAGGACCCAATGGTTCAAGTTTATTAGATGCAAAAAAAAGTAAAGTGTGCCATCAAGTTCGTGAGAGCTTTAATCACTAGTTTTCTCATAACAAGTTTAATTTGGAAGGTAAACAAAAGCATGAATATACTTGGAATAGCATAAGCTAGTAGGTAAGTATGGTGGACTCTTTGGGAAAACTTGGTTTAGGGAGTTGGATGCTTGTGTGGAACTCATACTTGCTTGTGGAGGCTAGCAAAAGACTGGGAGCGACAAACTAAGAGAGCAATAATGGCCATAATCATGCAGAGCGACAAAACATCATTGATCAAAGAATAAAGTGATACTACAAGTTGAAAACTAAAGGATCATAAAGGATATGGTGACTTGAGATAGTCATAACATGGTGTGATCATGTGCCAAGTCAACCCAAATAAAGCATCAAAGGAGAATACCACTATACTATGCTTTAATATGCTAAAACAACGCATGATTCATCCAAGGCACATTAAGCAATCTCAATTGTTTATAACAAGTCATGCTACACCAAAGAATACTAAGCATAAAGCCAAAACAATATCAAGCATGGCATGACAAAGCATAGGCCACAGTCAAAAACGAGCTCTTTTTATCACATAAGCATGAACTTTCCTACTCTTTTCCAAACCAAACCAAACTATTTGCAAACCAATGTATGAAAGAGGGGGTCCAACCAATTTATTCACAAAACTAAGAAAACCAAAGCAGACAAAAAACTAAAACTAAAATGAAAAAGAAGACGCTCCAAGAACAACACAACTGTGCATGAAACAATAAAAATGAAGCGTTTGGAAGAAACCTGGGATTTTTATTGATGAACAAGGGGATGCCTTGGGCATCCCCAAGATTTGACGCTCGTACTTCTTGGATATTTCTTGGGGTGACACGCGTGGCATCCCCAAGCTTGAGCTTTAGTCCATCCTTCATCTCATTACTCATTCCTTCCATACACCTGAAATTTTTCCTTCATACAAAACTTCACACAATCTTTATTAGCAACATTAGTGCACTCAAGATAAATAAGTCTTAAGGTTCAGTTCTAATACCAAATAAACTTCCATTAGAACACTAGCTACTGTAGTACTTCCCTCAAAAAGCTCAATTCCCCAAAAGAACTCAAAAAGGAACCAACAAGAAGCAAATGCAGAAAATGGCAGAAATCTGTCAAAACAGACCAGCAGGTAAATACGAATTTTTTGGAAGACCTTCTGTTGCTCAAATCAAAAAGTGTTGAACTAACTAAAGTTAGATAACAACCTGGGGCAGAAGAACAAAAATTCACGCCTCAAAAATACGTTCAGAGATTTTACACGAATTTTTACGGTGAAGCACAGAAATAAGTTTCGGGACAGCAACTTTCCCAATCATTACTTATCTCTCATTAGAGGTTACTCTTGGCACAAAAAACAAATAAAAAGGATAAGGAGCGGTTATTACAGAATTAATAACTTCCAAGGCTCATCTAAAACTTTTGGGTTATCTCCTAATAAGTACTTTTCTTTAACGCCTTTAAGTTAGGCATAAGAAGCAAGAAAGAATCATGTGTTCTCAAATGAAGAAGCATTAAGACCAAATTTCTTACCTCTCTTACTTTTATTCTTAACCTTTGGGAAAATATGATTCTTTGGTGGAGAAGAAAGGTGCATGGTCCCCTTTCCCACATCTATTATTGCTCCAAGGAGATCTAATAGGGACCTTCCAAGTGTAATGTGTCCTTTTCCTGCACATTCAATAACAAGATAATCAGTAGAAATCATTTTCCCAAGGATCTTTGTAAACACTCCTTCAGCTATTCCAATACGTAATATGGTAGCATTATTAGCAAGTGATATTTCTTTTCCTCCTTCAGTAAGCCCCCAAAGATTCAGAGATTCATAAATATATTTGGGCATAAGACAAAATTTAGACATGATATCACAGCGGGCTTGAAAAGGTTCAGTGTTTATCTCAATCTTTACTATAGGGAGCCACTTTGATGGTTCAGAATTTATTGGAACATAATTGTGATGCTCCCTAAGCATATTATAGCAATCTTTTAAACTAGTAGTGCTAGTGTCAAGAGTGTTCAATCTAGCAAATATTCTTGCGAAAGAAATATCGGTTTGGCTAGGAAAGTTGTAAGTGAGGATCAATTTCTTTATAGCATTAATAGCATCATCCTCATTACATTGGAGGAAATCTCCTCCCACAATAGCATCTAAAGCATATCTATAGCAAAGAGAAATTCCAAGGTGAAAACTGCTAAGGAACAAGCTTTGAGTCATTTTAGGCTCAGTTTTTTCATGTAGATCAGAGATTCTAGACCAAGCTTCCTTAAAACTTTCCTAAATTCCTTGTTTAAAAGTGAAAATCATTTCCTCCGGTGACATAGTGATTTGAGCAAGGCTAGACATAATAGCAACTCAAGATAGGAACTAATTTTTTGTGTGCTTTCAAATAAGAAAGCAAACTAGTAAAACTAATTTTTTTGTGTTTTCTATAACAAAACAAGCAAACAAAAAGAAACTAAGAAAAACAAAAATAGCAAAGTAAAGAGATTGGTTATGAGGGACTCCCCTTGTGAAGATGTCCTTGACTCCCCGGCAACGGCGCCAGAAAATATGCTGGTATGGTGTTGACGTGGGAGTTTCTTCTTCTTCGTTCCCCGGCAATGGCGCCAGAAATTATGCTTGATGGCCCAAAATATATCAAGCTTGTTGGGGAACCCCAAGAGGAAGGTATGATGAGCACAGCAGCAAGTTTTCCCTCAGTACGAAACCAAGGTTATCAATCCAGTAGGAGCAAGGAAACACCCCAAAGGTGTAGCTAGCTGAATGTTGGCAGGGCGCATTACCGGTGCCAGTAGCAACGTGGAGACCTGCACAACACAACCACAGAACTCTGTCCCCAACTTGAGATGAGGTTGTCAATCTCACCGGTTTTTTTGAAAACAAAGGATTAAACGTATCGAATGGAAGGAAGTAATAGTTTGCAGAAAGTAAACACAAAGCAGTAAACAGTTTGTAGATTTATATGTAAAAGAAAGACCGGGGTCCATAGTTCACTAGAGGTGGCTCTCCTTAAGATAGATAACATGCTGGGTGAATAAATTACAGCGGGAAAATTGACAAACATTGAGAAAGCAATACATGCATATACTAATCATCTTGACTCCTTTGAACTTGATTGGGCATTACAACATTATACATAGACCGCCATCCAACTGCATCTATGACTAATAATCCACCTTCAGGTTATCATGTGAACCCCCTCCAGTATTAAGTTGCAAGCAACAGATTATTGCTTTACGAATTGCGTGTAAAGTAAACAATACGATTGTTCTATGAACAAAGGATTGTTGTTTTCTCCCTAGTAGCAACAGCACATCTAGTACTTTAGAGATTTCTGTCACTTCCCAAGATTACCAGATGCATGAACCCACTATCGAGCATAAATACTAACTCTTGGAGTTGCTAGCATATACTTGGCCAAGATAGCTACTAACAACAGAAAGCATGCAAGATCACAAATAACAAAGACATGATAGAATCAATAATCAATCTGAAATAGCATCTCAATATCCATCGGATCCCCGCAAACACAACATGCAGAATTACAAATAGATGATCTTGATCATGAATGGAGCTCACAAGATCTAGACATGAAAGCACAAAGGAGGAGAACCAGCCATCTAGCTACTACATGGACCCGTAGTCCAAAGATGAACTACTCACGCATCACACCGGAGGCTTGCATGGTGATGAAGAAGGCCTCCAGGGTGAATTCCCCTCTCTGGCAGGGTGCCGGGAAGAGCTTCAGATCCCTCCCTATCTAGGGATGGAGATGACGGTGGCTACAGACTCTTTCGTGGATTTTTGATCGGGTACTTAGGGGTTTTGTCCCGAGGGCATCTTATAGGCGGAAGGAGAGGCCGAGGGGTGTTGGGGTCGGCCAGACCACCCCCTGGCGTGGGCCAGGCCTGGCCGCGCGGCCAGGTGGTGTGGCCGGCCCCCAGCCCTTCTCCGTCTCGTATTCTAGCATTTGATGACTTCCGGAAAAATAGGCACTTTGGCTTTTGTCCCGTCCAATTCCGAGAATATTCATTTTCTGACTTTCCTGGAACCAAAAACAGCAGAAAACAAGTAGCTGGCACTCTGGCTCTTTTTAAAAGGTTAGTCCAAGAAATCATATGAAAAGTACTCCAAAGTGTGGACAAAACACAAGAAAGTGGATAAAACCAAGCATGGAATATCAAAAATTATAGATACATTTGCAATGTATTAGTGCGCACATGAACGCAGGGATTGAGGCGACTCCTGATGTGGAGTTTGTGGTAGAGAGATATCTCTCGCGCCATTTGTTGCTCGAGGCGAAATTTATCGCGTTCGGCATGCTCCCTTGCCTTTGCCACCTCTAGCTGCTGACGGTATTCTTCGACCTTCGTCGCCATTATCATCGTTGGGAGGGGCATGGTGAAGGGATCTGGAGGCGCGCTGCTACCCGCCATGTAGATGGCGTTGTAGCGATTGGATCTAGATCATGCCTCGGGGTACTCCGATCCGGAATCGGATTCGAAGATCCTGAGGATGGAGGGGTCCTCGAAATCCTCGGCGTTGGACACTCGCGTGATGGAGTCCTCGTGCGACGCGGTAGTGATGGATCCGGCGGCCAAAGCAGTGCCCACTGATACATTACAAATGTATCTATAATTTTTGATGTTCCATGCTTGGTTTTATCCACTTTCTTGTGTTTTGTTCCAACTTTGAAATACTTTTCATATGATTTCTTGGACTAACCTATTGACAAGAGCCACAGTGCCAGCTGTCTGTTTTCTGCTGTTTTTGGTTCCAGGAAAGTCAGAAAATGAATATT
This sequence comes from Avena eriantha, assembly GCA_910589775.1. Taxonomy (NCBI): domain Eukaryota; kingdom Viridiplantae; phylum Streptophyta; class Magnoliopsida; order Poales; family Poaceae; genus Avena; species Avena eriantha. The sequence continues at coordinate 294,931,233 of OU342742.1, forward strand.
CTCGGAATTAGACGGGACAAAAGCCAAAGTGCCTATTTTTCCGGATGTCATCAAGTGCCAGAATACGAGACGGAGAAGGGCCAGGGAGCCACCACACCACCTGGCCGCGCGGCCAGGCCTGGCCCACGCCAGGGGGTGTGGCCGCTCCTGGCACCCCCTCGGCCTCTCCTTCCGCCTATATATTGCCCTCGGGATGAAAACCCTAAGTACCCGATCAAAAATCCACGAAAGAGTCTGTAGCCGCCGTCATCTCCATCCCTAGATCGGGAGGGATCTGAAGCTCTTCCCGGCACCCTGCCGGAGAGGGGAATTCACCCTGGATGCCTTCTTCATCACCATGCAAGCCTCTGATGTGATGCGTGAGTAGTTCATCCTTGGACTACGGATCCATGTAGTAGCTAGATGGCTGGTTCTCCTCCTTTGTGCTTTCATGTCTAGATCTTGTCAGCTCCATTCATGATCAAGATCATCTATTTGTAATTCTGCATATTGTGTTTGCGGGGATCCAATGGATATTGAGATGCTATTTCATATTGATTATTGATTCTATCATGTCTTTGTTATTTGTGATCTTGCATGCTTTCCGTTGTTAGTAGCTATCTTGGTCGAGTAGATGCTAGCAACTCCAAGATTTAGTATTTATGCTCGATAGTGGGTTCATGCCTCTAGTAATCTAGGGAAGTGACAGAAATCTCTAAGGTACTAGATGTGCTGTTGCTACTAGGGAGAAAACGACAATCCTTTGTTCATAGAACAATCGTATTGTTTACTTTACATGCAGTTTGTAAAGCAATAATCTATTGCTTGCAACTTAATACTGGAGGGGGTCGGATGATAACCTGAAGGTGGATTATTAGTCATAGATGCAGTTGGATGGCGGTCTATGTATAATGTTGTAATGCACAATCAAGTCTCAAAGGAGTCAAGATGATTAGTATATGCATGTATTTCTTTCTTGGTGTTTGTCAATTGCCCCGCTGTAATATGTTCACCCTGTTCTTTCTCTGTTCTTTCTCTCTCTTTTGGATTCTGGTTATTGGTTTCTTGCGGATTTGCTGGTTTTCATTATCTTGTTTTTTGTTTGGTACTCTTGATTCGAGTAGGTTTTATTCTTCCGTCGGTTTTCTTGATGCTTTTTGGCTTCTCTTTCCTGGTAGGTGGTTGTAGCACCCCGGTAAAACCACTACTAGAAAATTATTTTATTTTTTGTTTTGTGCATCATCATGACTATATGCTCATGTCATCATGCCATATTGCATTTGATCATCGTCATCATCATGCATAAGTTTGCCTAAAACTATTTTTAAAAAGTCTATCTTTGTTTTCTAAATATACGCGTCTTTATTTCAAATCAAAACCTCGGTCTCCTTCAGAATTTTTTTTCCCTAAAAATAATTTACAAAAGGTCTTTTAAATAAAAAACAAAAGTATAAATAAAACTATTTTTCCCGGGGAGGCAGCTTAGCCATTTAGGCCAGGACACCTACTACCCCGACAGGCCTGACCCAGCTAGACCAAAACCCTAACCCTAACTTCAGACCAAAACCTAGACCTAACCTAGACCAACCTGACCCGCTGCAAGCAGACACACACGCATCACGCTACCCCGTCGCAAAGACGCAACCCCGTCGACACGCCCATCTGCCTGCGCGGTACACCACGACCCTCGCTAGCGTACGCGAGCCACCAACATCGCGTACACCGCACGCACCCAGCCCAGTGCCCACCTTCCACTCCGCTCCTCTCGGCCCCACCACTCTCCCCCTCCCCGAAATTCTCTCCCCCGAGTCCCTCGCAGGAACCGCCGCTCGCCACCGTCACGGACTTCCTCCTCGTCACCCGCCGAGTCCCATGCGTCGCCGCCGCGGCCCCACCTCGTGCTCTGCACCGTCGCCGCGCCCGCAGGCCTCGGTCGTCGTCGACCTCGCCCTCGGCTCGCGTCGTCCTCCGCGCCTTGCCTCCCAAGCGGCCTCGCCAGCAAGCTCTGCCACGGCCGGAGCCGCTCCGCGCAGCCTCGACATCAGAGGGATCCCGCGAGCCCGCCTCGCCGCCAAGCGCCTCCTCTCCTCGACCGCGCACGCCGGCCGCTCAAGCCCGCGTCCGCCTCAGTTCTCCGGCGTCCTCCGGACCGTCCCGCGAGTTTCGTGCCGCCAGCAAGGTCGCACTGCCGCGGAAGCCCCTGCCCCGCCCCCGCCCTGAGGCCGCTCGTCCCTGGCCTCCTGTCTGTCACCGCTCCGTCGAGTACCTGCTTCACGTCTGCATCGCCGGCCACCGTCCGTCCTCGACGCGCCTTGGCGCCCCTGTCTCCCCGCCCCCTCTCTGCCGCTGCGTGCGAGAGCGTGCCCAGCGCCTCGCCTCCCTGCGTGTTCTCTGCCGAGACGCGTGCATCCATGGTGTTCCCCATGTCCGTCGCCTGCTGCCACCGTATTCGGCCGGTGCTTTGAGTTGGCCGCGGGCACCTCTCTGCGTGGCCTCCTACAGGTTCGTCGCGGATGTCCTGTGTGTTGGCCTCTGGTTCAATGTTGTTACTGCTGCTATCCGATGACCAAGGCTCATCTTGCAATTCGAAAACTCCTGGACAAAGTGTAGTGTGTTGGTACGCATCGTGGTGTTACCATAGCTGTGTGACCGGGAGGCTCCCCGATCTATTACCCGAAAGGCCACCAGAGTACCATCCGAATATCACCGGCGGGGAAACACAAGTACTGCACCGTCAATCGAGCCGAAACCTCAAGATCTCCAACATGGATTAGATGGCCAAACACCGAAGACCGAACCCCTCGGATGCCAAGTTCTTTGTCCTGAACCCGAAGACCGATCCAGAACACAAGGTCTCCTTCACGGATGCGGACCCGAAGACCCGATCCCGCCGAGACCGAACCCGAACCACATCGAACCCCAAGATCTTCAGACCTTGATGTATGACCCCTATCCGAGACCCCTATTTTTATAATATGACATTATCACTTGTTGCATATTAAATGGTTCATACTTGCATCGCATCATGTGGTTTGGGGGCATTATGCCGATTCACCTAATAATTAGTTATGGAGACTATATGCAGACTATTTTAGTCTTATATTGACTCCATTTATATCTATGTAGCGAACCGATGCCATGTTTTGCCTTGTTTATGCAACATTTAAATTGCGGGGTATCTAAATAACTTGAATCATTTAATTAATTGTCAGGACCCCGGCTCCACTTAATATTGTCTAGTTACACTACATCTTTGCCATGTCATGCATCATACATGCCTCATGCCCGGTATTTCACCGTAGTATTAAATACTGCATTCGTGTTTCTTTTAGTGCTTTGGTTCTTCGCGAATTAGGCCGTTGAGTTGATGCGAGTATCGACAAGTCCTTCAGATAATGTACCTTCGGCAATGTTTCCCAGGCAAGCAATCTCCCTATTGCTACCTATTTTGCATTTATAGTCTTTATTTCCTCATGTTGATCTATTGCTATCCGTGTCGCGATGCTTTAGTGTTCCGTACCAGATATATTCCGTGCAGCCTTTATATTGCCTTGGACACCTCCTATTACCTGTTGTTTGGTAGATAGATGGTCTTGCGAGTCGTAGTCACTTGCTCAGGTGTGATCCCGTCTCGTGAAGTACCACACAGTTGTTGGAATGTTGTCATATGCTTAATGGTGGATATGATCATGACTTTAAATACAACTATTAAATTGCTGGGATAACTAATGAAAGAGGCACCAGTGGGCAATATATGCTATTTGGTTTTTCATGTCCACTTGTGTCCCTTAGGCCCCGAGTACTTGATACCTGTTCCTTGATTATTCACACTATCCACATCCGGGAGACCCTATGGATCCCCCTTAGCCAGAGCTTCATTCATTTCTTATTTCTTGGAGCCACAAGCTAGTTTGGGGCTATATTACTATCCTGTACTTATGCCATGCTTTACTCCTTTATTTACGATTGTGCGTGGAGCACCTGTACTATTTTGGATGCGGAATGTTTTCGCGGTATCGACAAGCCCAGTCACACTTTCGAGTTCCCAGTCGTTTACAGCCATTGACACAAACCTTGGGTCCGTCTCGAAGCAGGACAACTTCGTTGCGGGTAGCTTAATGGGGTGGCCCCCTGAAATATTTTATGAATCCTGTGATTACTTTGTCGTGAAAGCCTCGTTGGGTTTTGATTTGGTTTTTCTGAGGTTGATTGTGTGTGTGTTGCTATTTGTGCACCCCTATAGGGTAAATCTTTCTGAAAGCTGTGTCCGCGGTTATGGACGACTTGGAGCATAGTATCTCGATCATAGACAAGCATAACTAAAGTAGTGCTATAAATTTGACTCAATATGTGACTAGTATTCAGCTTCACTACAATGGAATGGATAATAAAAGTGCCAACAACTGGTGGAACTGGGGTGTATCGTGTCATGTTATACCTGCCTAGTAAGTATCGCAACTCCAATGGAATGAAATAAAAGTGCCAACAACTGCTGGGTTTGGGATGTCACATGCTAATTGTATCTTACTAGTAAGTACTGCAACTACAACTAAATGGTAACTAAAACTGCCCACTACTTATGCTATCAGGATGACTCATGCTATCTATATCTGACGAGTAAGTGCTTCAACTATAATGGAATGAATAAAACTTCCAACTATGTGAGTTCCTCGGGTTTACTTCCTTGTTTGGTCTCGAGGAGGAATACTAGGATGGGTATGATTGGTGTTAGTATAAGGTTGGTTCCGAATAGGTCTTTCTTATCTCTCTCTAATAGCCGACAGTTTATCGAGTCTCTATAGGTTGTCTAGTGCATGCTTCGCTGCCACTTCAGTCCACCATACCTATGTAGGCGAGAGCCGCCGAATTCTAGCCTCGCTGCGTACTGGCCTCAGTACTGACCGCTCTCTTTTTCCTTTGCCCTTTTTCGGCACCCCTTTTGTTTAACAGGTATAAGTTCGACGTCGTTAGCAGGGTTACCCTTCTGGCTTGGCCTGGGCAGGGTTATGGACACCATTGGTTATTCTTCAGGGCTCTTAGCCCCATTTGCATCTTGTTTGTAGTCGGATGCTCTATCATTTTCATGGTGATTTGGATCTTTCTATAGTATATCTATATTCTTGACTCATGGAGTCGTTGTTGTATATATATGTTCTATGGGTTCCATCGTGGACTAATGTGTAATGGTATTACTTCGTTCTCCACCCACACGCAAGTGCCTGGTGGGCGTCCTTGAATCATTTTTATGCGGGTTTGGCAGGAAGCGCTAAAACTTGCATAGGGCCGATTCGACGGTGTTACAATGTGTTATCAGAGCTCAGCAGTTACGATACCCCACTGGTCCATCCTGTAGGATAACCTTGCTAACGGACGGAGTAGACTGTTGATACATTGCACATGTATCTATAATTTTTGATGTTCCATGCTTTGTTTTATCCACTTTCTTGTGTTTTGTCCACACTTTGGAGTACTTTTCATATGATTTCTTGAACTAACCTATTAACAAGAGCCACAGTGCCAGCTGCCTGTTTTCTGCTGTTTTTGGTTCCAGGAAAGTCAGAAAATGAATATTCTCGGAATTGGACGGGACAAAAGCCAAAGTTCCTATTTTTCCGGAAGTCATCAGATGCCAGAATACGAGACGGAGAAGGGCTGGGGGCCGGCCACACCACCTGGCTGCGTGGCCAGGCCTGGCCCATGCTAGGGGGTGGTCTGGCCGACCCCAACACCCCCTCAGCCTCTCCTTCCGCCTATATATTGCCCTCGAGATGAAAACCCTAAGTACCCGATCAAAAATCCACGAAAGAGTCTGTAGCCGCCATAGTCTCCATCCCGAGATCGGGAGGGATCTGAAGCTCTTCCCGGCACCCTGCCAGAGAGGGGATTTCACCCTGGAGGCCTTCTTCATCATCATGCAAGCCTCCGGTGTGATGCGTGAGTAGTTCATCCCTAGACTACGGGTCCATGTAGTATCTAGATGGCTGGTTCTCCTCCTTTGTGCTTTCATGTCTAGATCTTGTGAGCTCCGTTCATGATCAAGATCATCTATTTGTAATTCTGCATGTTGTGTTTGTGGGGATCCGATGGATATTGAAATGCTATTTTAGATTGATTATTGATTCTAGCATGTCTTTGTTATTTGTGATCTTGCATACTTTCCGTTGTTAGCAGCTATCTTGGCCAAGTAGATGCTAGCAACTCCAAGAGTTAGTATTTATGCTCGATACTGGGTTCATGCCTCTGGTAATCTGGGGAAGTGACAGAAATCTCTAAGGTACTAGATGTGTTGTTTCTACTAGGGAGAAAACAACAATCCTTTGTTCATAGAACAATCGTATTGTTTACATTACACGTAATTCGTAAAGCAATAATCTGTTGCTTGAACCTTAATACTGGAGGGGGGTCGGATGATAACCTAAAGGTGGATTATTAGTCATAGATGCAGTTGGATGGCAGGCTATGTATAATGTTGTAATGTCCAATCAAGTTCCAAAGGAGTCAAGATGATTAGTATATGCATGTATTGCTTTCTTGATGTTTGTCAATTGCCCCGCTGTAATATGTTCACCCAGCATGTTATCTATCTTAAGGAGAGCCACCTCTAGTGAACTATGGATCCCAGTCCTTTTCTTTTACATTTCAATCTACAATCTTGTACTGCTTTGTGTTTACTTTCTGCAAACTATTACTTCTTTCCATTCGATACGTTTAATCCTTTGTTTTCCGCAAAACACGGTGAGATTGACAACCTCATCGCAAGTTGGGGACAAAGTTATGTGGTTATGTTGTGCAGGTCTCCACGTTGCTACTAGCACCGGTAGTGCGCCCTGCCAAAGCTCAGCTCGTAAGACCTTTGGGGTGTTTCCTTGCTCCTACTGGTTCGATTAAACCTTGGTTTCATACTAAGGGAAACTTGCTGATGTGCTCATCATACCTTCCTCTTGGGGTTCCCAACGAGCTCTACATCAACACCACACCAGCACTTTTTTCGGCGCCGTGCATTGAGCCATCAAGCGATTTTCTGGCCCCGTTGCCGGGGAGTCAAGGACATCTTCACAAGGGGAGTCCCTCATAACCAATCTCTTTACTTTGTTATTTTTGTTTTGCTTAGTTTCCTTTTGCTTTGTTTGCTTGTTTTGTTATCAAAAACACACAAAAAATTAGTTTTACAAGTTTGCTTTCTTATTTGAAAACCCAAAAAAATGACTACCCTTGAAAACACTAAGTTGTGTGACTTCACTAGCACCAACAACAATGATTTTATGAGCACACCTATTGCTCCACCTGTGGCTGAAAATACTTTCTTAGGGATAAAACCTGCTTTGCTCAATCTTGTTATGAGAGAACAATTTTCTGGTATTGGTAATGAAGATGTTGTTTCCCATCTAAATAACTTTGTTGAACTTTGTGAGATGCAAAAGCATAGGGATATAGATCGTGATATTATTAAGCTGGAATTTTTTCCTTTCTCTTTGAGAGGAAATCTAAAGAATGGTTGAATTCCTTAACTAGGAATAGTATTGATTCTTGGACTAAATGCAAATATGCTTTTATTGGAAAATACTATACTCCTGCTAAGATTATATCCATGAGAAGTGAAATAATGAAGTTTAAACAACTTGATAATGAGCATGTTGCTCAAGCTTGGGAAAGAATGAAACCTTTGGTAAAGAATTGTCCCACTCATGGACTGCCTGCTTGGATGATCATCCAAACTTTGTATGCAGGATTGAACAATTCTTCAAGGAACCTATTGGATTTTGCTGCTGGAGGTACCTTTATGACCATCACTTTGGGTGCTGCAACAAAACTTCTAGACAATATGATGGTTAATTATTCTGAATGGCATACTGAGAGAGCTCCACAAGGAAGGAAGGTAAATTCTGTTGAGGAAACCTCCTCCTTGAGTGATAAGATTGATATTATTATGTATATGCTTGTTAATGGGAAAGCCCATATTGATCCAAATAATGTCCCTTTGGCTTCTTTAGTTGCTCAAGAAGAGCAAGTTGATGTGAACTTCATAAGAAATAACAATTTTGGCAACAATGCTTATGGTAATAATGCTTATAGGAGTAATTTTGGTAACAACAATTATAAGCCATATCCTCCCAACAATGGTAATGCTTATGTAAATTCTTACAACAATAATAGGAGTGCTCCCTCTGAACTTAAAGTTATGCTTAAAGACTTTTAGTAATAAACAAACTGCTTTCAATAAAACTATTGAGGAAAAACTCTCTAATGCTGAAAGAAATATAGCATCTTTAGATGAAGCTCAATCTACTTTGAATAAAATGGCTGCTAAACCTGAAACTAATGATAATCCCTTTGCAGCTACTAATGCCATAATAGTAAGAATTGATGAAAATGTTAGACTATTAGCTGAATTACATGCTAAGTGGGAAAGAGAAGATGAAATTTGCTAGAAACATTAGTGTTTCTACTATTACCACCACTAGTGTTGAGGCTAGTAATAGTTCTACTACTTTAGATGATAAATTTGATTTTGATCTTGATGGTTGCAATATCTCTGAAGTTATTAAGTTCCTACAAAAGCTTGCTAAAAGTCCTAATGCTAGTGCTATGAACATGGCCTTTACAAAACACATTACTGATGCTCTCATAAAGATTAAAGAAGAAAATATGAAACATAAAGCTTCTATTCCTATAAAACAAGAGGATGGTTGGGAACCCATCATTAATATGAAAGTGAATGACTTTGATTTCAAAGCTTTGTGTGATCTTGATAGTACTGTTTCTATTATGCCTAGAAGGATTTATGATATGCTTGATTTTCCTCCTCTTGAAGATTACTATTTGAATGTCCCACTTGATGATAATGCTAAAAAGAAACTAATGGGGAGTCTTAATGATGTTCTTATTATGGTTAACGATTCCTATGTCCCTATTGATTTCTATGTTTTGGATGTTGAATGCAATGCTTCTTGTCCTATTACTTTGGGAAGACCTTTTCTTAGAACTGTTGGTGCCATCATTGATATGAAAGAAGGCACCATTAAATATCAACTCCCACACAAGAAAGGTATAGAACACTTCCCTAAAAAGATAGAAAAGATTTCTTTTGCGTCTCCTATGAAAACAAAATTTGGTTATAATGCTTCTTCATTTGAGAACACTTGATTCTTTTTCTTGCGTCTTATGCCTAACTTAAAGGCGTTAAAGAAAAGTACTTATTGGGAGATAACCCAAAAGTTTTAGATGAGTCTTGTAAGTTATTACCTCTGTAATAACCTCTCATTATCCTTTTTATTTTCTTTTTGTGCCAAGAGTAACCTCTAATGAGAGAGAAGTAATGATTGGGAAAGTTGCTGTCCCGAAACAGATTTTTGTGCCTCGCCGTAAAAATTCGTGAGAGAGCTATGTATGTCGGAATGAGCTGTAATTGTTTGGTCTTCTACCCCAGGTTATTATATAACTTTCATTAGTTCAACACTTTTTCATTTGAGCAACATAAGGTCTTCGAAGAAATTCGTCTTTACCTGCTGGTCTGTTTTGACACATTTCTGCCATTTTCTGCATTTGCTTCTTATGGGTTCCTTTTTGAGTTCTTTTGGGGAATTGAGCTTTTTGAGGGAAGTGCTACAGTAGCTAGTGTTCTAATGGAAGTTTATCTGGTGTTATAACTGAACCTTAAAACCTATTTATCTTGAGTGCACTAATATTGCTAATAAAGATTGTGTGAAGTTTTGTATGAACGAAATATTTCAGGTGTATGAAAGGAATAAGTAATGAGATGAAGAATGGACTAAAGCTCAAGCTTGGGGATGCCACGCGTGTCACCCCAAGAAATATCCAAGAAGTACAAGCTTCAAAGCTTGGGGATGCCCAAGGCATCCCCTTCTTCATCAATAAAAATCCAATGTTTCTTCCAAACGCTTCATTTTTATTATTTCATGCACAGTTGTGTTTTTCTTGGAGCGTCTACTTTTTCATTTTCGTTTTGGTTTTTCGTTTGCTTGGTTTGCTTAGTTTTCTGAATAAATTGGTTGGACCCCCTCTTTCATACATTGGTTTGCAAATAGTTTGGTTTGGTTTGGAAAAGAGTAGGAAAGTTCATACTTATGTGGTAAAAAGAGCTCGTTTTTGAATGTGGCCAATGCTTTGTCATGCCATGCTTGATATTGTTTTGTCTTTATGCTTAGTATTCTTTGCTGTATCATGACTTGTTATAAACAATTGAGATTGCTTAATGTGCCTTGGATGAATCATGCGTTGTTTTAGCATATTAAAGCATAGTATAGTGGTATTCTCCTTTGATGCTTTATTTGGGTTGACTTGGCACATGCTCACACCATGTTATGACTATCTCAAGTCACCTAGCCTTTATGATCCTTTAGTTTTCAACTTGTAGTATCACTTTATGCTTTGATCAATGATGTTTTGTCGCTCTGCATGATTATGGCCATTATTGCTCTCTTAGTTTGTCGCTCCCAGTCTTTTGCTAGCCTCCACAACAAAGTATGAGTTCCACTCATGCATCCAACTCCCTAAACCAAGTTATTCCAAAGAGTCCACCATACCTACCTACTAGCTTATGCTATTCCAAGTATATTCATGCTTTTGTTTACCTTCCAAATTAAACTTGTTATGAGAAAACTAGTGATTAAAGCTCTCACAAACTTGATGGCACACTTTACTTTTTTTTGCATCTAATAAACTTGAACCACGGGGTCTTTCTTTATTGCGTATATGCTTGCGCTTTATAAGTTGAAATTAGCAGAACCATGAACCGTGGGGAACGCTTTCAACATTGCACTTGTACTTTGTACCCAGTTGATATCATGTTCTTTTGCTTACGGATCCCGGCGGTGTGAAATAAAAGTGGAACTTGTAAGATCATGGAGTTTGTATGTCTGTTAGAGAAACGCCTGGGCCGCTAGCCTAAGCCATGCCTAATCATGGTGGAAACTTGCAGCATCACCATAATGAGCACTCTATGAAGCATCCTCAATAAAAACCTATGCAAATAGCATATAAAAAGATCGCTGAGATGCTCATTGTCTGTTTGCCTTGTCATTTTGATTATGGGAAAGCTCCCGTATCATGTGCAAGGGGTACCCCATTGGCGGTTCTTAATGATACACATATACTTACAATTACAAGAGCTTACTCGTGACTAAAGTTGAGTAGCATGAGGATCGGTCTTCATAAGTAAGGGGCATGAGATTTCAGTTTATAACTTGTCAAGCATATCCTCTTAGTTGTGTCACTTTAACCTTAACCACTTCAAGATGCTTATGATAGGGGCAATGAGAGCTGAAAGCTATAAGTACCATAATTTTTGGAAGCTCTTTATGAGACTTGAATCCCTACTTCCTTTTACAAAGGCTTTTCTTCCACCATTACATTGAGTCTCCACCTTCTATCTTTATGCACTTACTTTGAGAGCATAGTGGCCATTCTTAGTTCTATGTGCATTGTCCCAAGACTAGGTGATTGATGCATACTTTGATATTGCTTGTTTTAAACTATTGTATCTAGTCACTCTTATGAACTTTGAAGGTGTCCTATGCATTTATATTTGCTACTCTATTGAGGGACAAGCTGAATACTATTATGCTATGTTTTCTTTATGTGAAACAAACAAACGTCTTGCAAAACATTGTTATTCATGAATCTTTTGTTTGTGCTTTTTCATATTGCATCATAGTTTCTTTGCTTATTGCTAGAACTTTGTCTTTCTTGTTATGATTGAAGTACTATGATCCCAGCTTTGAATGTTATACAAATACTTTGATCAAGTCTTTGATGGTGCATGTCACCTCAAAAATTATTCTTTCTTTTTATCACTTACCTACTCGAGGACGAGTAGGAGTTAAGCTTGGGATGTTGATACATTGCAAATGTATCTATAACTTTTTATGTTCCATGCTTGGTTGATGGGCTGATGGCGTCCATGAACCTGGTGAAGAGGTTCATGGTGCTGATGACCCACAAGTATAGGGGGTGTATCGCGGTATTTTCGATAAGTAAGAGTGTCAAACCCAACAAGGAGCAGAAGGTGCTGGCTAGTGGTATGGATCAGGAATTCTCTGCAAATACTTAGCAAACGGATTTTTAGGGGTTTTCGATAAAGCAAGTAAACAAAGTACGAGTAAACAAAAGATAGTAGGAATAAATGCAGCAAGTGGCCCAATCCTTTATGCAGCAAAGGACAAGTTGGTTGTATTTCTATAGATGACCAAACGTTCTCGAGGACACATGGGAAGACTGTCAAGTGCTTTCTCTTCATATAGTGGATTAATCTTCTTTAGCTTGCTAAGTGTTGTGTGGGTGAACCTGTGCTAATGTACCGCCCCATCCAAGACTAATACATACTTGTGATTATACCCCTTGCAAACATCCGTAAGTACAAGAAAGTAATTAAGGTAGAAACCTAACCACAGCTTTAAACTCTAAGACCCTTACGTCCCTTGTGCAATGGTTTCCTAACAGGGGTTCAGGTTTCTGTCACTCCGGCAACCCCTACGATTAGTAGCCAAATACATAATGCATTCCCCTAGGCCCATATAGGTGAAGTGTCATGTAGTCGACGTTCACATGACACCACTAGAAGAAGTACACCACAACTTAAATAACAATCTATTGAATCTTTCTCAACGCAACTCCACTACTAACAACAAGACTTCTCCCATGTCCTCAAGAACAAAACGAACTACTCACAAGACATCATATGGATCATGATCAGAGTTGGAATAATGATGTATAACAATCTGAACATAAACAATAATTCAATGGTTCACTCAATAGCATCAACTGCAACGAGTAATCAACACCGGGAAAGTTTCCCCTATGCACTATAGCAAAATTCAACCAATTGTTACAGCAATATGGAGATGGTGATGAGGGTGTTGATGGTGATGATGGTGGTGATGATGATGATGATCCCGATGAAGTCCAGCTTGATGGTGGTGTTGATGGCGACGATCTCCCCTCTCCGGGAAGGAATTACCCCGGAAGAATCTGTCTGTCGGAGAGATCTTTCACTCTCGGTGTTTTCCGCCCCGCAGAGGCGGCGGAATCTTTCTGTGGTCGCTTCCTGAGTCTTAGGGTTTCGGGGGGATGATATACGCCAGAGGGGAGAGGCTGGAGAGGGCCAGGGCGGCCACACCACCTCCAGGCGCGGCCTAGGCCTGCCCGCGCCATGGGGTGGTGTGGGCCCCCCTGTGGCCCACCTCCACTCCAACTTCTGGCATCCTTAGTCTTCTGGAAAAATAGGATTTTTCGTATCTTTTCCCGGATTTCTGATCTTCGCGAATTTTGCCTCTAAACAGCACCTTTTCCATCAGAATCCTGACTGCAGCGGTCCATGCTCCAAAAGTCATCAACCATGCAAAAATAGATGAAATAACATAAGTATCACCTCTCAATACGAAATATATCAATGAATAATAGTGAATTAAGACATAGAATAGTGATGCAAAATGGACGTATCAACTCCCCCCAAGCTTAGACTTTGCTTGTACCCAAGCGAAACTGAGCTCAATAAACATGACCTCAAGTTTATGGAGTGAAGAGTCGATAAAAGAATACGGACAAGAAGCATCACATTCATCAAATACATAGATCATAATAGAAGACAACTCACTATTATATAACTCAACTTGCAATGAGTAAAGGAAACACAATAAAGATACATAAAGTGAATCATAATTGGTAATGGAAAACTTAGCTCTTGGTTGAAGAATAGTTGATAATTTGTTGGAGTCCACAAATAGCTGGTTTTTCAATGATAGCTTTCAAAGTAGTAAACGTCAAGATAAGAGCAATGTGCAAAACAAGGAACATAAGCGACATGATTGAATAAATCATCATATGAATGAATGAAGCACATCAACTCAAAATACTTGCTGAGATAGAAGGGAATAGGTTTACTGACTCAACTACAAAGTAAAAGAAAGGCCCTTCGCAGAGGGAAGCTAGGATTGCAAGTCTCATAAAGAGCTCCCAAAAATTATAATACTTACTAGCTTTCAGCTCTCATTGCCCCTATCATAGGCATCTTTTGGTTGTTAAGGTTAAAGTGACACAACTAAGAGGATATCTGATGTCTACGCACTTCTATTCTTGTACACAGTTGTTGGGCCTCCAAGTGCAGAGGTTTGTAGAACAGCAGCAAGTTTTCCCTTAAGTGGATCACCCAAGGTTTATCGAACTCAGGGAGGAAGTGGTCAAAGGTATTCCCTCTCAAGAAACCCTGCAATCAAGATACAAGAAGTCTCTTGTGTCCCCAACACACCCAATACACTTGTCAGGTGTATAGGTGCACTAGTTCAGCGAAGAGATAGTGAAATACAGGTGGTATGGATAATTATAAGTGGTAACGGTGATAGCAAATAGCTTGATGGCGTGGAAAACACTAAAGGCAAACTGAAATAAAGATGGAAGCAAGCAAACATGTAACAGATCTAATTGCAAACGGTGTATCAGTGCTTAGAAACAAGGCCTAGGGATCATACTTTCACTAGTGAACACTCTCTCATATAAATATCTTCTCTTCATGATACTACTCTTAACTACTCTCCGGTTGGACACTCTAATCGATGGTAGGGCTATAACAGCACACCTCAAAGTAAGCCTTTCCCATCTAGAAAACCCCACACTGTCACCTTGAGTACTAGACAGGTCCAACAAACACCACAATTTCATAAAGACATCCAACTCCAAATATCACTCATAACAAGTATTTGTAATCTCTAGCCTAAGTGCCACCATGGTGAGCACGCTGTCACTTTCACACACATGGGGATAGCAGAGATCTAATAAAGCACTTGAGTAGCAAGGCAGATCTACTTGATTACAAATCTCATGACCACAACAAGATCATGCATAGATAGAGAGATGAACACATAGCTACCAATAGAACCCTTAGCCTCGAGAGAGAACTACTCCCTCCTCATCATGGGAATCAGCAATGGTGATGGAGATGGCGGTGGAGATCGGTGGAGATGGCTCCGGGGGCACTTCCCCGTCCCGGCAGGGTGCCGGGACAGAGACTTTCTGTCCCCCAAATCTCCCCTTCGGTGGCGGCGGCGCTGCGGAACTTTTCGTGGATGGAGGCTTGACGATTTAGGGTTTTGGTGTCGGGAGGCTTCTTATAGGCCAGAGGGGAGACCGAGGGGGTGCCATGGGGCCCACACCATGCCCTGGCGCGGCCTAGGTGGACCCGCGCCTAGGGGTGGTGTGGCCACCCTATGGCCCCTCTCCGACTCTCCTTCTGGCTCCATGAGTCTTACGGGAAAATAGTAACTTTGGCTTTTGTCCCGTCCAATTCCGAGAATATTCATTTTCTGACTTCCTGGAACCAAAAACAGCAGAAAACAGGCAATTGGACTGTGGCTCTTGTTAATAGGTTAGTCCAAGAAATCACAAGAAAAGTACTCCAACGTTGGAACAAAACATAAGAAAGTAGATAAAACCAAGCATGGAACATCAAAAATTATAGATACATTTGCAATGTATCAACATCCCCAAGCATAACTCCTGCTCGTCCTCGAGTAGGTAAGTGATAAAAAGAAATAATTTTTGAGGTGACATGCACCATCAAAACTTGATCAAAGTATTTGCAAAACTCAAAGCTAGGATCATAGTACTTCAATCATAACATGAAATACAAAGTTCTAGCAATAAGCAAAGAAACTATGATACAACATGAAAAGGCACAAACAAAAGATTCATGAATAACATGCTTTGCAAGACGTTTGTTTGTTTCACATAAAGAAAACATAGCATAATAGTATTCAGCTTGTCCCTCAATAGAGTAGCAAATATAAATTCATAGGACACCTTCAAAGTTCATAAGAGTGACTAGATACAATAGTTTCAAACAAGCAATAACAAGTTATGCATCAATCAACTAGTCTTGGGACAATGCACATAGAACTAAGAATGGCCACTATGCTCTCAAAGTAGTGCACAAAGATAGAAGGTGGAGACTCAATATAATGGTGGAAGAAAAGCCTTTGTAAAAGGAAGTAGGGATTCAAGTCTCATAAAGAGTTTCCAAAAATTATGGTACTTGTTAGCTTTCAGCTCTCATTGCCCCTATCATAAGCATCTTTAAGGTGATTAAGGTTAAAGTGACACAATTAAGAGGATATGCTTGACAAGTTATAAACCGAAATCTCATGCCCCTTACTCACGAAGACCGATTCTCATGCTACTCAACTTCAGTCACGAGTAAGCTCTTGTCATTGTAAGTATATGTGTATCATTAAGAACCGCCAACGGGGTACCCTTGCACATGATACGGGAGCTTTCCCATAATCAAAATGACAAGGCAAGCAGACAATGAGCATCTCAGCGATCTTTTTATTTGTTATTTGCATAGGTTTTTATTGAGGATGCTTCATAGAGTGCTCATTATGGTGATGCTGCAAGTTTCCACCATGATTAGGCATGGCTTAGGCTAGCGGCCCAGGCGTTTCTCTAACACACATACAAACTCCATGATCTTACAAGTTCCACTTTTATTTCACACCGCCGGGATCCATAAGCAAAAGAACATAATATCAACGGGGTACAATGTACAAGTGCAATGTTGAAAGCGTTCCCCATGAAACATGGTTCTGCTAATTTCAACTTATAAAGCGCAAGCATATACGCAACAAAGAAGGACCCAATGGTTCAAGTTTATTAGATGCAAAAAATTAAAGTGTGCCATCAAGTTCGTGAGAGCTTTAATCACTAGTTTTCTCATAACAAGTTTAATTTGGAAGGTAAAAAAAAGCATGAATATACTTGGAATAGCATAAGCTAGTAGGTAAGTATGGTGGACTCTTTGGGAAAACTTGGTTTAGGGAGTTGGATGCTTGTGTGGAACTCATACTTGGTTGTGGAGGCTAGCAAAAGACTGGGAGCGACAAACTAAGAGAGCAATAATGGCCATAATCATGCAGAGCGACAAAACATCATTGATCAAAGCATAAAGTGATACTACAAGTTGAAAACTAAAGGATCATAAAGGATATGGTGACTTGATATAGTCATAACATGGTGTGATCATGTGCCAAGTCAACCCAAATAAAGCATCAAAGGAGAATACCACTATACTATGCTTTAATATGCTAAAACAATGCATGATTCATCCAAGGAACATTAAGCAATCTCAATTGTTTATAACAAGTCATGCTACAGCAAAGAATACTAAGCATAAAGCCAAAACAATATCAAGCATGGCATGACAAAGCATTGGCCACATTCAAAAACGAGCTCTTTTTACCACATAAGTATGAACTTTCCTACTCTTTTCCAAACCAAACCAAACTATTTGCAAACCAAATGTATGAAAGAGGGGGTCCAACCAATTTATTCAGAAAACTAAGCAAACCAAGCAAACTAAAAACCAAAACAAAAACGAAAAAGAAGATTGTCGTCGGATTGAGGACAAGTACGCCATGAGGGGGTCCTCGAGGCGTGCGGGAGAGAGGGGTGTGAGACGTACGGTGTTCCGGGACGGTGAGCACACAAGTTTACCTAGGTTCGAATCCGCCGGCTTTGGACGGACCCTACTCCTGCTAGCAATCCAGTAATACGGCAGAGCCGGAATATGGGTTACAAGGGTTTTGCCTGTGCGATGTGAGATTGTAGACTATTGAGGTTATGCCCTAAAGGCTCTCCCTAGGATGGCTTATATAGATATTCGGCCTAGGGTTTACATGAGAGATCAATCCGGCTATGACTAAGAGTTGGTTACAGAGTACATCTTGAACTACAAGTAACATTATGGGCCTAAGTCGGTAAGTCTTCTGGGCCTTCCCGTAGTCGGATTGGACTCCGTCTTCTCTCTCTAACTGGGCCGCCGGTGAAGCAAAGATCTAACCCGAAGTGGGCCACCCTGGTCAGTGAGGAACTGTGAGGATACCCGAAAAGTATATCCCCAACGGTAGCCCCCGGAGGCCTCCAAGATCCAAAGTCGGATTTTATCATCGTCTAGCCTGATCTTCGGCTTGCAGAATCTTGAAGGGTTCCTGAAACTTCACAACAAAAAATATGATCCGGGTCTTACAAGTAAGTCGGACCTTGCAATTGGTTACTCGGATTTTCCAGCTCGCCTTTAAAATAAGCCGGAACTTGGTTTCTTACGCTACCTGACACAAGCATGGTCAAGTCACGTCATCTGACAGACGTTCCGTCAGCACGACCGTTGGTGGGTCCGCGGTTCGCGGAACCGAGGCGCCGTTTCAATGCATGCGTGGAGATCGAGGCGACGCAATCATCACGCGAGCCCTTCCCAGTTCTTTCCACGACGCGTGGCAGTTACATTGTAGCGTTTACACGAATCTTGGTGCAGGTAGGTGGATATAAGGGGTTTAGATTTCTTCTTCTCATCCCCACCTGTCCTTTGATGTTCCTTCCTTCCCAATCTTCCCACACGCCCAGAGCCTCCTCGTCCTCCTTCCACAGAGCTCCTAGCGCCACCACTTTAAGGTCACCTTTTCCACCGGAGAAAAAATGGCTTCATCCTCTTCTTCCTCTTTGGCGGCGGTGGCGGCGGCAGCGGCGGCGGACGCAGCTGCGGAGAAGGAGAGCGTCCGGGGAATCTGGATCCCTGCGCCCTTGACGAAGACGGCCTCAAAAACATGGAGAAGGAGGGGCTTCTCGCCGCCGGCGACTGGCGGACCGGCTTCGGCGAAACCGTCCCCAATCCATGTGAGGGCGAGCGCGTCCACTTCGGAACCCATCTAGACCGAGGTTTGTCCTTTCCTCCCTCGGAGTTCTTCTCCGAGGTGATTGACCACTATGGAGTTCAACTCCACAATCTTCCTCCCAATTCTCTTCTAGAAATGAGCGCATATGCTGCGCTTTGTGAGGGCTTTCTCGGCATTAGGCCGAGTTTGCTTCTATTCCGGTACTATTTCCATGTCCGGAGAAATTCCATTCTGCCGGTGTTCCTTATATCACCGGTACCATTAGTTTTTCTGTTAGACGAGACCGGGCATATCCCAAAATTTCTGCCAGTGACTCGGTCAAACAATGGCCAGCCACTTTTTTCTACCATAGGGATATTCCGGCTCACGGCAAAGCTACTGCTTTGCCAGCTTTTGTCGACGGAGCCGCCACAGCCCAGCCTTCCTGGGACGAGGCTGCTCCGGCTCTCACCGACGATCTGATCCTCGCTAAGAGGCGGATTGAGTATTTGATCAAGCACAAGGGTCTGAAGGGATCCGACTTGGTCCAATGTTGGGTCTCATGTCGGATCCAGCCACTTCAGTACCACGGGGCTAGACTGATGCACTCCATCATGTCTTCCAAAAAAGACTCTCTCCGCATCAGCCCCAAAGCCTACACCGCCCAAGGTTACATAAGCCAGATCAAGTGGCTGATCAAGGAGCGGATCGAGAGGAAAATTCCGGAGGTTTCTCTGGATATGCACACGGCGGAAAACCCCATGGTAGCGGTAAGCTTCCATCAGTACACCTTTTATGTGTTTCAATCTTCAAATTATATACCGCAATGCTGATATGCTTTCCTGTTTTCAGCTTGCTGACCTCCCCGAGTCGGAGCTTGCTCCACTCGAAGGATATCCTCCTGAGCATTCTCAGGAGACTGAAGTGGTCCCATTGCCGGACCTTGCGCTCAAGAAGCGCAAAGCTCTGACAGTGGTTGTTGGCACAAAGGAAGTGCCCGTTGTGAAGAGGTGACTTTCATTCACAATTTCCGCCTTTGTACCTTTCTCGAATTTCTTTCTGAGATGTAATGTTTCCGACTTTACTACATTCTCAGAGCAAAGCCTCTCATCAAGGGTAAGGGGAAAGGGATTCCTGCGAAGCCCCTGCGACAGACGAAGCTTACCATAGCTTCCCCTGCCACGGCTCCTCCGACTCCTGCCCCTCCACCTTCTACAACACCGACGATTACTCCTTCTCCGGTTGTTGTAGAAGATCTGGCTCCTCCAACGGCGTCTGTGATCCTTGGGTCACACACTGACGTCACCGTGGGTGCGTCAGCTCAAGATAAGGGTGAACCCTCTTCAGGTAATGATCCCTCGGCTGAAGTCTTCGCCGACAACCTCCTCAGCAACCCCGGACTTGCCAAGTTTGGCTTATCCCGGAAATCTGCAGAGGAGATCCAGCGGCAGGCCAGGAAACTCCTGGACAAAAGCCATCTATCCCCCGAAGAGAAAGCGCAAGAAGCAGAGGACGTCAAGTTCTCTGACCTTCTCGCTCAAGTCCGCCTTCGCGGCGAGAGGATCAGGACTGGCGAGCTTCTAACAGCCCCAGTAATTCCTCTTACCCTCGCCGAGAAGGTGGCAGCTGAAGTGAATGCGGGGTTAGACAAACTCACCCATGAGCAATATGTAAGTCGGAATTCCAACTCTTGTTTTTTACCTTATGTTATATCATATCCTCTAACCCCCAAGCATGAAGTAGGATATAGAAATCCGGGTGGTTTATGCTTTCATTAGGATGCCAAAGAACGAACTAGTGTAGCCCCCAAGGCTCGTGCTGATATTTAGCAAAAAATATTAGCCCGAGTCTTAAGTAGCTTTCTGACTTTGGGTATTCTGACTTACAGAAAGTATGTTCCTATAACCAGGAATTATTAACCAATGTCTGTGATAAGCGGAGAGAGATCAAAACTCTCCGGCTTAAAAATGCTGAGCTCAAGGTAGCCAAGGATGAAGCCGAAGGTAAACATTTCGAGATTCAAACCTTGTCTTTTGCTTTTTCAATGTTGAATTTTTCTGAACTGTTGTTCTTTTTGACTTTTAGCGTTGGTGAAACAATCCATCGCTATGATTAAAGAGGCCGAGAACCTCAAGACCCTAGTGGTGGAGAACAAGGGACTTCGCCAAGAGCTGGATAAGCTCAAGGAGGATCATGAAAGGAGCATAGCTCAAGTCCTTGAATCCTCCTCCATGGCCACTGAAGAGCGTGATCTCAAGATTGCCGCTAAAGATAAAATTATCTCGGACCTCAAGAATGAGCTTGGCAGAGAGAAAGATCTCTCCGAAGCGCTCCGGGCTGAACTCCAGAGTCTCTGGGAGGAGAAGACCAAGATTGACGACGTCATTCTTGGTACGTTCCATCTGTCTGATTTATCATTTCTTCGACTTTCAACAATGTCGGATTTTCATTGACTTGTTTTGTGTATAGGTCCTCTGAACTTGATAGACTCCTCCTCGTTCGAGCCCCGCACCACCGGCTTACCCAAGTCGGTGATCTTCTTCATGACTACCGCCAGTCCCTTGAGGACATTGGCGAGTCTCTCAAGATTCCGGACATGCCAAGCATGTCGGACTTCCAGGTGCGGGAGAAGGCCTAGTTGATGCCGCAGCTCATTCGGGACTGGAACATGTCCTACGCGCGGACTGCTGCGCAAAACGCTCTCACCATGGTCATGAGCCACCATGGAAACATGGAGATATGGCAAGTGACCAGAGGGTACTGCAAGGTAGACGAAGATGGCCAGGAGCAAGACCTTCAAGCCATCATGCACTCCTGCGCCGGATATGGGTGCCACGTAGCTGATCTCACCAGCTACGAGATCCCCTTCTTCACCCGCGTAGATACCCCGCCACCTCCTCCAGAAGAAACCGAAGAAGCTTCCGACGATGAACGGACCACCTCGGATCTGGACATCTCGGAACGATATCAAGGCGGAGTAACCAACTAGCCGACAGCTCCTTCATCTCCTCCTGCATCATAGACCACAAACTTATGTATTATTCTGTGAAAGAACATGATGCGCTTGTAAATATTAAGTACTATGACTTTTGCTAGTGCTATGTTTTTTATCTATTCAGCACTTTTGTCTTAGATTATTTGCGTGCCTGAAATGTTTTCATAAGCACTTAGAATTTTCCGCATCTACTTATCGTTTATCTGACTTTCTGCCTCGTCCCTTTCGTGAGCCGGCTAAACCTTCAGCCGGAAACTTTGCCGAGCAACGGAGCTCAATTGCTAAACCAGTTTAAACTCGGAAACAAAGTCGGCTTCCAGTACCAACAATTCACTACTCGGAAGATACCCGCATCTAGCAATCAGACAAATAACCCAAGTAAAGACTAGATTTTTTTTAGAGTTATACTCGAAGGTAGCAGTTTTAGAATCGGAAATCTAAACCAGAACGAACATGAGCATAAAGTACTTTCAAGCATTCTGGGATTTTCGACTATGACATGATCATTAGGAAATAAGATGGTAAAAAACTTCTCAGGAAAACTTTGAGGTAACCAAAACTTTTATTTCTCACAGAACATGTACATAAGTATGATTACAAAGAAGGATAAACTAAGAATAAAAGGGACGTAGCTGAGCAATATTCCATGGTCTGTCTAACTCATCCGGATTTGTACTGCCTCCAGCTCTCTTTCTCTTCTTAGTAGTAGGTCTTTCTTTGACTGGCCTCATGTCAGTTAAGTAGTACAACCCATTGTGCAATACTCGACTAACTAAAAAGGGACCTTCCCATACTGGGGAAAGTTTGTGCTTTGTTGCACAAGCCGGAGAACCAAATCACCTTTATTGAAAGATCTAGTTCGTACTCTCTGGCTATGATACTTGCGTAACTTCTGCCGATAGGCTGTAGATCTCATTTCAGCAACGACGCAAACTTCTTCGACTAAGTCAAGATCATTTTGTCGAGAAATCTCGGCATCCTCCTCGATATACGCGGCCACTCTAGGAGAAGTATGAATTAAATCATTAGGAAGAACTGCTTCTGCGCCATAGACCAAGAAGAAAGGTGTATATCCTGTTGACCTATTCGGAGTTGTTCGTAAACTCCAAATTACAAAGGGTAGTTCCTCTGCCCAAGCCCCCGCAGCATGTCTCAATGGTGCTTCGAGTCTTGGTTTCAAGCCTTGTAGAATTAAACCATTTGCTCTTTCGACTTGTCCGTTAGCCTGTGGATGTGTGACTGACGCAATGTCAAGCCGGATATTTTGCTCGTCGCAGAATTCAGCCAACTCTCCCATGGAAAAATTACTCCCATTGTCCGTGATAATGCTATGCGGATAACCCTACCGGATTATAACATCCTCGAAAAATCTTTTGGTTGTTGCTCCATCACAACTAGTAACAGGTTTAGCCTCGATCCATTTCGTGAATTTATCCACCATCACTAAGAGGTGAGTAAATCCACTTGGAGCTCGTTTAAAAGGTCCTACCATATCAAGCCCCAGACCGCAAAAGGACATGTTATAGGTATTGTTCGCAGCTAATCAGCCAGAACATGAGCTTGCTTGGCGTACTTTTGGCAGCCTTTGCATGTCTTGACTAATCGTTCGGCATCTGCCTGAGCTGTAAGCCAGAAAAATCCATGTCGAAAAGCTTTTGCCACTAAAGATTTGGCTGCAGCGTGGTGACCACACTCGCCTTCGTGGATTTCTCTTAAGATTTCCGCTCCTTCTTCCGGAGATACACAGTGCTGAAAAACCCCAGAAACACTCTGTTTATGGAGCTCACCTCTAACAATAGTATAGGATTTTGCTCATCAGATAATCTACCGGCTCAGCACCTCGTCTTCGGGTAATTTTCCATCTACCAAGTAATCAAGGTAGGGTTGAGTCCAGCTAGGAATTACAGCCAGAACTGCTATTAAAGGCGAGTCGGATTTGGTTGGATATTCCTCATCTACTCCCTTTATCGAGGGAACTTTGAGGTGCTCTAAAAATGCGCCATCCAGAACCTCTTTCCGCGCAGAGCCTATTCGAGATAGTGCATCTGCTTCCTCGTTTTCTGCTCGAGGGATGTGTTGAACTTCAAACCCTTCGAACGATTTAGATAGATCATCCTTGACAGCTTTATATGCTGCCATGTGCTTATTTGCATTACAAATATCCGAGACTTGCTGAGCAACAAGATCCGAATCTCCGTAACACATCAAACGTCGGATGCCAATATCCTTAGCAATCTGGATTCCATGCAGCAGTGCTTCATACTCGGCAATGTTGTTTGTCGCTGTGAAGTGGATCCGCAACACGTATAAAAGTTTATCTCCTTGGGGTGATTTGAGCACCACGCCAGCCCCCGAGCCCCCTCGAGCCTTAGACCCGTCGAAAAAGAGGGTCCAATATTCCAACTCAGGGAGGACCATGTTCTCCTTGGTCTCTGTCCAATCAGCGACAAAGTCAGCAAGGATCTGGGATTTGATGGATGTTCGGGGTTTGTACTCAATATCGAAAGTTGCAAGCTCTATACCCCATTTGGTGACGCGTCGCGTGGCATCGCTATTGCTGATTATATCTCTCATGGGAGCTTTGCTCACCACAGTAATTGGATGCTCCTGAAAATAGTGTCATAACTTACGAGATGCTAGAAAAACACCATAAGCCAACTTTTGATAGTGCGGATACCGCTGTTTTGATTCTGTCAGGACCTCGCTGACAAATTATGTCGGGCACTGCACCAGGTGCTCCTGATTTTCTTCTGGTCTCTCTACCACCATAACTATACTGACAACCTTATTTGTCGTAGCAATGTAAAGCAACATCGGTTCCTGAGGTTCCGGCGCTGCAAGGATAGGAGCAGATGAAAGTACTTTCTTCAGGTCTTGTAGTGCAGCTTCAGCTTCGTCATTCCAGACAAAATTCTTGGTCTTCTTCAGGAGTTTGTATAATGGTGCGGCTCTTTCACCAAGCCGGCAAACAAATCGACTGACCGCAGCAATGCAACCAGTTAATCTTTGTACGTCCTTTAGGCGAGTTGGCCTGGAAATATTGAGAATAGCCTTGATCTTGTCGCGGTTCACCTCTATACCTCTTTGAGACATGATAAAACCTAACAATTTTCCGGCTGGTATTCCAAAGAAGCATTTCTTCGGGTTAAGCATGATGTTGTATTTTCGTAAATTGGCGAACGTCTCCTCCAAGTAGGAAATCAATGTTTCCTTGTTTTTGGACATGACCGCGATATCATCCACGTATGCATGTACATTGCGTCCGAGTTGATCATGGAGGCAACGCTGCATCGTGCGCTGGTACGTAGCTCCTGCGTTCTTCAGCCCAAAGTGCATCGTAACATAACAGAAGGTTCCGAAGGGGATTATGAATGAAGTTTTGATTTTGTCAGATTCCTTCATCCGGATTTGGTGATAACCGGAATATGCGTCGAGAAAACAGACGAGTTCCGAGCCTGCCGTAGAATCGATAACTTGATCAATTCTACGCAGAGCGAACGGATCTTTTGGACAAGCCTTGTTCAAGGCAGTATAATCAACACACATCCTTAAATCAGTGGTGTCCTTTTTAGGGATCATTACAGGGTTGGCCGACCAATCAGTATGGATGACCTCTTCTATGAATCCGGCTAACTCGAGCCGCGCTAGTTCCTTAGCTATTGCCTTACGCTTTTCATCACCAAACCGTCGTAAGGACTGTTTGACGGGTTTGGCGTTCGGGTTTACATTTAGAGAGTGCTCGGCAAGTTCCCTAGGTACTCCGGTCATGTCAGATGGCTGCCATGCAAAGATATCTTGATTTTTTTGCAGGAACTTGACGAGCGCGCTTTCCTATGCGCTACTTAGGCCTACGCCTATCTGGATCACCTTGGAGGGGTCATCATCCTTCAACGGCGTCGTCTTCGTCTCTTCTGATGCCTTGATCTCCGGATTTGGCTTTGTCACCTCCTTCTTTGTCACGGGCATCTCGGACGGATCTATGCTCTTCTTGATCTCCTGGTACTCCTAGGCGTGCAGCATGGCTTCGGCAAAGGCGGCATTTCCATCCTCGCACTCTCGCGCCTTCTTCGGGTCTCCCCTGATGGTGATCACGCCATTGGGACCTGGAATTTTCATCATATTGTAAATGTAATACGGACGAGCCATAAAAGCCCAGTAAGCCGGACGTCCGAATATAGCGTGGTATGCGCTCTTGAACGGGACCACTTCGAAGGAAAGTGCCTCTGTCCGATAATTCTTTGGTGTTCCAAAAGTAACATCCAAAGTGATCTCTCCCAAGGAATTAGCTTGTATTCCTGGGACAACTCCGTGAAAGATCACAGAGCTATGGTTCAGCTGTGTTTCCGAGATCTTCATCCGGCATAGCGTTTTGACATAGAGAATATTGATGCTGCTACCACCGTCCATGAGGGTCTTGGAGAAACCATAACCGTCAATAACTGGATTGAAGATTAAGGCGTATTTTCCTCGCCTGTGTAGCTTAGGAGGGTGTTCAGTTCTAACACCAAATAAACTTCCATTAGAACACTAGCTACTGTAGCACTTCCCTCAAAAAGCTCAATTCCCCAAAAGAACTCAAGAAGGAACTAACAAGAAGCAAATGCAGAAAATGGCAGAAATCTGTCAAAACAGACCAGCAGGTAAAGACGAATTTTTTCAAAGACCTTCTGTTGCTCAAATGAAAAAGTGTTGAACTAATGAAAGTTATATAATAACCTGGGGCAGAAGCACAAACAATTACAGCTCAATCCCACATACAGAGCTCTCTCACGATTTTTTACGGTGAGGCACAAAAATCTGTTTCAGGACAGCAACTTTCCCAATCATTACTTCTCTCTCATTAGAGGTTACTCTTGGCACAAAAAGCAAATAAAAAGGATAAGGAGAGGTTATTACAGAGGTAATAACTTCCAAGACTCATCTAAAACTTTTGGGTTATCTCCCAATAAGTACTTTTCTTTAACGCCTTTAAGTTAGGCATGAAAATTTGAGAAGATGCTCTCATAGGAAATACGAATTGAAGTAAAAGAGAGCATTAAGAAATAATTCAAAACACATTTAAGTCTAACCCACTTCCTATGCATAGGAATCTTGTAAAGAAACAAGTCATGAAAGCACAGAGCAACAAGCATAGGAAGGCAAAACAAGTGCAACTTCAAAATTTTCAACATAAAGAGGGGAAACTTTATATTATTGAGATGCATAAAACCATGTTTTCCTCTCTCATAATAACTTTCAGTAGCATCATGAATAAAATTAACAATATAACTATCACATAAAACATTCTTATCATGAGCCACATGCATAAAAGAATTAATACTCTCCACATAAACATAGTCATTCTTATTGATTGTAGTGGGAGCAAATTCAACAAAATAGCTATCATTATTATTTTCATCACCATAATCATCAAATATAGGAGGCATATTGTAATCATAATTAATTTCCTCCTCAATAGTAGGTGGACTGAAAATATCATATTCATCATTGTAATCATCATATATTGGAGGTTTGGTATCATCAAAAGCAATAGAATAGCTATCTTCCAAAACTGGGGAACTAAAAAGATCATTTTCATAAGAACTAGATTCCCCAAGCTTAGACTTTTCCATAGCATTAGCAATAATGGTGTTCAAAGAATTCATACTAATAACATTACTATTAGCATTCAAATAAAGTTCCATAGGTTTTTAAATTTTCTCTTCAAATACTTCATGTCCTAACTCAACATAAATACTATAAAGCTCTCTAATTTTTTTGTTGTTTTCCATTAAGCCTAACTAGTGAAAACAAGAAACAAAAAGACAAAATTTCAGAATATAAAGGAAATAACTTTGAGTACTCACACTGGAGGATGTGAGTACCTTTTACCTTACCTCCCCGGCAACGGCGCTAGAAAATAGCTTGATGTCTACGCACTTCTATTCTTGTAGACTGTTGTTGGGCCTCCAAGTGCAGAGGTTTGTAGAACAGCAGCAAGTTTTCCCTTAAGTGGATCACCCAAGGTTTATCGAACTCAGGGAGGAAATGGTCAAAGGTATTCCCTCTCAAGCAACCCCGCAATCAAGATACAAGAAGTCTCTTGTGTCCCCAACACACCCAATACACTTGTTAGGTGTATAGGTGCACTAGTTCGGCGAAGAGATAGTGAAATACAAGTGGTATGGATAATTATAAGTGGTAACGGTGATAGCAAATAGCTTGATGGCGTGGAAAAGACTAAAGGCAAACTGAAATAAAGATGGAAGCAAGCAAACATGTAACAGATCTAATTGCAAATGGTGTATCAATGCTTAGAAACAAGGCCTAGGGATCATACTTTCACTAGTGAACACTCTCTCATATAAATATCTTCTCTTCATGATACTACTCTTAACTACTCTCCGGTTGGACACTCTAATCGATGGTAGGGCTATAACAGCACACCTCAAAGTAAGCCTTTCCCATCTAGAAAACCCCACACTGTCACCTTGAGTACTAGACAGGTCCAACAAACACCACAATTTCATAAAGACATCCAACTCCAAATATCACTCATAACAAGTATTTGTAATCTCTAGCCTAAGTGCCACCATGGTGAGCACGTTGTCACTTCCACACACATGGGGATAGCAGAGATCTAATAAAGCACTTGAGTAGCAAGGCAGATCTACTTGATTACAAATCTCATGACCACAACAAGATCATGCATAGATAGAGAGATGAACACATAGCTACCGGTAGAACCCTTAGCCTCGAGAGAGAACTACTCCCTCCTCATCATGGGAACCAGCAATGGTGATGGAGATGGCGGTGGAGATGGCTCCGGGGGCACTTCCCCGTCCCGGCAGGGTGCCGGGACAGAGACTTTCTGTCCCCCAAATCTCCCCTCCAGTGGCGGCGGCGCTGCGGAACTTTTCGTGGATGGAGGCTTGACGATTTAGGGTTTTGGTGTTAGGAGGCTTCTTATAGGCCAGAGGGGAGACCGAGGGGGTGCCAGGGGGCCCACACCATGCCTTGGCGCGGCCAAGGTGGACCCGCGCCTAGGGGTGGTGTGGCCACCCTATGGCCCCTCTCCGACTCTCCTTCTGGCTCCATGAGTCTTACGGGAAAATAGTAACTTTGGCTTTTGCCCGTCCAATTCCGAGAATATTCATTTTCTGACTTCCTGGAACCAAAAATAGCAGAAAACAGGCAACTGGACTGTGGCTCTTGTTAATAGGTTAGTCCAAGAAATCACAAGAAAAGTACTCCAAAGTTGGACCAAAACATAAGAAAGTAGATAAAACCAAGAATGGAACATCAAAAATTATAGATACATTTGCAATGTATCAATATGCTTGACAAGTTATAAGTTGAAATCTCATGCCCCTTACTTATGAGTACCGATCCTCATGCTACTCAACTTCAGTCACGAGCAAGCTCTTGTCATTGTAAATATATGTGTATCATTGAGAAGCGCCAACGGGGTACCCCTTGCACATGACACAGGAGCTATCCCATAATCAAAATGACAAGGCAAGCAGACAGTGAGCATCTCAGCGATCTTTTTATTTGCTATTTGCATAGGTTTTTATTGAGGATGCTTCATAGAATGCTCACTATAGTTATGTCGCAAGTTTCCACCATGATTAGGCATGGCTTAGGCTATCGGCCCAGGCGTTTCTCTAACACACATATAAACTCCATGATCTTACAAGTTCCACTTTTATTTTACACCGCCGGGATCCATAAGCAAAAGAACATGATATCAACTAGGTACAAGTACCAATGAAGTGTTGAAAGCGGTCCCCATGATACATGGTTTGGCTAACTTCTCATTAATATTCCATAACAAGATCAATCATATAACCACGAATTGAAAACTAATACAAGCTATGCAAAAGAGTGAATGATAGAACTTCTCATTAATATTCCATAAAGGAAACTCACACCAAGGGATACATATCTAACGAGAGAGGGGACAGTTCCATAATGCAAACCATACTACATAAAGACTCCTCTATTCATGGTATGACTCTACTAATAAGGTAATAAGATAGAAGATAGTGATATGATACTGCGACACTCCCCCAAGCTTGGAACAAACCAAGGGGGTGCCAAACCTGATGATGAATTACTCCTTTGGTGGTGGTGGTATCCTCTTGATGAGATCCTTG
This sequence comes from Avena eriantha, assembly GCA_910589775.1. NCBI lineage: Eukaryota > Viridiplantae > Streptophyta > Magnoliopsida > Poales > Poaceae > Avena > Avena eriantha. The sequence continues at coordinate 294,960,998 of OU342742.1, forward strand.
ATCAGTTTCCCCAAGTCCCCAATCTCGAAAGTGAGAGTACGAATCAACTCCGAGTTGTGCTCAATACGGCCCATAATCATTTCAGTTTGTGGATCCCAGCTCTTGTGATTCTTTTTCCATTGTTCCCACTTGGAGTCTTCTTTTCCTGCATGGTTATGGATAAAGGTATGGAAGGTATTTTTGGTGTTCGGAGAAGGTGTATGTGGTGCCAAGCAGTGACGCGGAGGCTTCCCTCCAGTTGACATCCGTGCAGTCCTTCTGATCCTGCCAGGGTTCGCCACCACTCCAATGCTTGCAACGGTAGTGCCGGTATGCAGGTGTTGGCCTTGCTCCTCTTCACCTTCACTCTCGATCTCCTTCTCCTTCCCGGGGTCTTGGAGGTCTTCCTCCATAGGCTCCTTCCCTTTATCCTTGGCGGACACCATTGTGCTTCTAAACCTTCAAAGAGTATGTTCTGGCAGAAATAGATCGAAACAAAAACACAACGGAAACACGATATACGGACCTCAGGGGATCCGGGGGTTATATATTACGAAGTTCCGTATCAAAAAGGAAGGTACTGGGAGAAAACGAGTCACAGGCGGAGTCTGGGGTGGACTCACCACCTGGTGGCGCGACCAGGGGAGGGCCCGCGCCACAGGGTGGTGTGAGCCACCCTGGCTCCGTTTCTGTCCCTTTTTCTCTTCGTAGCTTTCCTTATTGACTAAAAACTGCAAAAATATAGTTGGATAGTATTTTCGTAGAACTTTTCTCACCAAAACCATTACCTATTTGAACACGGACTCTACAGGTCTCTGAATTTGGTAATTAGTGGATTCTTCTGGAGTCACCACTCGAATCATCAATATCTTCATCTTCATACACATATTATTGCAGTCATAAAACCTTCCTCTTCCTTATTACACCATTAGATCCACTTCCTGGAAATTTCTTTCACACAAAACTTCACACAGTTCTCATTAGCAACATTAGTATAAGTGAAGTGATAAAACCTTTTTGAGTCCAACTTCAACTGAAAACCATCAAAACATAAGCTACTGTAGCAACTCCTTCCGAAAACCCAAAAAGAATTCAAAAAGGAAAGGGAATAAAGAAGCAAATGCAAGAGTGGCAAAATCTGTCAAAACAGACCAGCAGGTAAAGATCAATTTTTCGAAAATCTTCTGTTGCTCAAATCAAAAAGTGTGAAACTAACGAAAGTTAAATAACAACCTGGGTAAGAACCACAAAACATTACAGCTCAATCCGACATACATAGATCTCTCACAAATTTTTACGGTGAAGCACAAAAATCTGTTTCGGGACAGCAACTTCCCCAAATATTACTTCTCTCTCATTAGAGGTTGATCTTGACAAAAAACCAAACAAAACGGATAAGGAGCGGTTATTACCGAAGTAATAACTTCCAAGACTCAAGGAAACAAAATCAAACTAAAAGCAAAAACGAATTGGGTTGTCTCCCATAAAGCTCTTTCTTTATAGCCATTAAGATGGGCATGATAATTTTGAAGAAGCTCTCATAGGGGTATGAATTGGAGTGAAAGAGAGCAATAAGAAGCAAAAACACACACACATTTAAGTCTAACCCACTTCCTATGCAAGGGGATTTTGTAAGCAAACAAGTTATTGAAACCACAGGCAACTTGCATAAGAAGGCAAAAGAAGTGCAACATAAAAACTTTCAGCATAAAAAGAGGAAACTTGATATTATTGAGATGCATAAGAACACTTTTCCCTCTTTCATAGTAACTTTCAGTATCATGCATAAACTTAACAATATAGCTATCACAAGCACCATCATAGCATTGATCACTTATTCTAACAGAAAACACAGGAATACTAGCTCTCATAACACTACTATGTGAAACAATATTAGAGGTATCCTTACAAAGGATAGTGTGTCCCTCTTTTTCATATTTAGCAACAAAGTCTTTCACATTTGCTAAAATAGGTTCATCAACCATTTGTTTATCAGGTTCAACAGCTTTATTCATACTTTCATCTACCATACTAGCCATCATAGAATGTTCCTTTACCTTAACTGGGAAAGGCATTTTCTCAATATAAGGTTTAGGTAAAACATGATTAGCAGTATAAACTTCAGTATTTCTTGCAGGAACACCCTTAGCAATATCTTTATAACGTTCATGATACTTATTCCACTTCTTTTTAGGCACTTCAATGTAGGAAGCAAAAGCCTTAAAATAAGAAGCAATATCTTGAGAGTCTAGACCATAAGCATTTTTAATATTTTGAAAGTCATCAGTTCCCATAAAAGATTCAATGCATTCATAATCATAATTTATACCTGACTTTCTACCTTTGTCATTCTCCCAAGCTTCAGCATTGTCTTGAATATGATCTAGAAGGTCCCATTTAGCTTCTTCTTCCATACGAGTGAATGATCCAGCACAAGAAGCGTCCAATAAATCTTTATCATGTAGAGGGAGCCTTGCATAAAAGTTGTTGATAATAATATTGTTGGGGAGCTCATGAATGGGACATTTGAGCATTAGTAACTTCAATCTCCCCCAAGCTTGAGCTGTACTCTCTCCATCAAGAGGCCAAAAGTTGTAAATTTGATTCCGATCTTTATAAATCTCACTAGGAGGATAAAACTTTGAATAAAAGAGAGGCACTATTTCCTCCCATTCTAGAGCTTGACCATTCTTCAGCAGCTTATACCATTCATCAGCTCTTCCTTTCAGTGATAATGAGAATAACTTTTTCTTAACTTGATCTGTAGTAATACCTGCACACTTGAACAACCCGCATAATTAGTGTATAAGAGTAAATGATCACCGTGATGGACAGTTCCATCCCCAACATAGTAGTTATCCATAACACGATCAATAATTCTTGTAGGTATTTTGAAAACATTATTCTCAGCAGGTGGTGGCTTATCTACTACCTTAGAAGTGGTAGTAGCATTACCAAATAAGAAACTCAGCGAATTATCCATAACGAAAATAAAGCAACTAGCAGAAGTAAACAATACTCATAGTAGAAGTTTCCTTTACCAGTTCCACTCTCCAATAGCGCTTCACTCCCCGGCAACGGCGCCAGAAAATAGTCCTTATGACCCACAAGTATAGGGGGTGTATCGCAGTATTTTCGATTAGTAAGAGTGTCGAACCCAACGAGGAGCAGAAGGTGCTGGCTAGTGGTATGGATCAGGAATTCTCTGCAAATACTTAGCAAACGGATTTTTAGGGGTTTTCGATAAAGCAAGTAAACAAAGTACGAGTAAACAAAAGACAGTAGGAATAAATGCAGCAAGTGGCCCAATCCTTTATGTAGCAAAGGACAAGCTGGTTGTATTTCTATAGATGACCAAACGTTCTCGAGGACACATGGGAAGACTGTCAAGTGCTTTCGCTTCATATAGTTGATTAATCTTCTTTAGCTTGCTAAGTGTTGTGTGGGTGAACCTGTGCTAATGTACCGCCCCATCCAAGACTAATACATACTTGTGATTATACCCCTTGCAAACATCTGTAAGTACAAGAAAGTAATTAAGGTAGAAACCTAACCATAGCTTTAAACTCTAAGACCCTTGCGTCCCTTGTGCAATGGTTTCCTAACGGGGGTTCAGGTTTCTGTCACTTCGGCAACCCCTACGATTAGTAGCCAAATACACAATGCATTCCCCTAGGCCCATATAGGTGAAGTGTCATGTAGTCGACGTTCACATGACACCACTAGAAGAAGTACACCACAACTTAAATAACAATCTATTGAATCTTTCTCAACACAGCTCCACTACTATCAACAAGACTTCTCCCATGTCCTCAAGAACAAAACAATCTACTCACAAGACATCATATGGATCATGATCAGAGATGGAATAATGATGTATAACAATCTGAACATAAACAATAATTCAATGGTTCACTCAATAGCATCAACTACAAAGAGTAATCAACACCGGGAAAGTTTCCCCTATGAACTATAGCAAGATTCAACCAATTGTTACAACAATATGGAGATGCTGATGAGGGTGTTGATGGTGATGATGGTGGTGATGATGATGATGATGATGATCCCGATGAAGTCCAGCTTGATGGTGGTATTGATGGCGACGATCTCCCCTCTCCGGGAAGGAATTCCCCCGGGAGAAATCTGTCTGCCAGAGAGATCTTTCTCTCTCGGTGTTTTCCACCCCGCAGAGGCGGCGGAATCTTTCTGTGGTCGCTCCCCGAGTCTTAGGGTTTCGGGTGTTGGGTCCGCAGCATAGAAAAAAAAAATTCCTATGGTGTGAATTACACGCCAAGATCTATCTACTAGGTACAAAGCAACGGGTGGACATACATCCAACGAGAACTTACCCTCGAAGACAACGAGTTTTGTTAACGAGTAGGAACTCGTGGTTGATGTAGTCGTACACTTGCGATCTCAAGATCGTGAGGAAGTCCGAGCGCCGCAACTCAGCAGCGCATCCGCACTCGCACACATGTTCAAGCCACCGGACAACCTCCACCTCCTCGCTCTAGCGATCCAGTGGATGTAGCAACTTCTTCCAGACGAAATGCCACCGGGAACATGTATCTCGCTAATCCGAGACCATGGGGAAATAATTCTAGAGAGGGAGAGAGATCCTTCACAAGGAGGTGTGAGGATGAAGGAGGGAATGGGTGGCCTTTTATAGGAGGAGGGGGGTGCCCCCTCTCTCCATGGCTGGCGCATGGGGGGTGACCCCTCACCTCCCCCATTTATGTGGTGGTAACCCCTCCACATTAAAATGCCTCTTCACATTCCCTTTTAAAGTCTCCACTTTAAATGCATTAAATTTCTCCAAATTTAATGCACTCTCATTTAATAAAACTCTTTTTATTAAATTTATTCAGAATTTTGTTAATTACTTTAATTAACAAACATTCACATATAGCCCCTTGCAATATTTCAATATCACATGCAGAACCACTTTCTGCAATTTCACCCGAAACAATTTCCGGTTTCTATTGAAACAATTCCTGCGCTTTGCAATTCTTTCATCTGAAACATATGTGCTCCAAAATGGTGTCCGGTAACTCTTAAGTGTGCCACCCTATGGTTCGCGAATAATGTAGACATGATCGAGACCCTTCTCCGATCAATAATCAGTAGCGGGACCTGGAGATCCGTACTGACTCCTACACATTCAACGATGACTTCTGTGATCGTGAGAACCTTTAACGCTTGTAACTAAATCCCTTTGTCTCTCGATATATTACATGTCTGAGATTCTATCATCGGTATCTCCATACCTAGTTCGATCTCGTTACCGACATGCACTCTTTTCTCGTTCTCGTGATATAACATTCTAGTGATCACATCACTTGCTTGCAAGCTATCTTAATGTGATATCACCGAGAGGGCCTAGAGTATATCTATCCGTCATCTGGATTGACAAATTCCCCTCTTGATCCATGAGCCTCAACATAACACCTTCGTAGTACTGAACCCATCTTTATAGTCACCCTGTTACGGTGTGACGTTTGATGTTATCAAGATACTCTTCATGTGTTAGCAATTAACATGATCTCATGGTCTAAGGATAAAGATTACTTCGTATGATGTTATAGCAATATAAACATAATGACTTGATCGTAATGCTATACTTCGGATGAATGTTCATCACATCATTCCACCAATGGTGTGACCTTGTTATTAACAACATCCAATGTCCATGATCATCAAACCTTGATCATCTTGTTAATCAACAAGCTAGTCTATAAGAGAGGCATAACTAGGAACCCTTTTTGTTTATTAAACACACATGTATTGATGTTTCTGATCAATAAAATTCTAGCATGTAAAATAAACATCTATCTTATATAAGTGTAACATCCCAAAATTCTCCTATTTTGGAATGTTAAAAATAAAATTAATAAGTTGATTGAATTGTTGATCTTGTTGAAATTTCTGAATAAAAAGATCCTTTTGTTGTTTGTTTGAAATTTCACCAAATCACATTAAAAGAATGGGTTATATGACCATCCAATTGGTTGGGAAGTTTGTAAAGGTCCAAAGCTTTTAGTTTGCATTGCATCATGCAAATCTTTAATCAAAGACCCCAGTTGGTTTTCCTTGAATAACCATCTAATAACTTATATGCATAATGGCATATGGATAAATTTTTTATGACCAAATACAGTTCTTATGATGCTCATGGTGTGTATTTTGAATTTACAAAAATTTAGAAACAATTTTCAGCTCATTTGGAGTTATAAAGAAAAAGTTATACAAGAAATACTAAAACAAAAAGAATAAAAAAAACTAAGCCCAACCTAAACGGGCCAGCAGGAGCCAGCCCGTACCCTACCTACCGCACGCCCTAGCCGCGCGCAGCACGCAGCGAGCCCGCAGCCGCGGCCCAGCTTCAGCCCGCTCTCCTCCCCTCTCACGCTGACAGGTGGGTCCCACCACTCCTTCCCCGCGTCGCTTGAGACCGGGATGAACACGGTTCATCCTCCCATTTTGAATCCCGATTGATTCGGCTGTTTCTGTTCTAATTTTCTTGCCCCTTCCGCACGAGATCACCCCATATAAACCCCCAGCACCTCCTCGTGTACCTTTTCGCCTTTTTCCCCGAACCCTAGCACCCCACTATCAAGCTCCGATCCGCCGCCGCCGGTCACCTTCAGATCGATCTAGAAACCCGAGGTTCCGACCCTCCCCTCGTCTTCCTTTCCCTCTTATCCTCTTCCCCTCGATGCACCGTGCCTCTCTGACCTTGTCTCTACCTCCACAGATCGCCAACGCGTCCAGGATTTCTCGCCGGAGTAACACAGCCGCCGTGGAGCTCCATCCGACCATCGTCGTTGCTATAGGAAGCAAAGGACGTCACCGAGGATACCCGCGAGGCTGTAGTAACGCGACGCACCCCGTCGTCCACTCCGCCATCCCAGGGACTCGCCGGAGCACCGCCAGAGGCCACCTCCGGGAGTTGGCGCCACCCACCGTCGTCGACGTGACGCCGCTGGCTCGCCACTATCAACGTTGGCCGTCCGATCTAATCTGGGTGGACCAGACCTCTTAGAGCCGAGCCAAGCCGAGCCGGAGCCGGGAGCTCAAGCCGACACCAAGCCGAAGAGCGAGCGGCTGCCCCCACCGTCCGATCAAGATCCAGAGGCTGTAGACGATTCACTTTACCGAAGAGGTATCAGCGAATCAGATCTCGCCACGTCATCGCCACATCTCTGTCTTTTTGAAAATGGATTAAAATAGGCAAAAATGTTTATAATCTTGCAAAAATCATAGGAAAATATTTGCACATCCTAAAATAGCTTATAATATATCACTGGATTCATAAAATTGTGTAGAATGTTATTATGCTAATAGATCTGTCTTGTACTACACATATTTACTGTAGTAATTTAATTGGATTAATAGCCCTTTTAGACTAAATAAATTCATAGTAAATTATTCGTAGATCTGAAAAATATAAATAATATGTCCCCGGATTCACAATTTCACGAAGAATACATATCTGGTCTTAGATATAATTTTTGAATAGGTAAATATTTTAAATGATTTAAACTATATTAAAGAGTAAATAAATCATAGAAAAAGATCCACAACTCCGTTTAGGTTGAATCCAATTCCTACTGGTTCGTATTAATGTCCTCTATCTAGTAAACTCCAGAACCAAATTGAATTATACAATTAGGACAAAAGTCACAATGGAACTACTAAAACCTCTTTTTTGGTCATCAATATTTAATAATAAATACCCTATTGCATTAAATAATCTCCAACATGCATCATATGATCTAGTACCATTCCAAGAACTAATATTAAATCATTATGCATGGTTATGATAATCAATGTTGTGTTTGCTATGGTTGCAATTGTTTTTATTGGAACTACTTGTCCTTGCGTTAGATTGTGCGGAGAGTGCGGTTGATGCGAAGGAATTCAATCGTCACACATATTATTAACATAAGGCAAGTTATACCACTTGTTCATGTTTATGTCCCAGTTTTGACTATGCATGTTTTACTCTTCAAATTCTGTAGCATGCATGTGTAGGATTTTGGTAGATTTTTCATAGTACTATTTTGCAAGTGCGGTTTTGTAGTATGCCATGAGTAGCTCTATGCTTAGGATTTTCCATCCCAGTAGGTTATCCTGTTTTTCTAAGTTATGCTTGTTATGCTATATACTTATATATATCAAGTACCGTTGGGAAGGTTCGAAAGACTCAAGAATTTTCTAAGTACGAGAGCTCTCTCGAGCGAACTTTTCTTCTCCAAAACCCCTTCAAAATAAAACTAAGTTTTCTTCTGGGCGGAATGGTTGTCGGGACAACGAGTGGGATTTTGGTGGAGGACGGCCGCCCAGGAATCAAAGAAGTCTGCCATGTTTCAGAATTCAGAAGCTTCCCGTGCAACCACAATACATATGGGCTCTGTCTTGGCTTAGTACTTAGTGGGAAACCTTACTGGGTACCAACATATGGAGGTTCTTGGCACGGTTGGATCCAGCTGGTAGAGGGGCTACTAAGGGAAGGCTTCGCCATGCTCTTGTCTGTAAAAGGACTTGATCATGGATTGTGGGGAAAGTGCACAACCTCTCGAGAGTATTGCAATCTGATCGATCAGCCGTGTTCACGGAAACAGAACAACATTGAGCATCTGAAGGATGGAGCCTCTGAAGGATCTTCCTCTCTCTTTCCAAAGTTTTTCTAAAACCCCATGGCGTGAGTAATATCGCCAATGGGTGGGATTTTGGGAACTTGGTGAGTAATATCCAAGTGTTATGTTGTTTGGGAACTTGGTGAGTAATATCCTCGTGTTCCATTCGACCCTATATTACTTAAGCAATGTTTACAAAGTAGGGAAAACATCCTTCCTCTTTTCTTATTACAATAATAAAATTGGCTTTACGCAAATGAACCCCAGAGCCTACTCTTAGCCTTACATGTAGAGATAGTCTTACTCTTTCCTTGGTGTAATTTGCCAATACATTCAAAGTATTGACCCAACTCGTTTGGCTGCACGTTTTATGTGCAGAATTTGGAGATCATCGTTGAAAGGTCCGCTAGGATCGCGGGTCTTCACTCAACCTGCCTGTGGCATTGATGGGACTCCAAGTTGTATATATTTTGCTTCTGTTGTAATAATGTAAACTCTGGATTATTCGATTCATGTAATAAAGACTTGTGTTTTACATGATAATTCATCGACTGTGAGTGCTAGCTAATGATCCAGGGACTAGCATGTTAATCACAGGTACTTAGGATCTTTATCGATCTGAGGTCACTACAGATGGTATCAGAGCATAAGTTGACTCTAGATCATGACCCTAGCATCGGAAAACCTTAGGAGATATATTTTTTTAAGTTATTTCAAAAGAAAAAAACTCTCATACTTCTGATCTTCTATCTCTAAAGTTTTATAATTCTTAAGTCGTTTCCCTTCAACATTAGAGAGGACCATTACTCCTTCAAGAAGAAACTTCTCTCAAGAAATTTTTTTGTTGAAGAAGACTATCTCAACGGTTCACTCAAGTCAAGACTAGAACATCTCTACAAAGACGTTCAAAGACTGAAGCTACAAGATTTAAAGAATTCAAAGCTACAAGTACCAAAGACTTCGAAGACCTTGATATGGTGAAAAATAATAATTACTGAAGACTTCCAAGACATTGAAGACTATGAAGATCGTGAAGATTACAATTGCCCATTAGGAACCAAACTCGGATAGACTACACTACGATTAGATACGGTGATTTGTGAGCTGTCATTTTTGTGGTTTTCTTGACGGTAACAAATAAAACTTATTTTCAATACAAAATTTGTTTGTGTGGGTTGCCCATGTCCCTCTTGCTAGACTTTACTCTCCCTACCTTAAATCTTAAAGAAGGAAGAAGGGAGAAAAACCGAAGGACTTGAATGAGGGCGCCAAGATGAAATTCTAGCAAGTGGATCAAAAGAAGAACACTCACATGGTGGAGGATGCAACAAGTCCTTGAAGATAAACAACACACAAGTGCCTCCAGGATTAGGAAACACAAGGATAAATGCTTATCTCCAATGTAGTTCACTCTCATAGCAATTTCTTGCGGTAAAAAAACTATATTTGTGTGAAATTAGCATGATTTGATGTTTTGTTTGGTTTGTTTGCTTGTACGGGGTAATATTCTTATTCCTCATCTATAATCCACGTGTTCCACTCTAAACCTTGGCCAACTCGACAGATGGGATGTACCATCAAGGAAGACAGGAACTCAACTTCTCTAAGTGAATGAGCCACGCCGATGTAAAGCAATGGATGCACAAGGTTGAAGCCAATAGAATGGTTCATTATGCCACCCAATTCCTAAAGGACGACGCTGCAACTAGGTGGGAGATGCAACATACCATTGATGATCATCAGGGGATGATATCCTGGGAAGAATTTAAAGTGGTTCTACTACAATCTCGTCTTGTCACTCGAATATCAAAAACCCAAGGAGTTAAAGCCCCCAAAACATTCAGCTTGCAGAATCTGCGGAGATATAGGACACACCTCCGAGGAGCATCGTGACCAGTGCCCCTACTATGAAGCAAGTCACCCATCTAAAGAATGCCCTACCTCTCAAGTTACATGCTTCTTGTGTGAAGGAACCAACCACTGCCCCTCCCAATGTCACCTCTACCCGATGGTACAACAAGTGAATCATCAAGTGAGAGACGGAATGCACCAAGGACTCATGAAGCACTTAGAGGACACACAGTCTACGACAAGGGCTAGAGATGGAGTCAAGACTCTAGACACCACTCCCAAAGACATCACTTCACGATACTCGACATATGAAAGGAATGACCATTTTCCTCAAGCTGGCTCAAGAAAACAATCAAGGTTTCTGAATGTTGAGGTAGAGCATAAAGAAGAGATGTTGTCCTTACCAATGAAAAGGAAGGATTTAAGCAAGGTCCTATGTTTCAAGTGTCACAATCCTGGGCATTATGGTGTTGATTGTACAGAACATGATAATGTGGATGGAAAGAATGAAAACAATTATGGTAATGGTAATATAAGTAGCAGCAATAAGAATCCCAAGAAAAACCCTAGCCAGGTGACATCCTACAAGTGCGGCGAAACAGGGCATTACATGTCAGATTTTCCCGATAAAAGGAAGAATAGCGGTGGAAATTGCAATCACAATGGCAATAACAAGAAGCCCACTCCATCCACCAGGCTATGGTGAATTATGTCAGTGTGAGTTAAGCTTACAAATTATTGTATCCGGAGAAACCAACAAATACAATCTTTTTAAGGGTGGTAGTACTCTAGTGAATCGAACCTATTTCTTTCTAGCCTTCTCGAATCTCGAGGACGAGATTCTTTTTAAGGGTGGTAGTCTGTAACATCCCAAAATTCTCCTATTTTGGAATGTTAAAAATAAAATTAATAAGTTGATTGAATTGTTGATCTTGTTGAAATTTCTGAATAAAAAGATCCTTTTGTTGTTTGTTTGAAATTTCACCAAATCACATTAAAAGAATGGGTTATATGACCATCCAATTGGTTGGGAAGTTTGTAAAGATCCAAAGCTTTTAGTTTGCATTGCATCATGCAAATCTTTAATCAAAGACCCCAGTTGGTTTTCCCTGAATAACCATCTAATAACTTATATGCATAATGGCATATGGATAAATTTTCTATGACCAAAAACAGTTCTTATGATGCTCATGGTGTGTATTTTGAATTTAAAAAAATTTAGAAACAATTTTCAGCTCATTTGGAGTTATAAAGAAAAAGTTATACAAGAAATACTAAAATAGAAAAGAATAAAAAAACTAAGCCTAACCTAAACGGGCCAGCAGGAGCCAGCCCGTACCCTACCTACCGCATGCCCTAGCCGTGCGCAGCACGCAGCGAGCCCGCAGCCGCGGCCCAGCTTCAGCCCGCTCTCCTCCCCTCTCACGCTGACAGGCGGGTCCCACCACTCCTTCTTCCCTGCGTCGCTGGAGACCGGGATGAACACGGTTCATCCTCCCGTTTTGAATCCCGATTGATTCGGCTGTTTCCGTTCTGATTTTCTTGCCCCTTCCGCACGAGATCACCCCATATAAACCCCCAGCACCTCCTCGTGTACCTTTTCGCCTTTTTCCCTGAACCCTAGCACCCCACTATCAAACTCCGATCCGCCGCCGCCGGTCACCTTCAGATCGATCTGGAAACCCGAGGTTCCGACCCTCCCCTCGTCTTCCTTTCCCTCTTATCCTCTTCCCCTCGATGCACCGTGCCTCTCTGACCTTGTCTCTACCTCCCCAGATCGCCAACGCGTCCAGGATTTCTCGCCGGAGTAACACAGCCGCCGTGGAGCTCCATCCGACCATCGTCGTTGCTATAGGAAGCAAAGGACGTCACCGAGGATACCCGCGAGGCTGTAGTAACGTGGCGCACCCTGTCGTCCACTCCGCCATCCCAGGGACTCGCCGGAGCACCGCCAGAGGCCACCTCCGGGAGCTGCCGCCACCCACCGTCGTCGACGTGACGCCGCTGGCTCGCCACCATCAACGTTGGCCGTCCGATCTAATCTGGGTGGACCAGACCTCTTAGAGCCGAGCCAAGCCGAGCCGGAGCCGGGAGCTCAAGCCGACACCAAGCCGAAGAGCGAGCGGCCGCCCCCACCGTCTGATCAAGATCCAGAGGCTGTAGACGATTCACTTAACCGAAGAGGTATCAGCGAATCAGATCTTGCCACGTCATCGCCACATCTCTGTCTTTTTGAAAATGGATTAAAATAGGCAGAAAAGTTTATAATCTTGCAAAAATCATAGGAAAATATTTGCACATCCTAAAATAGCTTATAATATATCAATGGATTCATAAAATTGTGTAGAATATTATTATGCTAATAGATCTGTCTTGTACTACACATATTTGCTGTAGTAATTTAATTGGATTAATAGCCCTTTTAGACTAAATAAATTCATAGTAAATTATTCGTAGATCTGAAAAATATAAATAATATGTCCCCAGATTCACAATTTCACGAAGAATACATATCTGGTCTTAGATATAATTTTTGAATAGGTAAATATTTCAAATGGTTTAAACTCTATTAAAGAGTAAATAAATCATAGAAAAAGATCCACAACTCCGTTTAGGTTGAATCCAATTCCTACTAGTTCGCATTAATGTCCTCTATCCAGTAAACTCCAGAACCAAATTGAATTCGACAATTAGGACAGAAGTCACAATGGAACTACTAAAACCTCTTTTTTGGTCATCAATATTTAATAATAAATACCCTATTGCATTAAATAATCTCCAACATGCATCATATGATCTAATACCATTCCAAGAACTAATATTAAGTCATTATGCATGGTTATGATAATCATTGTTGTGTTTGCTATGGTTGCAATTGTTTTTATTGGAACTACTTGTCCTTGCGTTAGATTGTGCGGAGAGTGCGGTTGATGCGAAGGAATTCAATCGTCACACATACTATTAACATAAGGCAAGTTACACCACTTGTTCATGTTTATGTCCCAGTTTTGACTATGCATGTTTTACTCTTCAAATTCTGTAGCATGCATGTGTAGGATTTTGGTAGATTTTTCATAGTACTATTTTGCAAGTGCGGTTTTGTAGTATGCCTTGAGTAGCTCTATGCTTAGGATTTTCCATCCCAATAGGTTATCCTGTTTTTCTAAGTTATGATTGCTATGCTATATACTTATATATATCAAGTACCGTTGGGAGGGTTTGAAAGACTCAAGAATTTGCTAAGTACGAGAGCTCTCTCGAGCGAACTTTTCTTCTCCAAAACCCCTTCAAAATAAAACTAAGTTTTCTTCTGGGCGGAATGGTTGTCGGGACAACGAGTGGGATTTTGGTGGAGGACGGCCGCCCAGGAATCAAAGAAGTCTGTCATGTTTCAGAATTCAGAAGCTTCTCGTGCAACCACAATACATATGGGCTCTGTCTTGGCTTAGTACTTAGTGGGAAACCTCACCGGGGTACCAACATATGGAGGTTCTTGGCACGGTTGGATCCAGCTGGTAGAGGGGCTACTAAGGGAAGGCTTCGCCATGGTCTTTTCTGTAAAAGGACTTGATCATGGATTGTGGGGAAAGTGCACAACCTCTCGAGAGTATTGCAAACTGATCGATCAGCCGTGTTCACGGAAACAGAACAACATTGAGCATCTGAAGGATGGAGCCTCTGAAGGATCTTCCTCTCTCTTTCCAAAGTTTTTCTAAAACCCCATGGCGTGAGTGATAACGCTAATGGGTGGGATTTTGGGAACTTGGTGAGTAATATCTAAGTGTTAGGTTGTTTGGGCACTTGGTGAGTAATATCCTCGTGTTCCATTCGACCCTATATTACTTAAGCAATGTTTACAAATTAGGGAAAACATCCTTCCTCTTTCTTATTATAATAATAAAATTGGCTTTACGCAAATGAACCCCAGAGCCTACTCTTAGCCTTACATATAGAGATAGTCTTACTCTTTCCTTGGTGTAATTTGCCAATACATTCAAAGTATTGACCCAACTCATTTGGCTGCATGTTTTATGTGCAGAATTTGGAGATCATCGTTGAAAGGTGCGCTAGGATCGCGGGTCTTCACTCAACCTGCATGTGGCATTGATGGGACTCCAAGTTGTATATATTTTGCTTCTGTTGTAATAATGTAAACTCTGGATTATTCGAATCATGTAATAAAGACTTGTGTTTTACATGATAATTCATCGACTATGAGTGCTAGCTAATGATCTAGGGACTAGCATGTTAATCACAGGGACTTAGGATCTTTATCGATCTGAGGTCACTACAATAAGGAATATATAATAACAACTTTATTATTGCCTCTCAGGGCATATTTCCTTCAGTCTCCCACTTGCACTAGAGACAATAATCTAGTTCACATAGTGATAAATATAACACCCATGGAGTTCTGGTGTTGATCATGTTTTGACCTAGGGAGAACTTTAGTCAATGGATCTGCTACATTTAGGTCCGTGTGTACTTTACTAATCTTTATATCTCCATCCTTGACATGCTCGCGGATGGAGTGAAACTGGCGCTTAATATGCTTGGAATTCTTGTGAGACCTCGGTTCCTTTGCGTTGGCTATGGCTCCATTATTGTCACAATAGATCACCATTGGGTCCAACGCACTGGGAACCACACCTAGTTCCGTACTGAATTCTTTCATCCAAACCGCCTCCTGCACCGCTTCTGAAGTAGCAACATATTCCGCCTCCGTCGTTGATCTAGCCACCACAGGTTGTTTGGAACTCCTCCAACTAACTGCTGCTCCATTCAAGAGAAATACGTATCCGGATTGAGACTTAGAGTCATCCGGATCGGTGTCAAAGCTAGCATCGACATAACACTTAGCGACTACCTCTTCTTCACCTCCGTATATAAGAAACATATCCTTAGTTTTTCTCAAGTACTTGAGGATGTTCTTTACCGCTATCCAGTGTTCCGAACCTGGATCAGATTGGTACCTACTAGTCAAACTAATAGCATGTGTCACATCCGGTCTTGTACATAGCATGACATACATAATAGAGCCTATGGCTGAGGCATAGGGGATCTTATCCATCATCTCTCTTTCTTCCGCCGTAGCCGGACTTTGAGTCTTACTCAATGTCTTGCCTTGCAACATAGGTAAGAACCCCTTCTTACTTTCGTCCATATTAAACTTCTTTAATATCTTATCAAGGTATGTACTCTGCGATAGCCCAATTAGGCGCCTTGATCTATCTCTATAGATTTTAATGCCTAATATATATGATGCTTCACCAAGGTCTTTCATCGAAAATTTGCTGTTTAGATAACTTTTAACACTGTTTAAAAGATCTATATCATTTCCAATCAATAATATGTCATCCACATATAATATTAGAAATGCCACATTGCTCCCACGCACTTTCTTGTAAATACAAGCCTCTCCATAAGTTTGGACAAATCCAAACTCTTTGATCACCTCATCAAAGCGGAGATTCCAACTCCGGGATGCTTGCTTCAGTCCATAGATGGATCGCTGAAGTTTGCATACCTTCTTAGAATAGGATCGACAAAACCCTTAGGTTGTATCAGATACAACTCTTCTTCAATATTACCATTGAGGAACGCAGTTTTGACATCCATCTGCCATATTTCATAATCGAAATATGCAGCAATTGCTAACATAATCCTAACCGACTTAAGCATCGCTACGGGAGAGAATGTCTCATCATAGTCAACTCCTTGAATTTGTCGAAACCCCTTTGCGACAAGTCGAGCCTTATAGATGGTCACATTACCATCAGCATTAGTTTTTCTTTTGAAAATCCATTTATTCTCAACGGCCTTTCGGTCGTGAGGTAAGTCCACCAAGTTCCAAACTTGGTTCTCGTACATGGATTCCATCTCGGATTTCATGGCTTCTAGCCATTTGTTGGAATCCGGGCTCATCATCGCTTCTTCATACGTCGCAGGGTCATCCATTTCATCAACCATGAAATTCACAACAGGATTGCCGTACAGTTCAGGAGTTGCACGTGTCCTACTTGACCTGCGAGGTTCGGTAGTGTCCTCTTTCGGAGTTTCATGATCATTATCATTAGCTCTCTCTTCATCAGGTGAAGTCAACTCCGAAACAACTTCCGGTGCTGCGCCACTCGCCATTCCATGAAGAGAAGGTTCAATAACCTCTTCGAGTTCTACCTTCCGACTACTCACACCTTTCGCGAGAAACTCCTTCTCAAGAAAGGATCCATTCTTGGCAACGAAAACCTTGCCCTCGGATCTGTGATAGAAGGTATACCCAATTGTTTCCTTAGGGTATCCTATGAAGACGCATTTTTCCGCTTTGGGTTCGAGTTTATCCGGTTGAAGTTTATTCACATAAACATTGCATCCCCAAACTTTAAGAAATGACAGCTTAGGTTTGTTTCCAAACCATAATTCATACGGTGTTGTTTCAACGGATTTAGATGGTGCCCGATTTAAAGTGAATGTAGTTGTTTCCAGTGCATAACCCCAAAATGACAGTGGCAAGTTAGTCAGAGACATTATAGATCGAACCATATCCAATAAGGTACGATTACGACATTCCGACACACCATTACGTTGTGGTGTTCCGGCAGGCGTGAGTTGTGAAACTATTCCACACTCTTTCATGTGTGTGGTAAACTCGTAACATAGATACTCTCCTCCACGGTCAGACCGCAAAAATTTGATCTTTCTATTACGATGATGTTCCACTTCATTCTGAAATTCCTTGAACTTTTCAAAAGTTTCAGACTTGTGTTTCATCAAATAGATATACCCATGTCTACTCAAATCATCCGTGAAAGTAACAAAATAACAATATCCACCTCGCGCCGACACACTCATTGGTTCACACACATCAGTATGTATGATTTCTAATAGATCTGTCGCCCGTTCCATTGAACCGGAAAACGGCGTTCTAGTCATCTTGCCCATAAGGCATGGCTCACATGTATCAAATGATTCAAAATCAAGTGATTCCAAAAGTCTATCAGAATGGAGTTTCTTCATGCGTTTAACGCCAATATGACCTAGACGGCAGTGCCACATATATGTAGACATATCATCATCAAGTTTAATCTTTTTAGCATTAACATTATGAATGTGTGTAATATTACTATCGAGATCCAACAGAAATAAACCATTCAACATAGGTGCATGACCATAAAAGATATCATTCTTATAAATCGAACAACCATTGTTTTCAGATTTAAAGGAATGACCACTTTGCATCAAACACGATCCAGATACAATGTTCATGCTCAGTGCAGGCACTAAATAACAATTATTTAGGTTTATAACTAATCCCGATGGCAAATGGAGAGGTAGCGTCCCGACGGCGATCACATCAACTTTTGATCCATTGCCGACCCGCATTCTGACCTCATCCTTTGCTAGTTGTCGCTTGTTCCGTAGCCCCTGAACCAAATTACATATATTAGCAATCGATTCCGTATCAAATACCCAGGTGCTACTGCGAGTACTAGTCAAGTACACATCAATAACATGTATGTCACATATACCTTTGTTTGCCTTGCCGGACTTCTTGTCCGCCAAATACTTGGGGCAGTTGCGCTTCCAATGGCCAGTCCCCTTACGATAGTAGCACTCGGTGTCAGACTTAGGGCTAGCTCGGGGTTTCTTTTCAGGCGTGCCAACAGACTTGCCACCCTTATTTCCCTTGTGCTTGCCTTTCTTGTCTTTCTTGAAACCGGTGGTCCTATTGATCATCAACACTTGATGTTCTTTCCTAATCTCCACTTCTGCAGTCTTAAGCATTGTCAGAAGCTCGGGAAGAGACTTCTTCATGCCCTGCATATTATAGTTCATCACGAAGCTCTTGTAGCTAGGTGGCAGAGATTGGAGAACACGATGTATTCCTAAGTCAACGGGAATCGTTATTCCCAAGGACACAATCTTATCGGTATACCCAGACATTTTGAGTACGTGCTCACTAACGGAGCTGTTTTCCTCCATCATGCAGCTAAAGAACTTTTCTGTAGCATTATAACTCTCTACGGCAGCATGGGTATCGAAAATCATTTTCAATTCTCCCATGGTTTCAAAGGCATTGCCATTTTCGAAACGCTTTCGAAGTTCTGGCTCTAGCCCATACAGTATGCCGCAATGAACTAAGTTGTGGTCCTCCTGACGAGTCACATAGACATTCTTTTCCTCGTCAGGGGCATCAGGAGCTGGTGGGGGGGCCTAGCGGCGCATCTAGCACATATTGCTTTTGTGCAGCAGTGAGGAGAATCCTCAAATTCATAGCCCAGTTGGTGAAGTTGCTACCATTCGCAGCAAGTTTCTCTTTCTCCATGAACACATTGAAATTAAAAGCAGGTGGTGCCATCTACAACAGAATTTGTAAAGTTTATTTAGACTAAGTTTATGATAGATTGAGTTCAACTAATCCAAATTACTAATGAACTCCCACTCAAAAACGACATCCCTCGTGTCTTTTTGGTGATTACATGAACCAAATCCACTACACCAAGTCCGATCATCACGTGAGTTGATGTAGCTTCAAAGGCGAGCATCTATATGGGCATCATATCAACTATATGACTCATTCTTAACCTTTCGGTCCATGTTCGGAGGCCATGTCTGTACATGCTAGGCTCTCCAAGTAAGAACCTTAGTATTCGCGTGTGTAAAACTGTCTTACACCCGTTCCTATGAAAGCGTAGATTCGAGTACACCCGATCATCACGTGATATCTCGAAACACGATCCACAAAACGGTGCATACTTAAGGAAGAACACATTTTTATCTTGATATCTAAATGAGGGATCATCTTATAATGCTACCAAAAGCGCCAAACTAGCAGTATAAGATGCTAACATCTAATGTGTAAAGTGAGATGATATGGTCCATGCATTTGATCTTTATCACTTGCATCGTGGTATGATCTCTATCATTCCTTTGTGTGCAAGGCCAAGGTCTATAGAACTTACACGTTGAGTGTGTTGTAAGAGTATCTATCATACATCTACTTACAACAATACCATATCAATACACTAGCCCAGCAACAATCTAAACTAGACGCCTCTAATTTATCAATTGCAAGTTTTACGTGGCTTAGGGCTTTTGAGATAGAACCGTTCTCACCTACGAACATGAACCACAACGAGGATAATTAAGTTATTAGCAACTCGTTGTAAATCAGATATTGACTATAGTAGGAGAGACAGACACCCGTCAGCCACTTATGCAAAACAAGTTACATATCAGTCGTGGAACCGGTCTCATGTACGATGACATGTAAGGTTGGTCTGGGCCGCTTCATCCCACTATGCCACCAATATCCAAAATACATAGAAGATGCAATAAAATCATCATCATCGCCCACATATAAACATATGTGTACTACCCATGCAAAGCACCTACGCATAGATCAGGCTCTAATACCATTGTTGGGTCCGCAGCATAGAAAACAAAAAAATTCCTACGGTGTGAACTACACGCCAAGATCTATCTACTAGGTACAAAGCAACGGGTGGACATACATCCAAAGAGAACTTACCCTCGAAGACAACGAGTTTTGTTAACGACTAGGAACTCGTCGTTGATGTAGTCGTACACTTGCCGATCTCAAGATCGTGAGGAAGTCCGAGCGCCGCAACTCAGCAGCGCATCCGCACTCGCACACACGTTCAAGCCACCGGACAACCTCCACCTCCTCGCTCCAGCAATCCAGCGGAAGTAGCAACTCCTTCCAGACGAAATGCCACCGGGAATATGTATCTCGCTAATCCGAGACCATGGAGGAATAATTCTAGAGGGGGGAGAGATCCTTCACAAGGAGGTGTGAGGATGAAGGAGGGAATGAGTGGCCTTTTATAGGAGGAGGGGGTGCCCCCTCTCTCCATGGCCGGCACATGGGAGGGTGACCCCTCACCTCCCCCATTCATGTGGTGGTAACCCCTCCATAGTAAAATGCCTCTTCACATTCCCTTTTAAAGTCTCCACTTTAAATGCATTAAATTTCTCCAAATTTAATGCTCTTTCATTTAATAAAACTCTTTTTATTAAATTTATTCTGAATTTTGTTAATTAATTTAATTAACAAACATTCACATATAGCCCCTTGCAATATTTCAATATCACATGCAGAACCACTTTCTGCAATTTCACCTGAAATAATTTCCGGTTTCTATTAAAACAATTCCCGCGCTTTGCAATTCTTTCGTCTGAAACATATGTGCTCCAAAATGGTGTCCGGTAACTCTTAAGTGTGCCACCCTACGGTTCGCGAATAATGCAGACATGATCGAGACCCTTCTCCGATCAATAATCAACAGCGGGACCTGGAGATCCGTACTGACTCCTACACATTCAACGATGACTTCTGTGATCGTGAGAACCTTTAACGCTTGTAACTAAATCCCTTTGTCTCTCGATATATTACATGTCCGAGATTCGATCATCGGTATCTCCATACCTAGTTTGATCTCGTTACCGACATGCACTCTTTTCTCGTTCCCGTGATATAACATTCTAGTGATCACATCACTTGCTTGCAAGCTATCTTAATGTGATATCACCGAGAGGGCCCAGAGTATATCTATCCGTCATCTGGATTGAAAAATTCCACTCTTGATCCATGAGCCTCAACATAACACCTTCGTAGTACTGAACCCATCTTTATAGTCACCCTGTTACGGTGTGACGTTTGATGTTATCAAGATACTCTTTCGGTGTTAGCAATTAACATGATCTCATGGTCTAAGGATAAAGATTACTTCGTATGATGTTATAGCAATATAAACATAATGACTTGATCGTAATGCTATACTTCGGATGAATGTTCATCACATCATTCCACCAATGGTGTGACCTTGTTATTAACAACATCCAATGTCCATGATCAGGAAACCTTGATCATCTTGTTAATCAACAAGATAGTCTATAAGAGAGGCATAACTAGGAACTCTTTTTGTTTATTAAACACACATGTATTGATGTTTCCGATCAATACAATTCTAGCATGTAAAATAAACATCTATCATATATAAGGAATATATAATAACAACTTTATTATTGCCTCTCAAGGCATATTTCCTTCATCGGGGGGATGATATACGCCAGAGGGGAGAGGCTGGAGTGGGCCAGGGCAGCCACACCACCTCTAGGCGCGGCCTAGGCCTGCCCGCGCCATGGGGTGGTGTGGACCCCCTGTGGCCCACCTCCACTCCATCTTCTGGCATCCTTAGTCTTCTGTAAAAATAGGATTTTTCGTATATTTTCCCGGATTTTCTGATCTTCGCGAATTTTGCCTCCAAACAACACCTTTTCCATCAAAATCCTGACAGCAGTGGTCCATGCTCCAAAAGTCATCAACCATGCCAAAATAGATGAAATAACATAAGTATCACCTCTCAATACGAAATATATTAATGAATAATAGTGAATTAAGACATAGAATAGTGATGCAAAATGGACGTATCAGGTGCCGACTAGCATCATTGCAGCGTGAGTGACCGGGCGCGACGCCGGTATGTAGCTTCTTGGTAGGATCTGGAGGAATCCACCTCTAGCAACCATGCGGCCGGTGGCGGTCAGCCGGTCGATTGGAGTGTAGGGTCTCGCCGTAGATTGTAAGTTTGACTGGCCAAGCCCCACGGTGGGCGCCACTATCGTGGGAATGGCCACGGTAGTCACTACCAGGGGTAGCGATTGATATGATTGAGAGCAAGAGCGAGTTGCCATCCACAGGACGAGATTGGGAGAAAACACAAGGGTTTACCCAGATTCGGCCCCCCATAAAGACCTACTTCCTGCTAGATTGTATTATTGGTGAGTGGATTACAAGATCGACGAGCTCGACGCCTAGGCAGCATGTCGCTTGGATGGGGTAGCTAGTAGGACGTAAGTACAATGAGAGCCCTAGGAAGGTTTATATAGAGTCACATCTCTAGGGTTTATAGGATTACAACCGAATCAGTTTAGGTTTTAGAGGCTTTGACCTAATCCGATTGGGCCTAGATAGAGTCTTGGGCCTCCATCTTTAATCGCCATACCAGCAGGCCCACTCGTTATAGTCCTGGGCCAGCCGTATCTCCCTTATGGGCATACCCCGATTGACATATCCCCATCAGTGTGTATAAAAGGGATGTTTAAGTGCAATTATGTTATGTTTTTATATAAAAACAACCGCATTATACCATGCACGACGATGCAATGCGCCATAGTGTATTGTAGAAGTTTAACTGATATCTCTGAAATGCTGCGCTCGGTTACAGCCAGGCTAGATGCCCTTCATTTAATACGATTGGGTAGTTAATGTTGTATTATGTGCTAACTAATTGCAGATTAGTATGCTAATTATCCAGTTTGTAGCAGTTGACACTATGGTTTATATTTTCCATGTGTTTATATATGTATGTATGTATTATTTTCAAGCAAATTCCAAAATTTCAGACCTAGCTCACCACTTCCGCACTTAGCAAAATATTAAAACTAGTTCCCGCACTTGTCTCGTTGTCTCACTCAAAAATATCCTCACTAGTTCCAGCACTTACTCCTTGCCTAAGCTTCAACCGGTGTCGTCAAGCTCGTCGTGTAGATCCTTGTCCCGTCGTGCTGCATCCACTGTTGCCGTGCACATCCCTGTTAAGCCACCTTCTTCCGTCGTCGCTGCCCTGTCCCGCCGCATTCTCTTTCACTATTGTTGTGTAGATCCCTTTCCCGCCGCCTTCTTCCACCATCGCTGTGCAGATCCTAGATGCCCCACCGCATTCATTGGTACATCCTTTGGGATTGGTATATAGATATGTAGGGTACGACATGGGGATCTAAAATAATGTTCTTTAGGACAACTTGTATATTGGGTGAATGAGTTCATCTATTCTTGCAAATTACCAGCTTAAGCGTCGAGCAAGAATTATTAGGAATAATAAAATCCTCACTGATATGGGATCTACGAATTGTTTCCTCATCCTACCGGCCATTCCTTTATATATGAAGAATGTAGAGGTAATTTGACGCATTTAAGTTAGCCAAATTGTTTAAACTGAAGTTGTGCTATGCACAGTAAGCTGATTTTGCTGCATTTATAATCAGACTCAGGTCATATCTGAAGAGGCATCCAGTGAGCTGAAGCCTTGCAATGATGTACATATCTAAATTCACTTTTACTTATGATGTGCTACTTGCTAAGATATGCTTACCGATTTACTGTGATGCATCGCATTTGCAGTATCTATCTCAGTCAGATCAGTCCATACTTACAAAGTTTGGGAACGCTCGAGAATCATCCAATTTGCTCAACACTTCCACTGATGTATGCAGCTGGATTTTACAATATCTAGTTATATGTGTTGTTTGATGAACTATGCTTGCTAACTAACTTAGATGCAACACAATTATAATATCCAAGCCTTTCTCTTCTCTCAGGAGGCAAGAGACATCTTCCTGGCCATGTTGGTTGTTGTATGCATCTCCAAGACAAAGAGAAATCTCAGGACAAGACTATAAGACATCCCCAGGACACACTGAAACGTCAAGAGGGGGAGATTAGGCAACTTCAAACAGAAAGTGGCCACATCCACTTTGCGCATCATTCAGTTGACTGCATGATGGAATACAACAATTTCAATGGCCTTTGATGCTGCCAGTGAACTCCAAAAGTTTATGTGTGGGCACTCCATTCTAGAGGCAGCTGATGTTGATGGTAGGGAGATCAATGTGATGTTGTCACAACTGGACGCACAAACTGAAGAACTTCTGCAGTCGGCTGTACAAGCAGATGCGAGCCTTATTGGAATTCAAGATCATGACGCATGCTCGTCCAAGCGTAATCCTGCAGAAGATGACTCTGACCTTGAGCCATACGATTATGAAGACAAGGATAGCCCTTACAAGCACAACCGTGCTACTTTCTTGTGAAAATAATTTGAGATCTCTTCAGAGGATGATGTTTGTTAAGTCATGCTCTATTCTGTTAAGGTTTATGTAGTAACATGGAACTAATTTCTACCTATGTCATATTTCGTACATGTTGTGAAATTGTGATGATATTTGAAGCATCATGTGTGATTCTTATTATGATTATCTGTGATTTCTGTTAATTAAGCTAATGTAACCCTAAATATAGAAATGGCTGGCTAAATTGTTGCGCCTAGAAGCATCATTGGGGGCACTAAAAAATTATGTCGTGCATGGGTCTATAGGATGGTACTATAGGATGGTACGGAATTGTGTCGGCCACGCACAGCTGCCACAGCACCTAACTAGTGTCTCCCTGCATGGGCCAGGCGTACACGATTTGCTACTGTGTAAGCGCTTGCTCGGCGTCTCACGTTGTGCCGAAAAAACACGCCGCTGTTGCACAATCCCGAAGCAGTTATCCCTAGCAGATTTTTTTTGCCGTGTCAGCGCGAGCGCGTCGACTAAGGTTCTGCCACGAAATCTATAAGCACCAGCGCCCAGGCTCCTTGTTCTAGTATCAGTTGATCAATGAACTAGTTGAACAAATACTACTAGGGACTTGATTTGTTTACATACCACACGTGTACCAATGTTTTCAATTGATACAGTTATAGCATGGTATAAAATTATTATAAGAAACATCCTATATTATTTGCCTATAGGACATACTTCCAACAAGTTGGGCACAACAACTAGTATGACCCTCGGTCATGTCTGACACCACTTGAGCGAGAGAGCTCTCCTTGGACGACCAGTTCGTCAAAAACCATGGAAGAGTACATCAGGTGCACGGAAATGGTGCACTATCAAGTTCTGGTTTTCACAACAACAAAAAAAGCACATCAAAGTACCATTGCTAGATCTGTCACAACTTCGTCATAAGCCCATCGAGTGATAACAACGTGATGTTCAGTCAGAACTATCAACCACAAGAGTCCTCAACATCATGAAAGCCTTTTCAAAGACGTCGTCTTTCGATGATTGTAATGATGGTGGTGGTATGTTTTGAGAGGCGAGTTTTACACTAGGGGTGTTCAGGTCGACTAGGGTGGAGCGTTCATCGCCGCTGGCTACGGCTCCTAGGAGATCTCTTGTTTGTCGATTGCACACATCTCCTCGATAGGGGGGCGCAAGGATACCATCAGTTTTATTCCTAGCTTTCTGGCTTCATTTTTTTTTTGAATGGATCAATAAACGAATTTGCCGAGAAAACCCCTTTTCTAATACAAAATGTTCTGATAATAAAAAAGTACTCCCTATTTGATTTAGATTTTCCTAAATTCGATTGTATCTAGACATGATTTAATATTAGCTATATCTATATCTTGACAAATTTGAATCAACTAATTTGAGTCAGAGAGTATTATTTTTTAATAAATCTTAATAACCCATTAATATTTTTTCGAACTCGTGAACATTTTCAGAATTCTAGGACATTTTTTTAACTAGTGAAAAAAATACCCCCTCCGTACCCAAATAACCATCGTGGCCTCTATACAAATTACATTTCGTAAAAGGCTCTCATAGTTTTTAATTCATTCCTACCAGCTCCAACTTTTACAAATTACATTTTGTAAAAGCCTTTATCCAACCCTTGATCGATACCCAGCGTCTTTGTGGACACACAACACAACGCAGGGATGCTGTGCTCCTCACGTCCACAGAGGGCTCGAGCTGACTTGCGCTGCGTGGAGCCTCTGCCCACACCACTGACATGCACATCCTCAAGGATCTGTCTTGCACGTTGTCATCCCTACTATCATGTCGACTTCCTACTCGCGTAGCTTGCAGGGGTGACAAGCTCCAGAGCCCGAGGACACCGGTGTCGGTGAGGCCCATGGTCCACCATGGATGGCAAAGATTGAAACTTCTTGAAGCCCGAGAACGCCGACCCCACCAAGGATGCCCTAGGGCCCCAACTCCAGAGCCCGAGGACGCTCACGCCGCCATGGATCCAAAAAAATCAAACCTTGTAGGAGACTAGGCTAGGGTTCATGGTGGGGGTTGCGAATCGACGGTTCCATACCATGGAATAGATATAAGGGGAGGAGGGGATGCTGGCACACATAAGAGAATGTCCAGAGTGGGCCGGGAGTTGTCGGCGACAGGTGTCGGGAGTCGAAGGGAGACATAGGGAATGTGTGTGTGGGGGGGGGGGAGGGGGAGGGGGGACAGGACTACGAGTTTTTTTGCAAATTTGTCGTCGCGTTAGTTATTTCGGGACGGGGCAGTATCTATTTTTTTTGCCTTGCAACACACTCAGGCTTCGATAAATTCGTAGGTCCACCACTGCTTAGGAATAAAAATTGATGTTTATGAATAAGCTTCGTTTATTTTTATACGCATCTTTGCATTGTACGTGACCTAAAAAACAGAATTCGTAAGCACTTGTGCTTACTTTCATACCAAATATGCATAATTAAGTATCTCTCACACATATAAATAGGCATTACTGATTAAGAAACCAATTAATTTTATATAATTACTTTTCTAAATATTTTGTATTATGCATGTCCTTAACATACTAAGAAATACTCTCTCTTTCATAATACAAATGTTACTCGTATTGCAACTAAGATCATCTCCACCGGCGCCCCTAACCCGGCCCCCAACCGAGTTGGGGGTGGAGGCCAAAAATAGGCCCATACCGACGCCTCCCAACCAACGGCGGCAGGTTCGCCCGCCCACCAATCTGTCTGGTACGTCCTTGACGCCCCCGACAAGCAGGGGCTGGGCTGGAGCTGCCGACAGCGGACACCACGCTAGGCCCCCTTGCCAGCGGCCCAAGGCAAACCCCAGCCCTTTCCTCCACCCCTCATTTCTTCCTTTCCTCCTACTGCACGAATCGTATCTGCCACCACCAACCATCTCTGACCAAATGCTAGCCATCCCTGCCCATTATCGCCAACCAAGTGTGTCGCCCATCCCCTAGTAGTCACCACCTGGTTCTCGCCGTCGACTGAGCATCGCCGATAGTGCGACCTGGCGCATCACCTACCAATGGCCGATGACGGCTTGCCGCCGCTCTCGTGAGAGGCCGTTCGCATCGGCCGTGTCCCTGTGTTGGCGCGGCTGTCTCTGGGGCTGCGCGACCCTTGACCGTGAACCGCGTCGAGCACGTCGCGCACAGAAGGTGCTCGACCTTTTGACTAGGTAAAATGTCATTCGAACTTGGCCACTAGAAAATTATAAGGTGCTCAGTTGTTTGAATCGGTTGTTGACACAGGTACGACTACTCGGGTGCTTATAATTTTCTACCCTGGCTGCATAAAGGTTCACGGCCTATGAAGATCCAAGATGATGGCTCAAGAAAGCAACCGATAAAAGCCTTAGTCGCATTAGGAAAGGAAACATGAACCGATGTTGTGTTGCTATTATAATTGTACATATGTAATATATCCGTATATGGCTTTGAGACCCGGCCTATTATATATAGGATGAGAGAACTCTATGAGGAGGTACTGAAAAACTCCCAAGCAATATGTAATAGTGTTATTCATCAAGTAATCCGGCGACATCGATTCTCTTGTTTGCCTGACATCCGACGAAATCCCAGCGTTCTCTTTTCCGCAAAACCTCAAGTCCATCACCATGGACATTGCTGAGGTTACCCCTTGTCAGTTGTCGATTTGTCCTAGATCATGGAAGTGATGATGAGCTCATGATGGCACAATTGCTGCAAGATGAGGCAGACATGCAAGCCGATGAAGCAGAGCGTATTATGATCACCAGCGGCCTCATTTGCCTACATGCCAGCCTGCGAGCTCCTCGACATGGAGGCTTAGTATCGGGGAAGAAGAAGAACAGAGACCGGCAACGGTTGTCGACGCCCTGATGTTGGAGACAGATTGTTTTCAAGGTGATGTAACCCATGGGCATGCGGTGTTTCAGCACTGGTTTAGAATGGAGAAGGAGTTGATCATGAAGATTGTGCATGGAGTGCTAGAGTACCATATTTTATTTACAACAACGACTGTACCGGCTTGGTTGGTTTCACCTCTACTCAGAAGTGCACGGATGCCTTGCGATGTCTTGTAGACGGAGCTCTTGCAGATACACAAGATGATGACATGCGCATGTCTGAGTCCACGACATTTGAGTGCGTGTACATGTTTTGTCTTGCTATGGTGGGATACTTTGGGCCAACATATATGAGGGCACCAAATGAAGAAGATACAGCTCGTATATTGGTACATAACTCAGCTAGGGGATTCTCTGGGATGCTTGAGAGCATCGACTACATGCATTGTGATGGAAGAATTACCCTTTTGCTTTGCAAGGTATGAACCAAGGCCATACTGGAGAACGTAGTGTGATACTAGAGGTCGTGGCAGATCATGAGTCGTAGATTTCGCACACATTCTATGGTATGGTTGGAGCTCACAATGCAATCAATGTTTGGTAGCGATCTCTAGTGTTTGACAGTCCTACCGGACGCGGGAAAAAACTGGAGGGTGGGCACTCTTAAAAAAATTGCACTAGCCCTTGGCAATGAGAAATTGCCAAATAAATAATAGTACATAATTGATTCACAACATTATTTGAATACAAACGCTTCAAATGTTCATTCTTCCAATACCAATAGTCCAAAACATCAAGAATCCTACATGACGAAATGTATCATAATAGGCTTACATCAACATAGCTAAGTTATTTGGTAATTCTACGTTCTCACATTCTAACGAAAGTTTCAACTGTGTCTTCTTTACTTACCTTTAAGAACACATCTCGCTCAATAAATATCACTAAGAAATGGTTCAAGAGCTCATCACCCATGTTATTTCTCAACTTGTTCTTCTCAAGACTCATTACAGAAAATATCCTTTTAACACTAGTCATTGCCACAGGTAAGATCAATATCAATTTTAAAAACAAGTAGACTAAACCATAATCAAGTAGACTTATCAATATCAATTTGATAAGATCAATATAAATATCAATGGAAGGAAGTGACCATCATATGACCTAGGAGACAGTTATTGGGGTGATGGTGGATGTGGTGTTGCATCTTCAGTTTCATTCTTACTCTCATAATCGGATTGCACCGGAGGTGCGGAATCAAGGCATGTCAACAAAATCCTAACATCTTCGGTTTGTTCATCATCTACCACCGACGGGCAGCGACAAAGATGCATACTTGCAGAGGGGGAGTCGGGGAGGCGATCTGGCACT
Organism: Avena eriantha; assembly: GCA_910589775.1. Classification (NCBI taxonomy): domain Eukaryota; kingdom Viridiplantae; phylum Streptophyta; class Magnoliopsida; order Poales; family Poaceae; genus Avena; species Avena eriantha. The sequence continues at coordinate 294,990,574 of OU342742.1, forward strand.
GGGAGGGGAATTAAGGGAGCATGGAATCGGGGAGGCAGTCAGGCGAGGAATTCAGGAAGGGGCGACTGGCGAGGGGAACTCAGCGGCCGCCGTTGTGGCTCCTTATCCCATCGCGTACTCACGTTCAGAGACGAGGATGACTCGATGAGTCGCTGCTCAATCGAGTCCCAGTTCCTCTCGCTCGGTGCCTTGGCCCAGGAAAGATCAAATATTAGGGGTAAAGTATTTTTTCCTAAAAATTCTGGGTGGGCCACGGCCATCCGGCCCGCCCTTGCATCCGCCAATGATTCCCCAAGGTGAACTTTATGGTCAATGGCAGGGAATACACCAAATGCTAATACCTAGCCGATGGTATTTACCAAGATGGGTCACGTTCGTGAAGATAACCCTTAACCCTCGTACCGATGCAAGATCTGGGTTTGCCAAGTGCTAGGAGGCTTGCAGGAAGAATGTTGAGCAAGCATTTGGTGTGCTCCAAGCTCGCGTTTGTATCATCAGGTACCCTGCTCTAACCTGGTCCACATCGCGATCAGAGAGTGAGCGCGATGCTCCGGTGGTTGATTAGTTGCCCTTTAAGTACATGGGCCCTCTTGCTGAGGTTGATCACGAGGTGTCGGTTGATTTTGATGTTTTTCTCGTCATGCTTTAAGTAATCCGCGACGACGACCAGGTTCACGATCAGCTACTAGACGATCTCATCGAGCAATTATGGGTGCTCAGAGTAAATGCACCTCAAAAACCCCTAGCAAACAGACCTCGTGCTGCTTGATCTATTTTGAATTTTCATCTATGTAAATTATTGTGTGAACTAGTTTCCTTCGAGCATTTAATTGTATTCACTCCGATTCATATTAATTTTCTCAACTTTGTTTAGATTCATAGTATCTAGTTAAACATTTAGACTAGATGCATTCATTTTAAAACCGTAATTGTTAACAGAGCAAGTGGTCTGGAAAAGGATTTGAGAGGTGGGAAAACCACCTAAAAAGAGGAAGCGGAATTGCGGAGCACCCCCTCTGTTTTCAAGGAAAATGAAGCAGAGAAGAGAATGGCGTTAACTTACCACCGGCGCCGCTTCCTCTCTGCACCAGCTACCACCCCATCCATTCCTCCTCCATCCTGGCTCAGGTTTGCACCGCCTCCACCCTCCCCCTTACGCTTCGTGGTTGTGGTTTTGCTCGCCGTGTGCCCGTGAGTCCATCGACCACCACATCCGAGGTAGCTGGGGGTTGATTCTGGTGTTTTGTTCCTCTTTTGGCAGGCGCGCGAGGGTGGAGATGAGGAGGGAGGCGCTCGCATGGGGCTTCTCCGCCGACGGCGTCCTCCGCCGCAACCGCCCTCTCTCAGCGCGCCGCCGTCCTCTTCGTCCCCGCCAGCCACGGAAGGGGACAAGAGCACGAACAAGATCGCGAAGGCCATCCGGGCCAGGATATCGTCTTTTTCATCCTCCAGAACCCGCCTCTCCTGCTGGGGTAACACCGTGACGAGGCACCCGATCCGCCGGAGCTGGAGCGGCAGCGGCAGCGGGACGGGCGGCGGCGAACACGGCAGCAGAACCATGACGGTGACGGCAGTCATGGCCCCCTCAAGCAAAGCCATCGCGGCGGGGGCCAAGTCCCTGATCGAACGCAACGATTTCTACTGCCAAGATTGCAACACGCACAAGTAGGGAGCCTGCCTCCCAGTTTCGGTTGAGCGATTACCAATGTTCTATAAGTGTACCATGACATAATGACCCCTTTTGGAACGTAAGGCTTTGCCTCGGATCTTACAGAAATCCAACTCTGTACAATTTATGCAAATGATCACTGCATTCTGAGTTCCTGCCATGGCCTGAATTCATTTGTGTGCACTACCGGGCAGCCTTAGACAGCTGTATACTTCCTTTTGTCTCATCATCACAGTGCATATATCGAATTAGATGTCGAAACTAGCACCGAAAGATGATATCCAAGAGCTAACCCACTCGAGAAAGTATGAGGTTCCCTTTATTTGTTTTCTCTGATGGAACGAGAGGTCGATTCGCATGTGTGTCAAGTAGACTGTCAGACAAGATAAATCGATTCTTCGCACTAGACTTCGTGTAATCAAGTGTTCTTCCCACGGAAAGCTCACATACCAGACAGATAGGTGGAGTGATTCCGTGCTCTTCGCACAAGGAATTGATGCATATAAAATCTTCCTAAAGCACACTGAGGGTCTAATCTGGAGATACCCACCAACCGAACAGCGACTTAAACCATCAGTACAGAAATGCTTTCTGGTTGTGAAAGATTCAACCTGAAGATATCAGTAACAGTACTTGGGGCTCAAAATGGTTAGGAACAATTTCGATCATATAAATCATTCCTCGTTAGAGGTAGAAAGAAAGATCTCTAAGCACAGAACGGGCAAACGCCAGTTTCCCTACAAACTACTTGGGACATTTCATTGGCAGTTCCCTACAAACTAGTACTACTTGGACATTGCATTGGTAGCAATGATATCAACATCATCTATCGAATCTTTGGAGCCTTCTACGGCGGATTTCCTCGACTGAGAGCTCCTCGTCTGAGAGCCCACTGTTTCCACCATCTCGGAGATGCTGTCTGCGGGAAAAGGCATGGTCTGGGTGCGGAGTGCTGCACATCCCACAGACATCTACGCAACGCGAGTTGTCGTTAGAGCAGGTTGTGCATCTCCACATACCATGACCAGTCTCTCTTGGCACAGGTGCGACATGGGGCCGGACACTTTTCCCGCGGCGATGGTCTGTTGACCCTACAAGTCTCCGAGCAAATCTCATTGGCTGACTCACAATGTCTGCAACGCCTGAAAACATAAGAGCCAGCGGTTCTGGACCTTGCTTCAACCAAAGATAGGTCAGGCCAGCAAGTATCCCACCAACATTGGCAATGAAGCATGCCTCCGGATTGAAAACATGGACTAGCAGTAGTTCAAGCCATGCCACATACTTTGCAGGAATGGCCACCCCAAAGCGGACAACGTCACCTGCCTGGGCATTCAGCACAACCTTCATGCCAAGCACCACTCCGGAGAATCCAGCAGAATACTCATAATAAGGCACATCGTTGCTGAGTAAAAGTAAGCCTTTGGACAAGAGCAGTGTGAAGCCCTGAGAAAGGCCAAGCAAGGAAACCACCATGGAGGCGAACTCAGAGCTGCCCATGGATGTTTCAAGCTCTACACCCGTCCACAAGAGAGATGTCATGTTCATGAAGAAGTGAGCTTCACTCAAGTGGTAGAATGATGAGAGGAAGAAACGTCTCAGGTCGCCGAACTGCAAGAATGTGATACCGTTATTTTTTAACAATTGTACGGAGTAGATAATAAAACACTGGCAAGGGTACTTAGAAAAATCTAAATAATACTGGAACTTAAACTTGCACCCTGCTGGAAAATTTTCAGGGCAACAATGCAACAGGAAAAGCACAATATTTTGAACCGGTACAGCATGTATATTACTGAATCTATGGATGTAAAACCTGTGCAGGTATGTAACCTAGGTCCTTGAACTTGACAATCGCACAAAGGGTCAGTCATTGCTTGAACAGTATTTAATGCTTAAATATGAAAGAGAAAACTGTACCAACTCTAACAGAATCTTGTTGTTCCCCAATACTACCATCACTACATATAGGGTGATAGGGTCTAAACCCTGCTCCGATGTAGCACTAAGCAGTAGTCATATTGTCAAATCTCCCCCAAATCACAACCTAGGCAGATCAGATCAAAAGCAAATAACCTCAGGTGAGTAATTAGCTGAACCTGACAACAGGGCAACCAAAGGCAAAAAAAACCTCGGCACAACATAATCCTTGCTCTATCCGATTACATAGGGGTGCTAAACTCCGCAATCCTGTAACCCTAGATAAAGGTGCTTAATGTGATCTCCTATAGCAGCCAACCGGATCTACACATGATTTTGCCATCTAATCCGCAGGCTGGGGCGAGGTGATTTAGGTGGGTACCTTGATGATGAGGTGCGGGTTGAACATGACACGCCGGAGCCGGGGTAGGTGCGCATCGAGGGCGCCAGGGCGGAAATACACCAGAGCGTTGGCGGCGATCAGCGCAGCCGTTACGGGTGGGCGGCTTGCGCCGGCGGGGCCATACTTCAGCAGCATCAGCAGTGCCAACAGCGGTGGCGTCTGACCAGGGCAGTCGTCCCGCCAGCCGCGGCTCATGCTGACCCCCATCGCCGAGATCGATGGACCGGCGGGTGGGCTCCAGACTGACTGGCGCCGAGGCAGAGGCGACTTTGTTGTCTCTCTCCTGAAATATTTCGTTCGGTGTCTCCGGTTTCTTTTATTTCTCGACGGTGCATTTACCTCAAAAAATTTCTACTAGATACTCACGAATCTAGAAAAGATTGAGTCCATTAATATGAACCGAAGGAAATATTTTTTTTAATTTAAAAAGATTATTTCACAAGGTATCACTTTGGATATTGACTCTAAATCTACTATTAGGGCATAATAGTTGAATATTCGTGCATTGCTACGATGCGACATACACGGTACTAAATTCAGTTATTTATAAAGGGCATGCATGCCCACTTTATATGTATGCTATCACTTCCAAAAGTAGATGGTGTTTTCTCTTATAGAGGAACCTATAATTTTCGATTATACTTGATCTTCAAATTTGATCTAGCTATTATATTTTTATAACTTGTGATGAAAATTTATGACAATACAATTTATTCCGGAAGGATGCCAAAATGGTCCCATTAATCGTTAAATGACAGCTAAATTTAATTGCATGCTAGTGTCATGCATCATTCGAGCCTTGTTGACGAATTCATGTGAAAAGATGATGTAGGTAGGATAATGAGATTAGTAGATTTTAAATGAGGCAGGAGGCTAACAAATTCTTGTAAGAACAAATGTGCACGTGAACCATGCAAACAATATCAAATACTCCCTTTGTCCTAAAATGTAAGGCGTGTGAGTTTTAGTCAAAAGTCAACATATTTTAAGTTTGATCAAATTTATACATAAAAATATCAATATTCACAATACTAAATCAATATCAATAGATTCACTAGAAAGCATAGTTTCTCAAATGTCTATTTGATATTATAGATATTCATATTTTTTGTATAAACTTGGTCAAACTTAGAAGATGTTGACTTTTGGCTAATGCTTAGGCGCCTTATATTTTGGCATGGAGGGAGTACCTAATAGCACACTGACTATACAAATTTGTAAAGCTGTTAACAGTGTCAAACCATGGGATCCCTCTTTTACTACTCTCGGTCTCAGTCATTTAAGAGTAGTTATATTTGATGCCTCATCGCAGCTAACAATGTCCAAATTGAAGGTCATCATGGTGTCAACTGCATTTGCAAAAAGCCATCGAAGTGATGGCATTTAAGTTTACTTTTCGATGGCATGCCAAAGAAATAAAGGCCATCCATGTGTTCCCTACAAATACACATCTTGCATCTGCATATTGTAGACCTGGCTAGATGAGTTCAATTAACGAAAAAGGTTGTTTTGAACCCCAGCATCCCCATGTCTCTGCACTTGAGTTCAAATAGAAAATACAGAACCTGGAAGGAAAAACAAATGCTGTCCCAAACCAGGTCTTGGCGGCATACCCTTGCAGGCGCACTATGTCCTTGAAGCAATTGTGGTGTTGTGTGGTACCCATACCAGGTCCCGGTGGCCCAGAAATGCATGGGCAAGCCCCAGCTCTTACCACAGAGATTAGGCATATTTAGCCGTCCGATTAGCTCTCAAGACCCCATCTAGCCCGTTTATTTGAGGTAAGTCATTTTTACTCTTGTCAGCAGTAAAGTGCCAATTTATTGCGCATACTCGCTCTTCATATCCACGGGCGTACATCTCTCTGTCCAACTGCGTTCTCTTCCCCACAGAAAATGGTCCAGGCCCACATATCCGCCTCCGTTGTAATCTTTTCAACGGGCCTCTGGCGGGTGTGGGTTGTTTAGACAGGGGCATCGATCTCCCCCGTGCGCGAGGTGAAAAGGATGGACAAAAGGCTACTCATGTGTTGAAACCCTAGAGCAAATTCACACCCTTCTCCCCTAATCACTACTCCTTTCCTGAAGGAGCTGCCACCGCACTGCTTGTGCCTTCCCATCTTCTGGGACGAGCTCGTCGTCTCGCCATCGGGAAAATTGGTTATTTACTCAAAAGTTCATCAACGTTGGATCATTTATCCCAAGTTGCGTGTACATTGGTAAAATACCCGATATGGACCAGAAATAAAACTACAATTATAGCAGGGGTCTTACTTAAAGCTGGTCATAAAAGGATCGACGGGTCATCGTCGATTAGATCGGAAACCTCTGTTGTGCTCGGTCGCCGTCTGCTAATTATTCAAGTCCATGACATCTTTTTTACTCCATATGAATTTAGATCGTAACTAACTCAAGTTGAAGCATTTAAGTCCATGACATCTTTTTTATATGAATTTATTTTTATATGAATTTAGATCGTAACTAACTCAAGTTGAAGCAATACTGATCAGGTGCTCACTTACTTTTAGCGGCTGGCGGCCGGCCGGCGACAACAACGGTCACGATCGAAATACTCCGACGAATTACAACAGTCATTGGTGGACGGTGCGGTGGTTGGTCCTCTTCCATGAGCGGCGATGGTTGGAGGCGTACACGCACATGTGAAACTGGCGATGAGGTTTCCGATCTAATCGATGATGAAACCGATCCTTCGATCCTTTCATGACCAGCTCCAATTAGGACCCTGATATAATCGCGTTTTAATTTCGAATCCCTAGTGGGTATTTTACCATTGTACAACCAACCTCGGGTAGATGATCCAAGGCTCATGAACTTTTGGTAAACTAGATGACCCGGTGCGCCACTGGCGCGGAGGCTGACAATGAGACCGTTTTTGAAGCATTTGAAGAAGCCGTGGATGAATGGGTTTTGGCCGGCGGCATGCGGCGGGTTGTGGTTCAAGGTAGTATGGGGACATTCGACCTAACTCGCTTTTAGATTAACGGAATAGTTGGATATTTTAGAAAACAGTTCGAACCCTAATTATCCGTTACACCAGGCCATAGGGCGACGGTTTTTTATTCAGCGTTATCTTATTATAGGCGGAGAATCCATACCGAAATAGAAAAAAAAAGAACAGAAGCGATGGTGGATATTTTGGTGTATGTTTCTGCCTCTTTCTTTAGTCTCGTAGCTCCCAGCCGCTGGATGCGCAGAGGAAGGTGGATCCGGACACGGGAGGACAGGGCATAAGAGGCAACCAACCCCAGCTAGTTCCTGTATAGAGATGGATTGACCTCCACCGGAGGTGTTTCAGATGGAGCTCGTCGCTGCGGAGATACTGAAAAGGACCGCTCAGCCATTTCTCACGCCAGCATATATTATTCCATCCTAATCCCACGGAATTTCCATACTTTCGTCTCTTTGTAAAACAGCGTGCCATGCGTGAAAAAAGAACACATGCCCGCCGTGCCTACCACAGGGCGCTATTCATAAAAGAGTGATTTCAGCTCGTCGAAATATAAGATGTTGTAAGTATCCTCCATTAAAAAGTTGTCTCTTCTTACTAATTTATTCGCAGCATATGCTAATTTTTATTTCCTCTTTTCGCCATGGCAGGTCCTATCTATTTCTTTTTAGCACCATGTCTAAACCTGCAGTCACGCCATCGGTCTCCGGATTGCCGCTCCACAAGACTCCTTGTCGTGCCGGAAGACTCCAATGGCGGCTGCTATGTCAGTGCCTGCGTGGAAGCCACCTTTCATAGGTCTAGACTTTTAGGTTCCGTGCTTTTGCCAGTGGCATCATTCACATACATATTCAAGAGCAAAATCGCTTCCACTAAAGAGCTATTGTTGTTTCAATACACGCTAATGACTTCAGTTACAAATCATAACCCCGTTCATAATTTGTTTGGCCCCGTAATATACAAAGTAATCCACCAAGGCATCTATATTTCATCAGAATTTGCATTCGATAGATGAAGAACCAAAGTTGTCTACAACAAAATTAGCTGAATGGGCCGGAGAAGGAAAAGAAACAACGATGCATGTAACAACTATGGCTTACACAAAATACTCATGGCTATTTTCTGAGTGGAACTGAAAAACGAAAACTCAACAGAAACCTAGTAAGACTACAGAGGTTTCTCCTGATTACTCCTGATTTAAAAAACCATTAGTGACTTTTCTACACCAAGAAGTAAACTCCCACAGAAGGTCTGCATTATTTATACGTTACTTTCCGCACATGACGAGGTACTTCACAGACCCAGAAAAAATGGTTTTCAGATTTCTCATATACATGTCTGTGTATTGATCTGGTACACAACTCCGAGAAATTGGCCAAAATAAATGGATCTGACAGGAAAAAACAACTGAACTTACAAAGGGCATGGTAATTCGTCGAGGTCGTCAGCATGCTTCCTCTCGGCAGCAAAACAATGGTATTGGTATAATTTAAACTTTCAACCAAACCACTTTAGCAAAGTAAATTATCCTACACAACCTGCCTGTAAACTGGGAAGACCAACACAAACAGAATTAAAACCAGTCCATGTTATCTGTTAAAGCCACACAATAAAAAACTAATCATCGGTGTTCTACCAATTTATACGATTAACCGACAGGTAACTGAATGTAAGACCCAACACAAGACCTAAGATACTGTAAATTATAAGAACTACAACCACTTTTTTGTAATCCAATCCACAATGAATAATTAACCTAGTGAAAAAAAATTAACAGCAGAAAGCAAGAAGATAGAATCATTAGCGCCAATGTACTATCCAAAAGTACATCGATGTTTAGAGAGAAAACTCTAGGAAACGGAGAAGAAACCACAACACATTACACATGATAAATGGGTGGCTTGTTAAGACGCATGGACACTATTTGATTACATTAAAAAATTCAACTCAAGTCCTAGAGAGGCCAAATGTTGGTACGAGGTAACTCACCATATCCACATCTCCATGATGGTTCACCTTCAGTAATGATACAACAAGACCCATGAAGTTCTCCTTCAAGTCCGGGACTTTTCTTACAATCCTTACAAAGCACAAAGAAGCCCAATAAACAAGGATAAGTATATCATGAATAATTCCCCCATATGACTAAAAATTAGGACCCAAACTCAGTACAATACTGTGTCAATACTCAATAATGTAGATGTATGAAGCAAACGAGTACTTGCGAAGGAAAACTGCAAAAAAATATTATAAGAAATGGTGGGCTAAGAGATGCCCATATTTGTTTGCGTATATGATAATCAAGCGATGACTTCAAAAAAGATGTGCAGTATTCCTCGGTGTACAAATCATGCCCAAACGTTACAGAGTAGCCTCATTCTAAAAAAACAATTTTACCTAGGAAATAGTATTTAACACCCACGCATCTAAGAAATCTTTGTTCTTTCATCAAACATCATATCAGGAAAAAGAGGTATGGTGCATCACAGCATTGCAAGGAAAACTAGCTAAGCTGCACCTTTACTCAGCTACAAGCCAACCGCAGGACATGCACACGCAAGAAAGATCCCCAATAGAACCAGCAAAGCTGACGAGTCATGTATAAATGGGCAACGACAACATGAATGATGAAACTATAGTTTAAAAAACCTCAACCAAGAATGGGGACTTGATTCTAGGAAACTGCTCTTCCCCGGAAATCTGCAAGCCCTCCAACAAACTTCCATAGGCTGAAGTGGAAATAAACAGAGTAAACATTTAAAACCAAATATCTTAAGAATTACACCTCCAAGGAGACCAAAGGGAACTGGAGGTGCAGAGAAATCCCTCCGTCTCCAGTCGCAACAAGGACTGTAATAAAACATGACGTGATGAAGCACATAACATGTGTATAACTTGGTAAAAGGTGACCCTCAAAGGCATGTTTCTCATTATGAGAGCAACATAAAATAGATCCATGAGCGGATAATTAATATGTTCAAACTACAATATCATCAAGGAAAAAGCTACATCAGAGAACACCTTCTTTTCGCATGTTATAGAATATATATGGTACAGATCTATGAGACATACCTAACATTAAATGTGTGCAGCCTCTTTAAATCATCTTGCAAAGGATAAAGTTGCAGCAACATGGCTCATTGGGAATCCAGTGGTAAATATGACCAAATCACCTAGCGCACATTCATTTACCTACAAAAGTTCAGTCAGAATCGGCTACCATATTCCCTAAATATTAGGTAGATAAAAGACACATAATTGGCCAAGGGCTGACTTCTAACTTAACAAGAATATTGTGGCAACTACTGATTTTCTATACAATAAATCACCACTGGTCTAATAGCTAAAAGATGATTAATTGGGATTTATTAATAACTTACTGACATACAAAAGACCAAGAATCAACAATGCACACTGAACTCTGATTATAAATTGGGGAGAAACTCCGATCCATTTCTTACTCTACAAGCTTAACTGTAGTAGTAGCGTGGAAGCTATTTATCAACATGGAAGAAGCAATTTCACTGGGATAGGTCAGATTGTAATCAATTGCCCCTTACAAACACATAAAAAACTTTTGGCTTATCAAATTTATCTGCACGCCTTATCTCTGCATAAGACAAACCAGGTCTCTTAACCAGTTGCATAGAGAAAATAAAGAACTCTTTTACCCAGAGTTCTCCTGACCATCACCAAACTTATTTATTGGATTCTTCCTCTTCTCTTCTTTCTCAAAACCAACACATCGTGTTTAGATAAACAATATACATAAAGAAATTGACATCATAGACCTTAAAGCCAAGAGGGTAAAGCAAGAGGAGCACCTGCATAGTGCAGTAGCTTTAGCAAGTGTGTCATTACAACAAATTAAATCGAATGATAGACATATTAAATAGTGTACTGTCACATGCCAACACAGGAAGCAACTTTCCACCTTCATTTTGGCAAGCATAATAATTTCAGCTATTCTGCAAAAGTATCGCTAGTAATTTCAGATAATGAGGCAAGAATGACATAAAAGATTAGCACCATTAGGTATTGAAATATTACCAAGCTCTACAAACACTACCAGAAGACGATTGCATAACAAACACAAAGTCCCGTTTTAGTGTCTAAACTATCTTTATATCTGAAGAGCGGATCTACCCGGTGCGAGATAATTTGTTTCTAGGTTGTATTTCCCATAGAAACCATATCCAGCAAGGTTAACAACCAACAGTCCTACCGCAATGCCCACCATTATTAATTCCATAGGATACACGGTAAAAGCTAAAACCTGAATCGTATGTTGTCGAATAAGAAAAAAGAACTTCCTTGAAAAGGTTTGTTAATGAGGTTATCTTGTGCTTCATGCAGCTTGTCGTGAACGAGGCATGGAGCACGGAGATGGAGGAGTGGTAGCAGGATCCAGGTGCGGGAGGAGCCACACTAAGCAACCTAACTCGGGGTGTTGGTCTCCGGTGTCCCTCGACGCTGGAAAGAGCAACTATGGCAGCTCTTCCTCCTCCTCTTCAGCTGTGCCGAGTCCCCCTCTTTCTCTCTTGCGGTGGCCGGAGCAGATCCACCTGCCTAGGGGCCGTCCACCCCGCCCGCTCGCATCGTCCTCAACCACGCCGCCGTCGTCCCGCCGGGCTCGGCACGCCCAGCCACCTCCCGCGCCTCCACCATCCCGCCGTGCTCGCCCAACCACCTCCCGCGTAGTGTCGTCATCCCGCAGCGCTCGCCCAGCCACCTCGCCGCCGTTGTCCCGCCACGCTCGACTCGCTCAGCAACCTCCTGCGCGGTGGTGTAGCCGCGCCGCCTCTTGTCTGCCTCCGCTCCTCCTCCTCTGCGCGCGCCGGCCGTGCCTTGTCCCCTGCGCGTGCTGCTGCTACCACCGACCCGGCGCTCCTGCCCTGGCCGAGCTCGCGTCGTCACCCTGACCGACCTGGCGCCGCCACCCTGGCCGAGATCGCCCCGCCGCCGCTGCCCTGGCCGAGCTTAGCCGAGCTCGCGCCGCCACCACCCGCGTGTGGCCGCCCTTCCCCAGCAACCTCCTGCGCAAGCCGCGCCCTGACCGACCTAGCGCCGCCGCCCTGGCCGAGATCGTGCCGCCGCCGCTGCCCTGGCCGAGCTCGCGCCGCCGCCGCTGCCCTAGCCGAGCTTGGCCGAGCTCGCGCCGCCGCCTCCCGCGTGTGGCCGCCCTTCCCCAGCAACCTCCTGCGCGAGCCGTGCCTCCTCATGAGCCGACTTTCTCGCTCCGCCGCCGTCGCCGCGCGTGATTGTGTAGTGGGAGTAGTCTGTGATTTTTCCCCAGACCTCTCTCTCATCTAGGTTTTTGACCATGTCCCACACCTCACATGAAAACAAAGGACCCAATATCAAACACTCTTTGTCGCACATATTTGGTCCCACTCTGAGATAGGCCCATTGTCATAGAGGTATTCAGACAACAACAAAGTGACAAAAAAATTCACCGAATCCAACGGTGGTAACTGATCCAGGAATGGAACTTGACACTGTTTGGCTGGATCCAACGCACCACAGTAGCGCGCGCGGGGAGGCTCCGTGAGGCGGGTAGCCTAGCAAGGTTTATAGGTAGAATAACCAATTTTCCCCTCGCCGTCTGGTTCCGCGCCGCCGCCACGTCGAGTCCCAAGGGCAGCGAAACCCTAGCCGCCGCTATCTCCCGCGGTACAGCCCCCATCGTGACCCCCCCCCCCCCCCCCTTCGTGCTCGTCCTCCTCCTCCACTCTTCCACTGCTGGTTGCCCCGCTGCCACCCACCCTCTTCCTCCCGGCTCGCCTCCACGCGTTGCTGCTTGTGCGCAGAAGGAGGAGATCGGCCGCCGCCGCCCCACTCCCACACGTGCCCTCGTGGCCTTCTTCACCGAGTCTGTGGGCGAGGAGGCATAGTAGGAAGCCTTCGGGGTCATAGGTGCTAGAGATGGGAGCAGGGTAGCACAGAGGAGTCTTGGTTCATGCCCCAGGTCGATCTGCTAGCTTATTCTCCCAAAATCTTTATTTCTCCCTTTTTCAGGATTGGTTCTCCTAGTTTTTTCCATTCTGAATTCTTTTGATTGGGTTGTGAGTGTACTTTATGGTGTGATATTATGGTGCAAGGTGTGCAAGAAGCATCTGCCTACCTGTGTTAATTCTCTGCAAGCTCCAGATTTTTGATCGATATTTGTTCTGGTCTCTCCATTATAAAATGAAGAATTACGCAAGAAACATGTTCGAGGCATGTTCAGGTATCTCTAGATTGATTTCTGCGTTAAAGGGATGACATGATCCCTACTTTATATTACTATAAATGACATAATTTTCCTTTTCTGTATTGTTCTTACCAATTTGTGTTAGACTTTAAGGGTCAATTTTCCATTCAGTTTTGTGCATTTTTTGCTACCTAGAACTTAATTCTTGCATTGGTATTTTATTCTATATACCTGTACCAAATTAACTCAATTCATTGTGCTCTGCATTTTCTAGGTGAAGTCTAAAATAGCTTTTTTGGCATTCAACTCTATATGAGTATCGATGATCTAGCTTGTGAAGTTCCATATATTACTATAGCTTTTTTGGCATTTTTTGGTATTACTAAGAAATCGGTTTGGGTGTCAAATAACAGAAGCAGAGCATTGTTGTTGTGTGGATTTTTAATATTTCTATTTGGAGCACTTCACTTAACATTGTTTTTCTTGATGTCCACTCCCATTTCAGATGTGTACTGCTCAGATACAGGCTTGACTGAAACAAAAGAGGAATGATATAGTGCATTTCAGCAAAGGGATTTGGTTACTGCAAATAATTGCTACTGTCAGGTTAACGTTTATATGTTTGTACATTATTTCTCAAGTTGTTGGGTTTTGGCGGTGACTAGGTTAGTCAAGGATTAATATGTTGTAAAATATTGGTTGATCTGTTGTAAAATACATTACAATATAACTATGCATAATTGTTGTTTCATTGGAGGACAAAATACAAAGCTTTAGTTAAAAGTTTCAGTAGATGCAAGTTAATGCCATCAGGTTATTGAAGTATATCTGAAGGTTGCAAAAGCCGACAACACTTCAGTGCCCAAACCATGAGTGAAGATATTAAGACACATTTTGTGAATTTCTTGGGTTATTTTTGAAAGAAGGCGCTAGACTGTCCTATTATATTTCTGCACTTCCATGGAATCTCAGATTTGTTCCCGTCCAGGTAAACGTTTTTCTCTTTTTCCTTTCACGGATGTTTCTTATTATGTGAGACAGAATGGTTAGTTGTGTGGATGCAGTGCCATGAATGATTCATTCTTATTTTTAGTTTGATTCAGCTTGTCTGGATCGGCAATGCTTTCCTTGATCCTCGTAGTAATAACCACACAAAAAATCTCTTTTGTTACAGCTATGCAGAAACGGTCGCTTGGCTGAGAGCAAAAGGTATGTTTCAACAAGTGGGCATTGTTTTCATAAACAACCATGTGATACTTCGTACAAAAGGCTTTTAGAAATTTCTACACCAATCCTAGAACATAATGCGCTTTACATGGTTAAATATGTGCTTCCTTCTCAAGTATATATCCTTGGAAAGGGTTAATCCTCTCCATAGGTTATTTTTCCTTTTCTTATTCTCTGCTTTTCCCTGTCATTATTCACACAAGCTTTATTTTTTCGGGTGGATTAATGGTTAGTATGATTCCTTCAGATTTGTAGGTGTTAAAACTTCTGCTTGCTCCTTCGTAGGTGATTCCAGCCACCACACATACTACATCAATGTAGTTATTACAACTTCTGCGTGTATCTAGGTTTTCGTGTGGCTGGTACCTGTGAGGACCGAGATTTTGAAATATTACAAAATCTGAGTTTGTGCCATCTCCAGGAGATGTATGCTATTTCTATTACATGCCAACAAAAATTGTGGTGGTCGATATTGCCTCAGTTGTATTGCAGTAGCATTTTATGTCATACTACTCACATGGGCTGTTAATGGAGCATTAGTAGGAGATTCCCTTCGGCGTTTTACTTTAGACCAAAAATCTCGATGTGTAGAACAATAGAGCACTTCAAAAGTTTCCAATGGAACTTCGGGACTTTGTATTGGTTACTTTCTTCAGACTCGGTATTGGGAGCTTTGAGTTCACACTGATTATCAACACACAAGTTTATTTCTATTTTGTGATTTTGGATGCTCAGGTCAAGTAGGCCATATTTTGAGCACCATTGTGCTTCTCTGTTTGACCAGTCCTATTGGCACTATTACTCTTGACATGTGCCAAGAAACAAATTGTTGTCCTAACCTTATATTTTACAGCTGGTGCATTTCTGTTTGGTCACGTATTTGCAACTATGTAAGCGTACATGCCTATGATGATCACTAATTTGTTTCTTGGTTTTGTACACACAGATTACTATGTGATGATTATCATAATTTTATGAGAATAAATGGTGTTCAGCCAGATTTATTATAATTGGCGGGGAATTGGGAAATTGTGGTGCTACTGTGACGGGACAACATGCATTGGTTGGTCGACATGTACGCCTTAGTGCGCCGATGGGTTGGTGTTATTCAGATGTAAGTTCCAATAGCCTATGATGTTTGAATCATTTTTGGAAGCAAATATTAATCAGTGCTCAGTTTCCTTTGTTAGTCTATTAGGTCAGATTGAAATAAACTGGTATGTTTGGAACAACAAAATGTTCTTAATTGGAAAAAGAAGCAATTTTCTCCATTATTTTCTATTGTATTTCTTCGTCACTCTACATATGTCGGGTTAAAAAATTCAGTAGTTTTGTCTACTGTTTGTTTCATGTACCTATGGCAGAAGACATAAGTCAATGCAATGCATCTCAAATTCAGTTCAATTATTGTATATTTTTCATTGCCAAGCATCGTTTATGTGGTTACATTGAACATATCCAAGTTCAAGGTATCAGAAAACCGTGGCTACCAACATTTTAACTGCTGTGGATAATGTTCATTTGCCCTTTCGATTTCTAAAATCTTAAACAACTGATAAACTGTTGTAGCTAAGATAACAATTTATATAGAGATAGATATGAATTAGTGCTTCTAGCTGGAAAAAGGGGAAAACATGCTGCTACTAGAGCGGGTAACATTTGTATCTGTTACTTTTAGTTCACATAATTTATTAATTAATGCATTCATATCGACGTGGATTAAACTGTTGTACTCATAGGTTCTCTCTGCTGACTCCTTTCTTACCGTAGTTCAGTCACTGAAGGAAACCAAAAAAGATGGAAGAAGATGAAGGTGCCCAAGATCAATGAGGGATGCAGACTATAATCTGGTCTCCATGGTAACGGTTTGAGTGGACCCATCTTCTATGTCACTGAGGTATTTTATCCCCTAATATGATTGGTGTGGGTTTTAGATATTGTTCTACTTATATTTCCGTGTAACCTTTTTTTACTTTAGAGTTTACAAAGCGACCTTTCCTTGATGTGAATAGTATGGTCACCTAAGGTCAGTTTATGACACCATACACAATTTTTTAGCTTTTGTAAAGCACTAGAGGCTAATGCTTACGTCTTTGTCACACCCTTCCTTATTATTTTCCTGAAATAGCAGGCCACCTTCAAAGATCTCCTAAGAGCAAACTTTGTATGGTAGGTATAATTTTTTTTGACAATATCTAACTATATATGTTGATGCTAAATCTATTATGGCATTCATAAGAAGATCCTTATTGTTCAATAATTCGTGTCATGATGGCTTAGCTATAATTTCTAGGCATAATGACAAGCCATTGTCTGCCGGTTTTTCCTCTGCTACCTGTGTAACTAAGTAATGCATCTTCTAATCATGCTTTAGCTTTCACTTCCACATTTGGTTGAATACTTTATATTGCACACTAATTACTCCCATGGATTAAAGACTTGCACCATGAGCAGATGAAAGATTAAAGTGTTGAGACAACAATTAAAGGTATTATGAATGTAGGTGTGAAACCCTTGTTGAAAGGCCACCTTTTGAATTTCTAGTTTAGGAACATGATTGTAAATTATGCATGGCTGCCCTCTCCGTTACTTCGTCATTCCAGGCATTGACTTTCTCCAATACAACTTGTTTGTCAGTAATTTTTTTCTATCAATGTGAACTTGATACTATCAAAACATACCAGGACACATGTGAGGTTCAAAATGTTCCTGCTTTACTAACTTTGGTGATATGTGCAGTTATACACTCATAGAAACTGGCTTATACAAATAACTTGAGGACACCTAGATACATTGCCCAGATGCTAGAGATGTTCAAAATGGAGGTTTTAGATCATTTACTTGAGCACTGGTTGAAGGGTCAACCTGTTAGTCCGTGGGATGCTTGACTACCAGATTGAGCTGGGAGCCAATAGTTATGTGGCAGGCGATGAACTAACTTTTCAAAGGATGAAGTCATTGAAAAAGTTTGTTTTTATTTCTGAACTAAAGATGGCGGCTTGCATATGCCAAACTGCTGGGCACTATCACGTTCTAACTAAATCCTGATGTAGCAGCCCTTGTATATGGGAAAAATAATGTGCTTTGCTCTAAACCGTAATTGCCACCGTTATGTGCAACATATTTTCTATGTCAGCCCATTTTCTACCAATTGTTTACCAATGCTTAAGCCGGGGGCTGTCTGACAATAATGTTTGGATTGATCTATGTATATTTTGTGCCGCTTCAGTTATGTTTAAGAAATTCTTCGTGTGTAGTATGCACTTCAGCTTCCCTTTGTTGGCTAATAATTCAGTTGCCTAATATAGCATTTTGTGAGACGTTTTTTAGTGCGGAAGACGGTTTCCAATTTGACAAGGAAAATAAAAGAAAATACAAAACATCAACAGATTATTGTTTTCACAACGCACTAAATAGTTGCAATACCCACGGGATCGTGCGCCAAGGCGCACCCCTAAATCTAGTGTACATAGTTGAGGCTCTGGACGTCTTGTACCTCGATGTGCCAGGCGAACCAACTGAACATGAAGTCAAATGTAAAGCATCAGCGTGCTGACCCTAGGATCCTCATAGTATTTTGATTTGTCACTTCAAGTTGATCTACTTGTTGACCAGAATTTTCTACGAAATATCATTTAGATTTGTTGTGCATCACAACATATAGCACAGTAGCTTTGCCAAAGTTAAATGTATACAAAACACCAAAAGAGTTCATTCAGCCTATCAACCTTCTGCAACTTAGCTGGCACTCAGGAAACCAGAGCAAAAACATCATTAGTCCCACGGGTGTCTACCATTCATTTGTTGCACTCCTTGGATTCCAGCTAGCGCCAACCTTTCCTTCAATGCTTTCTCGACTGACAAGATCAATAGTTTTTCTGATGTTCACTTAAAATAAGAAGAAAGCTCAGAAATTTGCATTGCTCTCGTAGCAAAATGTTAGTACAAGAGGGAAGGGGATTACCATTTGAAGAAGTGGAGAGAATGTTGATGCAGCCTCGTACTTGGGTCCACCACTAATAATCCCATTGAAAATGTCATTGATTTACTTGATTTCTATGTGAAATAATATGATATCAGAAGGTAGAAAATGCAAAAATTGTAGTAGTACGCGTGAGTGTTAACTTCATCATATATGCAGGCAAAGCATATAAAGGTTCATTACATATGCAGTGCGTGAGTGTTAACTTCATCATATATGCAGGCAAAGCATATAAAGGTTCATTACATATGCAGTACGTTTAGCAACTGAATCCTGCAATAAACCAATTGTTCAGCGGCATGCTCGAAATCTCTTTTCCCATGATGAAATTCATATAACAAGCTTGGTCTGTTGTTTGGCCTTGGCTGCACAATCAAGGAGAGCGTCCTGTGAGACTAATCGTCCATGTCAGTTTTAGAAAGTTATTCTTCTAAATTAGGATCTACTATAATTGGAAAACATATGGAGCATAGAGGATTGGGCAATATAGGTCTACAACGGAAGAAATCAAATATACTACTTATGCAATACCGTCGAATATATAATTAAAATACTACAACAGACTGATATAGTTTTTTTTGGCAATAATAGTCACCAGCAGGAACCAATAAAAATTAGTCCCTATAAGTTGGATGGAATCATTATTTAACAAGAAACTCACCAAGTGCCGCTTTCTATCACCACCGCTCGAGGGTTAGAACGCAACTGGTACAGTTTCTGTACAAGCCCCTGACTCCACAACTGGACCCAAGAAACAACTAACAGAGAATACTTATAGTTATCTCTTGATTTTTTTTTACTCCGCCCCAGCATAGCATCCATCTACCTTCTTCCCCTTGCACATTCAGAAAATGAGAAGTCGACACTGATTCCCTGACTCTGCAAAAGACGAAGAGTTTTGTATAAAGGATCAGCAAACTACACCAGAAAGCAAACATTTCTATTCTAGTGTTGATTTTTCATTGCCTCATCCAAATCCGAGACTGTAGCATCTACAGATAAGAAACTGCAGTTTCCTTTGCTATATAAGACACTTTTTTGTTTAACACCGATGAGATTTTTCCATTCAAAATGTGCACCTTGAACATATTATGTAAGTAATTTTCTTGAGGCGTCGTTCGTCTTTAGTCATAGTGGTCGTCTAGGATGAGTCGAGTACTTGAGTTGTAATGGAGTGGTGTCCATGAAGAAGGAAACCAAATTTCTGAGAAACTCGTGATGGTTCGTAGAGAATCAATCTTTTATTTCTCTCCACTTTTTTACCTTTCTTTCATTCTTTCCGGGTGGAACAAACAAACAAACCTACACCTGAATTAACGATGAATTATCTCTTGCAGAACAACCAACTAGAGCTCACCCTTGTAGTCATAATTTCCCAGGACCGTGAAAACAAATCGAGTCCCAAGTTATAGTAAAAAAACTAAATTTAGATCAAAACTTAGTGATGTACCACTGCTTTTGCGAGGTCTTGCTGTGTAGATACCGGTGAAGTATCCTTTGAACTGTTGGTCATGAATGCCGTCAGGCCATCCTCGTGGAGTTGTTCCGACGTCCTTCGACTTGATGTTGAACTTGTCGTTGGTAATGTCTTTCAGCTTGGAGTACTCTGAAGGAAAAAGTCCGGAACAAACCTTGAAATTGTAGACAAAATATAAATTGAACCCTCAATTCATAATGCCAAAAATTAACACTCTCATCTTGTCGATCCCGATCTATTTCGTACCCTGGAATTGTTTGGCACACCGGAAATACTACAATACCGACCAGGTTAAAGTACTACTCCACAGTCCCACCTCACTAGACCGCATGTCATATCCTTCAGGGCATCTCACCAGGACCCAAACAGGTGACCCAAAACATCCGTTTTGATCCGGATGGGTCGGGCCGCGGGGATTTTGGTCATGATCCGGTATGTCCGGCCAGCCGCGCCTAGCGGCGCGACCATCTGTCTGTCCTGGTTGTTGGCGCCATCGCTGGTCAATCCTTTGTCAATCATCTCAAATACATATACAAATACACAAATTGATAAGAAAATAATATTGCAGTTGATCATGTCATGCATAACGTCCTCGCCATTGTTGGCCAAGAAATCCTACACACAAATTGGCATGATAAAGTGACGGGCGTTGGCCATGATAATCCGTGTGTGCATCACCTGGATGGTAACGAAGGTTCTTCTCACACAAATATTGAGTGTCGTTTTAACGATGACATCAAGAAAGATGAAACCGCTGGCTATAGGGCCAAGCGAAGAAAAGGTAAGAAAAATTCCGACAAAGATAGAGTCAGAGAAAGATTCTGACATGGAGGAGGCAGAAACTTCAAATCCCAAGTCGGATGGTAAGAAGGCTTACCTAACCAAAAAAGGCACTTACGTCTGCTTCCTCGGATCTCAACTCGCCAAGGTCAAGAAAGCAGTAATGCATGAGCTCAACGCAACCGTTCCGGCTGTCCCCCGGTATCTGGAATGGTCGGAAGTGGTAGATCACCTTTGACCGACGCGGTCACCCAAACAAGCCTCATAGGAGCAGAAAAAACGTGTTGGTGGTCAATCCACTTATTGATGGCTATGAGTTCTCAAAAACCCTCATGGATGATGGCAGAAGTATCAACATCCTCTACGTCGAAATGTTGCACTGCATGAAGATATCGAAAACCCAGCTGAACCATAGCAGCATGGTTTTCCATGGAATCATCCCTGGATGACAAGCGAACTCTCTGGCAGAAATCACTCTAGACATTACCTTCGGAACGCCGGAAAATTATCGGACTGAACCACTCTCTTTTGAGATGGTGCCATTCAAGAGCGCATATCACACTATATTCGGGCGCCCAGCCTACATGCAATTCATGGCTAGTCCCTGTTACATCTACAACATGATGAAGCTTCCAGGTTCCAAAGGCATCATCACAATCCGAGAAAACCTGAAGAAAGCACGAGAATGCAAAGACGGATCCACTGCCTTCGCCAAAGCCGTGCTGCACGCCGAGGAGTACCTGTTGAAAATATGACCTAGAGAAAAATAATAATATGGATTATTATCATATTTCAAAAAGTTTATAATTAGGTTTTATGTCATGCTGTAACTGTATTGAAAGGAAACATCAATACACGTGTGATATATACACAAACAGAAGTTCCCCGTAAATCTCTAGTCACTGGTTCATTGGTCAACGGATGATCAAAGTTTCCTTATCATGTGGCATTTATGCCAGTTTACAATGGAGCCACCTCATTGAGAGAATGAGATGATGAACATACCCAATATAAGCATCGTAACATGATCATGTCACAAAGTTTAAGTTAGGATGATTAGAAAATGTAGTGTCTTGTTTCTCAGACCATGAGACCATATCAATCATTGTCACCCGAGATTGCCTTGATAGCATCAAACTTCACTCGGTGAAACGGTGATCATAAAGGTATGTTCAAGTA
The DNA here is from genome assembly GCA_910589775.1 of Avena eriantha. Lineage (NCBI taxonomy): Eukaryota > Viridiplantae > Streptophyta > Magnoliopsida > Poales > Poaceae > Avena > Avena eriantha. The sequence continues at coordinate 295,012,371 of OU342742.1, forward strand.
TGCAGAGGGGCATGTAGAGGCCCATGTGTCAAGAGCAGGATTTTTCCATTCGTGTGACAGAGAGATACTCAAGGGGCCCACTCGGAGAAGTTATATCCAACAGCTAGGCATCATGTGACTAGGTCGTAGGGATATCACTTGCCGGAATGAGTTAAGTAGCATTTGTCGGCAACAAGATATAACACGGCATGGTGATGTAATTGATCAGATCTCGGACAATGCAACTATCACAGAGACAAAAGGAATGGGATATAGCGTTCATGGTTCAACGACAAAGATTTCGTGGAATGCATAGGGGTCATCATGGGCATCTAGGTCCCACTGATGATCATTGGTACGAGAGGGATCACGACCATGTCCGGAGTGTTCCCGAACCGTGGGGTATCACTCTTAAGGGGGCTTGATGATGCTCGGAGATCATTTTGGTATCATCGGAATCACCGAAAAAAAGAGAAAACCAGAAGGGTTCCAGGAAAGTCCAGAGGATGTCCGGAGTGGGATGGAAGGAGTTCCATAGCCACGAGAGTTGAATAATATGTGAGTAAATGTTAAATATTATTTAATCATTTATTCATAATTAGTTAAATAAAATAAAAGGAATTAAAATGGTTAAATGCCTAATTGGGCCAAAATCCCTAGGGGAAAAGGCCCATGAGGGAAAAGATCAAAGGGGAAAGGTAGGAGGGGGCGCATGTGCCCCATGCACCCGCCGGCGGGGCCCATGAGGGCAGGGGCTTGGCTAGCCGGCCACCCCCTCTCCTCTCCCTTGTTTAGTTCCATATGACTTAGCTAATAAGCTATGGGGTCATTTCCCCCTATACATTGAGAGATAATTGGAGGAAATAAATACACCAATAAATAATAAAAGGTTCCCTCTATTTGGGGAGACCTCTAGTTGTTTATCTCTCTCTTTCTCCCGTGACCGCGGTCGCAAGTCTGTACTGCACAAACAAGAGACTTCACTGCGGAGCATCGCCATGTTGCGGGATTTGGATCCAGAAGGTCTGCTTCCATTATCTCTGCTGGATCGGAGGAGCTGTCGAGACTTCAACACGACCTCGAGGTCGGCTTCGGTTCGTCTATATCAACCACTCTCTCCCGAGCATTGACAATGCTTTCCGGTCTTCAAGTGTAAGTTCGTGAAAATCCCCTCCCGTTACTGCATTACTAATAAATAGCTCCTAGCATTAGGGTTCTTGGCGTAGGGAAAATTTATTGTTTTCATGCGCGAACCCCTTCAGTGGTATCAAAGCTAGATCTATGTGTAGTATTGCTAGTACGGGTAGAACACATGTGTTGTGACATGTGGGCGTTGATATTATAGTTGTTACCCTCCCACGTGTACTTGGGCATACCACAGTAATGCTTGATGAAGCGGCCCCCAACTGACTTTACGCGTTAATTCGCGAGACTGGCCCACTCTTGACATGTGGCTTATACCGTATAAAGTGGATTTGGGCAGTGTCTATCTCTCTCGCATTAGTTGGTGCCTCATATGCAACGAAGGGCCCCAAAAGGGGTATAGTATAGACAACTGTTTGATCAACGTGGTGGTTGAAGTTCGTAGGTAAGAACGGTTCTTGCGTGAAAGCCCTAACAGCCATGTAAAACATGCAAAGATAAACTAGAAGCGTCTAACTTTGTTTTGCAGGGGCATTGTGATGTGATATGGTAGTAGTCAAGGTAAAGTAGTTTATTTTCTGTTGCTAAGTAGTAGTAACGGTCACCATTGGGGTGGATTACAACATCGGAGGATGGAGACCATAGCGTGAAGACCATATCACATCGCATTTACATTTGATGTTTATTGTTTGTGCATCTTGTTGTGTGCTAGTCTTCGATACTCGATAGTTGCCTAAATAAGATGATACCTAAAACACAATACCAACAAAAGTCTTCTCCCTTAGTGTGCACCACCAAGAAAGTTCTTAGTTATGAGGCACACCGTGACGATTGGGTGTTAGACATATCTACGTTCGTATAAAGTGGGTGTAAGCCATGTTGCACATCAAATACATGTAAGGTTGAGTTGGCGAGCCTAGCATGTACAAACATGGCCTAAGAACACGGTATGATCGAAAGATCGAGCACGAGTCGCATGAATGATGTGATCGATGTTTTGACGTCCACCTTTGAAACTATATCTCCTACCATGATGATCAAGGGCGGTGTAGTGAATAGGGATCGTGTAATCACTAAAACCTTTTTTGGGGATAGTAGTTTTAGTGGAGTTCTTTATAAACACAATTTAAATTGATCTCATATAATTGTAAACTTAGTATAAAATCCTTTTGCAATTGCAAGTGTAGAAATGGTTCTCCCCGATGCTTCTTTCCCGGTTGACGGATGGTTAGATGCTAAAAAGCTCAGACGCAATGGATCCAACTTCTTTGAATGGCTTGTGCGTCTGAATGACCTCCTTAGTGAGAACGACGTGGCTGACTACATACACTACACGATGGATTTGGATCAGCCATATTTTTATGAGACCGCACAACACCGGGAAAACCGCTATTATCATCGTGAGATGTCCACCTACATTCAAGTGACAATGCGTTACAGAATGGCAGACAAACAACATCCAATTGTGGGTAATCTTGACCCACATGCGATGTTGGGATAGTTAAGACGGAGTTTGTGGGCTAGGTGCGCATGTGGAAGCATGAGTTGTTTGAAGATTTCCTTTCCATGAAGATGGAGGAACTCACTTGTCTGAAGAGTCACTTGGAGCGCATGCGTGATGCATACATGAGACTAGTTTATTATGTGGATCACTGCATAGCCGATTCCTTTGCAATAGGCGTGTTGCTATGGTCGCTGCCTCCTAGCTACCAATGGCATGCCAGGACTTGCATCATGAGAGGTGATGGGGAAACATAGGATTTTCACGAGTTCATAACATATTTCAGGAATTTGAAAGTTAAACCCATTTACGGAGAGGTCATCAAAGACGAAGATATATATGATCTACAGCTTTATAAATGTTATAATCTTGCAAACAGTTGTTGCAATATTAAAGTATCTGATACTTGTTCTGTTTTATGAAACAAGTCCTTCTGCATGAGAGCCGCTTGCTAGAGAGGAGGTGACATTGCGTGTTGATGGCAAGTATCATGATGATGGCCGAAGACACTCTCCCTCGACATTTATCATTTATTTTTTCGTTTTGAATAATTATTGTAACTGATAGAGTATGAACTTTATTAGTGTGTCTTGCACCTCGCGAGACGGTTATTCACATGAGTTTGTTACAAAACAATTGTTCTACTTTTATGAATGTTTTCTATTCGTGTTCATATGGTTTTCGATTATGTGTGAATTATTCATGTAGTAAAACTAATTGATAATGCATGAACATTTGTAAAATATTTAAACATCTTAGAAATACCCAACTTAATCATATATTCATTTTGAATAAAACCATTGTTTGAAATTCAAAAGTTATATTGATAGTATGTGAATTGTAGATATTTGATCTCTAGTCACATACAAATCATGCCCACATTAGGCAAGATAACTAAAACATCGTGTATTGTTTGAATACAAACTGTTTGATGAATGTTGAAAGAAAATGCATATCGTTGTACCGTATTTCAACGAAGTGGTGATTATCATTTTGTAATTATTGATTTTAGTAAAACAATTTACCAAATAAAACATGAGCGTGAAACTATTTATATGATCAAAGAATTTCACCATCAAAGGGTATGGAAGATAAAAGAGAATTAAATTACAAAATAAAATTCGACGTTATAAGATTGGCATAAGAACTTGTAAAATGCGTTTCACAAAACTATGATATATTTGATTTCCAAGTAAGTTGAATAGCGAATCATCACAATATAATATTTGATATTGAGTGGGTAAATAGGTGGCGCTAGATAAAGCGTGGTAGTTTTAGTGTAAAGACCATTAGTTGGAAATAGCAAACACTCAATTAGAATAAAGTGAACCATCTGAAATTCATGAGATCGGCACCATATCTTGTATGGATTATCGTGGAAGTTTTGGAGTTATTTGATACCACCAAAACAACAACGAACAAATCTTTGTAGTGTATTCATTGAATGCAAAATACATGGCTAAAACCAAAAGATAGGCAAAACTAGTATTGCTGAAAGTTTGGCGCATTTTCGATAAAGTGTGTGTGTTATCGACAATGAAGTTAATGGAAGAAATTGAAAGCACAATGAAGGTTCATAACCTTGCATCAGAGTGTCGAGAAGCACAACAGAATGTGTTCCAGAACGCTTATCTTCACATAAAGGATAGGATCAAATGATAACGATCATTGTGTTTTCCCCTCTGGTGATTTTACTAAATAAAGTAGGATTCACAAACATGCCCTACACCATGTGTGGAGACATTTATGAATCACTTGTCATGTTATCGGAACATGACATAGATACAAAGGAAGTGATAGTAAACTGAAATTATGAGAAATCCCTAAAGTAAGTTTCACTTAAGATTTAAAAGTAAAGTATTACTAAATCTTATCAAGTAAAATGGGTTACTTAATTTTTCCAAAGGACCGCAAGGTCGTACGGAATAAGTGGAAGAGAAAGCATGATTTGCTGAAAATAATGTATTGGACGAATTCAAATGAATTTGATTCAGAAGTGCTGAAGTCTAATGGTTTCTCTCGTAAAAGGAATTCTCAACTTGATAATTAATCTAGGGATTTTTAAGTCATTCAAAATATTGAGAAGATATGTAATTTGCAAAAAATTGAGTGGGAGCTAGAGAGTCTTCCTAAATTAATATGGGAATGCCATATTTTTTAGTGGGAGCAATGTAAGTTTCGAACTCAGATATGTAAGTGACATTTTTTGAGTGTGAGCTTGATGTAGATTCTTATGTGTAAATGACACATTGAGAATGAGAGCGCAAGTACTAATAAATATTAATTTATGAGGGTAAAGTTGAAAAGGATATAATACAATATTATGTTGGAATGTATTCCTAAAAGAGATTCTGAAGTAGTTTTGAAATAGGAATTGATTAAGGAATGGTCCTTAATCATTCTAATTTGGAAAATAATTGAGTGCAACATCAATGGTTGAAAGAAAAAAAGGATGATTGTCATCCACTATGTTTTCACATAGGTTCTTTCTTAGAAACCATGATGAGAACTCAACATAATATGATCCAAGAGGAAAAGTTTGGAAGTGATTAAGTGTGAATCACTGAACATTGAGCTGAGTTTGTCCACAGTGTCTAATGAGTACTATAGACATGTTTTCCAGATCCATGAAGGATGACATACCTTAAAGCATAAAGTGTTATGCTATAAGGGCATATGTTAAACTTAAAAGAATACCAACTTAAGTCAAAGAGGAAGCATGGTGATGAACATCGAAAACTGCATATGGTGCACTAGTGTTTTGATGACTACATTTAAAATAAAAGTATAAGGATACTACGTGATGTCGTGTATAATGTTATGGCTAGAGAAGTTCGTCTTCTCACAGAGAGTGTCCTAGGGCATAGTGCCCATGAGAAAGTTCGCATTGACTAATCTAACATCACAGTTGGCTCCTGGAAACCGACCTCACTCTGTTGCCATAACTACTATGCATACATAAGATGTTATCATAAGATGATAAAGTATTAATCTCAATTAAGGTGACGTTAGCAAGTTGCAAAGGATATGGGGGGCTGTAAAGTCCAGACCCTAGACTCAACCTCTTCCATGAGAAAGCATGATCAGAAGTGCCAGGTTATATGGTGCCGATGATTGGTAAACAAATGTAGCTAGTTTATTTGTACTCTAGTGCAAGTGGGAGACTGCTGGAAATATGCCCTAGAGACAAATAATAATATGGATTATTATCATATTTCACAAAGTTTATAATTAGGTTTTATGTCATGCTATAATTGTATTGAAAGGAAACATCAATACATGTGTGATATATAAACAACCAGGAGTTCCCCGTGAATCTCTAGTCACTAGTTCATTGGTCAACAGATGATCATGGTTTTCTGATCATGTGGCATTTATGCCAGTTGACAATGGAGTCACCTCATTGAGAGAATTATATGATGAACATGCCTAATCTAAGCATCGTAACATGATCATGTCACAAAGTTCAAGTTGCGATGATTAGGAAACGTAGTGTCTTGTTCCTCAGACCGTGAGACCATATCAATCACTATCACCCAAGATTGCCTTGATAGCATCAGACATCACTCGGGGAAACAATGATCATAAAGGTGTGTTCACGTATTCAGAGGGGCATGTAGAGGCCTATGTGTCAAGAGCAGGATTTGTCCATTCGCGTGATGGAGAGATACTCAAGGGGTACACTTAGAGAACTTATATCCAACAGCTGCAGAGCATGTGACTAGGTCACATGGATATCACTTGTCGGAATGAGTTAAGTAGCATTTGTCGGTATCAACACAAAACACGGCATGGTGATGTTATTGATCAGATCCCGCACAATGCAAGTATCGCAGAGACAAAAGTAATGGGATATAGTGTTCATGCTTCAACGACAAAGATTTCATGGAATGCACAGGGGTCATCATGGGCATCCAAGTCCCACTGATGATCATTGGTACAAGAGGGATCTCGACCATGTCTGGAGTATTCATGAACTTTGGGTGAAAGATCATCTGGGCCCCCATGTGTGGTTTTGGTAATTAATGATAATCTCCATGGACTAATGTTTGCATTGAGTTGAACTTGTAGGAATTGTCCATTGGCAAGTGCTTGGACCATGTGTTGGCTTCAAGGTAGAAGGATTCAAGAATAAGAAGCAATGTCCAAAGGCTTTGGGCCTTTTGGAATAAGAAGAAGAATAATGAAAATAAGATCAAGAGTGTCTTGAAGAAGAATCTGGGGTTCCTCATGTATATCTTCAAGACATCATCCAAATGTAGTTAGAAGAAATGATGTGCAAGCTAAATATGTGCCTTCTCTAGAATATCTCATGCTTGAAGCTTGTCATCCTCGATGATCATGGTTTGATTAATAAAAGTTTAAACAAGTGGTTTCCCCATGGTGTATGGGGGAACGATTCGCAAGTGTTCATCAAGCAAGCACGAACAAGAGCAATCAAGAAAGATGTTACATCTTGAGGAAGAGAAGATCATATTTTTCAAGCTCAAGTGGAGTGCTCAAGGCAAAGGTATGATCTTGATAGGTTTTCCGTTTTGCCGGTCTCATGTTGTTAGTTGGGAGACCGGTTTATAGGATAGATAACCGTACTGTCAAGAGGGGCTCTCAAGTGAGTAACTTGATCATATCTTTCAGAGAGAGCTCAAACCTTTGCATACTTGCATCATATTTATTGGTTCTTATTTGGTTCTTATCCATGAGAGTATTTAGAGCTTGTGTTAATCTCCATGACAAGCTCAAGTTCATCAAAAACGGATTTCGTATACATCCTCTATTGCGTTTCCGATTTGGAGGTTTTACCGGTGTGTCTTTTATACATAGGTTAACCCGTTTCATCATTTGATTCTATCCTACCTTTATTTAATATGATGGTTCCCTACATGATATTTTAGATCTCATTACTATCTTCGAAATGAGCCTAAGATCATCAAAATTAGAGTCCGGATGCAAAAGTTATGGCTGTTTTTGTATTGGTTTTTTATGTCAGTTTTCGAGGGGCGGAGACTCAAGACTTGCACCCCGGAGACTTCGGGGAGGGGGAGGGGGAGACTATGGCCCAAATTCTGGTCCAGACTCTAGGGGGTGTACAAAGAGCATCTGGAGGCTCGCCGGAGTCTAAGCCGAAGTCCGGACTATCGTCGGATTGAGGACAAGTACGCCATGAGGGGGTCCTCGAGGCATGCGGAAGAGAGGGGTGTGAGACGTACGGTGTTCCGGGACGGTGAGCACACAAGTTTACCCAGGTTCAAATCCGCCAGCTTTGGACGGATCCTACTCCTACTAGCAATCCAGTAATACGGCAGAGCCAGAATATGGGTTACAAGGGTTTCTCCTGTGCGAGTTGAGATTGTAGACTATTGAGGTGTGTCCTAAAGGCCCTCCCTAGGACGGCTTATATAGATATCCGGCCTAGGGTTTACAGGAGATATCTATCCGGCTACGACTAAGAGTCGGTTACAGAGTACATCTTGAACTACAAGTAACACTATGGGCCTAAGTCGGTAAGTCATCTGGGCCTTCCCGTAGCCGGACTGGACTCCGTCTCTTCTCCCTGACTGGGCCGCCCGTGAAGCAAAGCTCTAACCTAAAGTGGGCCACCCTGGTCAGTGAGGAACTGTGAGGATATCCGGAAAGTATATCCCCAACAGCAGCCCCCGGAAGTCTTGAAGATCCAAAGTCGGATGTATCATCGTCTAGCTTGATCTTCGGCTTGCAGAATCTTGAAGGGTTCCTGAAACTTCACAACACAAAATACGATCCGAGTCTTAAAAATAAGTCAGACCTATCAACAGATTACTCGGATTTTTCAGCTTGATTTCAAACTAAGCCGGAATTTGGTCTCTAACGCCACCTGACACAAGTCATGGTCAAGTCACGTCATCTGATAGACATCCTGTCAGCACGACCGTTGGTGGGTCCACGGTTCGCGGAACGGAGGCGTCGTTTTAATTTGTACGCGGAGATCGAGCCAAGGTAATCATCGCGTGGGTCCTTCCCAGTTCCTTCCACGATGCGTGGCGGTTACACTATAGCATTTGCACGAATCTTGGCGCGGTTAGATGGATATAAGGGGTGAGGATTCTCCTCCTCCTTTCTTCACCTGTTCCTTTGCCTTTTCCTCTCCTCCAAATCTCCCCCGCGCGCACAGAGCTCCTCTGCTTTCCCCCAAAAACTCCCAGCGCCGCTCATCTTAGGTCATCTGCCCGCCGGAGAAATGGCTTCTTCATCCTCTTCCGGCTTGGCGGCAGCGGCGGCGACGGCGGAGAAGGAAAGCTTCCGCGGGGTCTGAATCCCCTGTGTTCTTGACGATGAGAAGCTCTGTCGCGTGGAGTCAGAAGGGCTCCTCCGCGCCGGTGACTGGTGGAGCGGCTTCGGGGAAACCGTCCCCAACCCGCGCGCCGGCGAGCGGGTCCAGTTCGGCACCCACCTCGACAGAGGTTTGTCATTCCCTCCCTCGGAATTCTTTTCCGAGGTGATTGACCGTTATAGTGTTCAACTCCACCATCTTCCTCCCAACTCTCTTTTAGAGATGAGCGCTTATGCTTCTTTGTGTGAGGGATTTCTCGACATTAGGCCGAGTTTGACCTTATTCCGGTATTACTTTCATGTCCGGAGAAATTCTATCACTGCCGGTGTTCCTTATATCACTGGTACCATTAGTTTTTCACTTAGATGAGAGCGCGCATATCCCAAAAACTTAGCTAGTGACTCGGTCAAACAGTGGCCAGCCACATTCTTTTATCACAAGGATATTCTGGCTCCCGATAAAGCTACTGCTTTGCCGGCTTCTGTCGACAAAGCTGCCACAACCCAACCGTCTTGGGACGAGGCTGCTCCGGCTCTCAGTGACGATCTGATCCTCGCTAAGAGGCGGGTCGAATATCTGATCAAACACAAAGGACTAAAGGGATCTGACTTGGTCCAATGCTGGGTGTCATGTCGGATCCAGCCCCTTCAGTACCATGGAGAACGACTGGTGCACTCCATCACGTCGTCCAAGAAAGACTCCCTCCGCATCAACCCTAGAGCCTACACCACGCAAGGCTATATAAGCCAGATTAAATGGCTGATAAGGGAGCGGATCGAGAGGAGGATCCCGGAGGTTTCTCTGGATATGCATACGGCGGAAAACCCCATAGTGCCGATAAGTTTCTATCAACAAACATTTTTATGCGTTTCAATCTTTAAGTTATATTGCAATACTGATACGTTTTCTTCTTTTCAGCATGCTGACCTCCCCGAGTCGGAACTTTCTCCTCTCGAAGGATATCCTCCGGAGTTTTCTCAGGAGGCGGAACTGGTCCCATTGCCGGACATTGCGCTTAAGAAACGCAAGGCTCCGACAGTGGCTATCGGCACAAAGGAGGTGCCCATAGTGAAGAGGTAATATTTCAACACAATGTCCGCCTTTGTACCTTACTCGAATTGTCTTGCGAGATGTAATGTTTTCAACTTTATCACATACTCAGAGCTAAACAACTCATCAAGGGCAAGGGGAAGGGAACTTCTTCGAAGCCCCTACAACAGACGAAGCTTTCCATAGCTTCTCCTGCCGTGGCTCCTCCGACTCCTGCCCCCCAACCTTCCGCAACGCCGGTGATCATTCCTTATCCGGCTATCGCAGAAGATCCGGCTCCTTCAACGGAGCCTGTGATCCTTTAATCATAAACTGACGTCACCATGAGTGAGTTAGGAAAAGATAAGGGTGAACCCTCTTCGGGTAATGATCCCTCGGCAGAGATCTTCGCCGAAAACCTTCTCAACAATCTGGGTCTTGCCAAGTTTGGCTTGTCCCGGAAATCTGCGGAAGAGATCCAGTGGCTGGCCAGGCAATGCCTAGAGAAAAGAAACTTATCTGCCGAAGAAGAAGCACAAGAGGCAGAGGACATCAAGTTCTCCGACCTTCTTGCACAAGTGCGTCTTCGCGATGAGAGGATAAGGACCGGTGAGCTTCCAACAACACCAGTGATCCCTCTGACTCTCGCCGAGAAGGTTGCTGTTGAAGTAAACGCGAGTTTGGATAAACTCACTCGCGAGCAATATGTAAGTCGGAATTATAACTCTTGTTTTCCCTCATTTCATATCATATCCTCTAGCCCCCAAGCATGAAGTAGGATATATAATCCGGGTTTATGCTTCCTTAGGATGCCAAAGAATGAACTAGTGTAGCCCCCAAGGCTCGTGCTGATATTAGTAAAAATATTAGCCCGAGTCTTTAGTAGACTTTTGACTCTGGGTATTCTGACTTATAGAAAGTATGTTCCTATAACCAGGATTTGTTGAAAAATGTCTGTGATAAGCGGAGAGAGATCAAGGCTCTCTGACTTAAGAATGCTGAACTCAAAGTTTCCAAGGATGATGCCGAAGGTAAACATTCTGAGACTCAAACCTTGCCTTTCATGTTTTCGTAGTCGAATTTTCTTCTGAACTGTTGTTCTTTTTTGACTTATAGCGCTGGTAAAACAATCCTGCGCCATGATTGAAGAGGTCGAGAACCTCAAAACTTTAGTGGTGGAGAACAAGGAACTTCGCCAAGAGCTGGATAAGCTCAAAGCGGATCATGAGAAGATCATAGCTCAAGTTCTTGAGTCTTCCTCCATGGCTACTGATGAGCGTGATCGCAAGATCCCTGCTCAAGATCAGAAAATCTCTGACCTCAATAACGAGCTGTGCAGAGAGAGGGACCTTTCCGAGGCGCTCCGGGCTGAACTCCGGAGTCTTCGGGAAGAAAAGACCAAAGTTGACGATGTCATTTTTGGTACGTTCCATCTGTCTGACTTGTCTATTTTCTTCGACTTCTTTCAATGTCGGATTTTCTAAACTTGTTTTGTGTACAGGTCCTCTGAACTTGACAGACTCCACCTTCGCCGAGCCCCGCACCCACCGGCTTACCCAAGTCGGTGACCTGCTTCATGACTTTCGCCAATCCCTTGAGGATATTGGCGAAGCTCTCAAGATTCTGGACATGCATAGTATGTCGGATTTTCAGGTGCGGGACAAGGCGAAGGAAATGCCGCAGCTCGTCTAGGATTGGAATATGTCCTAAGCGCGATCCGCAGCACAGAACGCTCTCACCATGGTCATGAGCCACCATGGAAGCATGGAGATATGGCAAGTGACCAGAGGGTACTCTATAGTGGATGAAGATGGCCAGGAGCAGGACATCAAGGCCATTATGGACTCCTGTGCCGGATATGGGTGTCACATGGCTGATTTGACCAGCTACGATACTCCTTTCTTCAACCGCGTGGACACTCCGCCTCCGCCTCCACAAGAAACAACAGAAGTTTCCAACGATGAACGCACCACCTCGGACGTGGACATCTCGGAATGATATTAAGGCGATGTATCCAGCGAGCCGGTAGCTCCTTCATCTCCCCCTGCATCATAGATTGCCAGAAACATTTGTATTATCCTGAAAAAACATGATGCGTCTATAAATATGAAGTACTATAATTTTGCTAGTGCTAAGCTTTGATCTATTCAACACTTTTGTCTTTAAATTTTTGTGTGCCTGAAATGTTTTCATAAGCACTTTGGACTTTTTTCGCCTATACTTATCGTTTATCTGGCTTTCCGCCTCGGCCCTTTCGTGAGCCGGCTAAACCTTCTGCCCGAAAACTTTGCCGAGCAACGGAGCTCAATTGCTAAACCAGTTTAAACTCGGAAACAAAGCCGGCTTCCAGTACCAACAATTCACTACTCGGAAGATACCCGCATCCAGCAATCAGACAAATAACCCAAGTAAAGACTAGAAATTTTTAGGGTTATACCTGAAGGTAGCAGTTTTAGAATCGGAAATCTAAACCAGAACGAACATGAGCATAAAGTACTTTCAAGTATTCTGGGATTTTCGACTATGACATGATCATTCGGAAATAAGATGGTAAAAACTTCTCAGAAAAACTTGAGGCAACCAAAACTTTTATTTCTCACAGAACATGTACATATATATGATTACAAAGAAGGATAAATTAAGAATAAAAGGGACGTAGCTGAGCAATATTCCACGGTCTGTCTAACTCATCCGGATTTGTACTGCCTCCAGCTCTCCTTCTCTTCTTAGTAGCAGGTCTTTCTTTGACTGGCCTCATGTCATTTAAGTAATACGAACCATTGTGCAATACTCGACTAACTAAAAAGGGCCATTCCCATACTGGGGAAAGTTTGTGCTTTCTTTGCTGCACAAGCCAGAGAACCAAATCGCCTTTATTGAAAGATCCGTTTCTGACTCTCTGGCTATGATACTTGCGTAACTTCTGTTGATAGGCTGTTGATATCATTTCAGCAACGACGCAAACTTCTTTGACTAAGTCGAGATCATTTTGTCGAGAAATCTCGACATCCTCTTCAATATACGCGGTCACTCTAGGAGAGGTGTGAATCAAATCACTAGGAAGACTGCTTCTGTGCCATAGACCAAGAAGAAATGTGTGTATCCGGTTGACCTGTTCGGAGTCGTTCGTAAACTCCATATTACTACCCAAGCCCCCGTAGCACGTCGTAGTGGTGCTTCGAGTCTCGGTTTTAGGCCTTGTAGAATTAAACCATTTGCTCTTTCGACTTGTCTGTTAGCCTGTGGATGTGCGACTGACACAATGTCAAGCCGGATATTTTTCTCGTTGCAGAATTCGGGCAATTCTCCCATAGAAAAGTTACTCCCGTTGTCCGTGATAATGTTATGCGGATAACCATACCGGATTATAACATCCTCGACAAATCTTTTGGCTGTTGCTCCATCACAACTAGTGACAGGTTTAGCCTCAATCCATTTGGTGAATTTATCCACCATCACTAAGAGATGAGTAAATCCACTTGGAGCTCGTTTAAATGGTCCTACCATATCAAGCGCCCAGACCGCAAAAGGGCATGTTATAGGTATTGTTCGTAGCTGATCAGCCGGAACATGAGCTTGTTTGGCATACTTTTGGCAGCCTTTACATGTCTTGACTAATCGTTCGGCATCTGCCTGAGCTGTAAGCCAGAAATATGCGTGCCTAAAAGCTTTTGCCACTAAAGATTTGGCTGCAGCATGGTGACCACACTCGCCTTCGTGGATTTCCCTTAAGATTTCCACTCCTTCTTCCGGAGATACGCAGCGCTGAAAACCCCCAGAAACACTCCGCTTATAGAGCTCACCTTTATCTATAGTATAAGATTTTGCTCGTCGGACGATCTACCGGCTCAGAACTTCGTCTTCGGGTAATTTTCCATCTACCAGATAATCAAGGTAGGGTTGGGTCCAACTGGGAATTACAGCCAGGACCGCTATTAAAGGTGAGTCGGATTTGGCCGGATACTCCTCATCTACTCCTTTTATTGAGGGAACTTTGAGGTGCTCTAAAAAAGCGCCATCTGGGACCTCTTTCCGTGCAGAACCTATTCGAGATAGTGCATCTACTTCCTCATTTTCTGCTCGAGGGATGTGTTGAACCTCAAACCCTTCGAACGATTTAGATAGGTCATCCACCACAGCTTTATAAGCTGCCATGTGTTTATTTGCATTACAAATATCTAACACTTGTTGAGCAACAAGATCCGAATCTCCGTAACACATCAAACGTCAGATGCCAATATCCTTAGCAATCCGGATTCCATGTAGCAGTGCTTCATATTCAGCGATATTATTTGTTGCTGTGAAGTGAATCTGCAACACGTATAGAAGTTTATCTCCTTGGGGTGATTTGAGCACCACGCCAGCCCCCAACACCCTCGAGCCTTAGACCCATCAAAGTAGAGGGTCCAGTATTCCGACTCAGGGAGGGTGATGTTCTCCTTCGTCTCTGTCCAATCAGTGACAAAGTCAGTAAGGATCTGGGATTTGATTGTTGTTCGAGGTTTATACTCAATATCAAAAGCTGAAAGCTCCATGCCCCATTTGGCGACACGTCCTGTGGCGTCACTATTATTGATTATATCTCTCATGGGATCTGTGCTCACCACGGTGATTGGATGCTCCTGAAAATAATGCCGTAACTTACATGATGCTAGAAAAACACCGTAAGCCAACTTTTGATAGTGCGGATATCGCTGTTTTGATTCTGTCAGGACCTCGCTGACAAAGTAGACACTGCACCAGGTGTTCCTGATTTTCCTCCGGTCTCTCCACTACCATGACGATACTAACGACCTTGTTTGTTGCAGCAAGATAAAGCAACATCGGTTCCTGTGGTTCCGGCGTAGCAAGGATAGGAGCATTTGAGTGTACTTTCTTCAGGTCTTGTAGTGCAGCTTCAGCTTCATCAGTCCAAACAAAATCCTTGGTCTTTTTCAGGATTTTATATAATGGTGCGGCTCTTTCTCCAAGCCGGCTTACAAACCGACTGACTGCAGCAATGCAACCAGTTAGTCTTTGTACGTCCTTCAGGCGAGTTGGCCTGGAAATATTGAGTATAGCCTTGATTTTGTCCCAGTTTACCTCTATGCCTCTTTGAGACACGATGAAACCTAACAATTTTCCGGCTGGTATTCCGAAGAAACATTTTTTTGGGTTAAGCATGATGTTGTATTTTCGTAGATTGGCGAATGTTTCCTCCAAGTCGGAAATTAGCGTTTCCTTCTTTTTGGACATCACCGCTATATCATCCACGTATGCATGTACATTGCGTCCGAGTTGGTCATGGAGGCAACGCTGCATCGTGCGCTGGTACGTAGCTCCTGCGTTTTTCAGCCCAAAGGGCATTGTAACAAACAGAAGGTTCCAAAAGGGGTTATGAATGAAGTTTTGACTTTGTCAGATTCCTTCATCCGGATTTGGTGATAACCGGAATATGCGTCGAGAAAACAGAGGAGTTCCGAGCCTGCCGTAGAATCGATAACTTGATCAATTCTAGGCAGAGCGAACGGATCTTTTGGGCAAGCCTTGTTCAAGGCAGTATAATCAACACACATCCTTAAATCAATGGTGTCCTTTTTAGGGACCATTACAGGATTGGCCGACCACTCAGTGTGGATGACCTCTTCTATGAATCCGGCTAACTCGAGCCGTGCTAGTTCCTTAGCTATTGCCTTACACTTTTCATCGCCGAAACGTCGTAAGGACTGTTTGACGGGTTTAGCATTCGGGTTTACATTTAAAGAGTGCTCGGCAAGTTCCCTAGGTACTCCGGTCATGTCAGATGGCTGCCATGCGAAGATATCTTGATTTGCTTGGAGGAACTTGACGAGCGCGCTTTCCTATGTGATACCTAGGCCTACGCCTATCTGGGTCACCTTGGAGGGGTCATCATCCTTCAACGGTGTCTTCTTCGTCTCTTTTGATGCCTTGAACTCCATATTTGGCTTTGTCACCTCCTTCTTCGTTGCGGGCATCTCGGACGGATCTATGCTCTTCTTGATCTCCTGGTACTCCTGGGCGTGCAACACGGCTTCGGCAAAGGCGGCATTTCCATCCTCACACTCTCGTGCTTTCTTCGGGTCTCCCCTGATGGTGATTGCGCAGTTGGGACCTGGAATTTACATCATAGTATAAATGTAACACGGACGAGCCATAAAAGCACAGTAAGCCGGACGCCCGAATATAGCGTGCTATGTGCTCTTGAACGGGACCACTTCAAAGGAAAGTGCCTCCGTCCGATAGTTCTTTGGAGTTCCAAAGGTAACATCCAAAGTGATCTCTCCTAGGGAATTGGCTTGTCTTCCTAGGAAAACTCCGTGAAAGATTACAGAGCTATGGTTTAGCTGGGTCTCCGAGATCTTCATCCGGCGTAGCGTTTCAACATAGAGAATATTGATACTACTGCCGCCGTCCATGAGGGTCTTGGAGAAACCATAACCGTCAATAAGTGGGTTGACGATTAAGGCGTATTTTCCTCACCTGTGCAATTTAGGCGGATGATCAGCACGGTCAAATGTGATTGCCACTTCCGACCAGTCCAAGAATTGGGGGACAGCCGGAACTGTTGCGTTGAGCTACTGTAGAACTGCTTTCTTGACCTTTGCTGGTTCAAATCCGAGGAAGGTAACATAAGTGTCTTTCTTGGTCAGAAATTTTTTCTTCCCTTCCGGCTTGGGATTTGAAGCATAAGCTTCTTCCATGTCGGAATCTTCCTTGGTCTCTTTTTCTTTTTCGGAATTCTTCTTTCCCTTCTTCCGCTTAGCTTTGTAGCCTGCGGTGTCATTTCTTTTGATGTCATCATTGAAACGACATCCGGCGTTGGTGTGGGACGAGCCCCCATTGGCGTCTAGGTGATGCACACATGGGTTATTGGCAATGTCGGCCCAAGAGTAGGTTTTGCCTGGTTGCTGGTCTCCTCTACCTTGGACTCTTGAAGTTCCATGCCCACGCCCGCGGCCTCCGCCGCGTCCTCCTTGTTCTCCAGACCCGAAAGTAGCAGTGACCACTGCTGTTTCCGCGTTGGGTTTTTCTTCCGAGGTATTTTTGCGCTTCTGAGCCTGTTGCTTTGGTTGTTTTGCCGACTGTGGCATAGCTAGAGCATTGAGTAATCCCTCTGCATCGTCGTCGGCATCTGCATACTTGCTCGTTGTTTCTATCATCTCTCCCAAATCGGTGACCTTGTCACACTTCAAGCGATGGCGCAATAGACCAATTGGGAGACCTGCGATGAAAGCTTGAATCGCAGTTTGATCATTTACTACTTCACATGAGTTCTTGGTGTCGATCCATCGTCCGAGGTAATCCTGGCAAGTTTCTCCGGCCTTCTGGGTGTAACGCTATAGGTCTCCGACCGTACAGGGCCTCCGATATGTGCCTTCGAAATTCCGAAAGAACGCACTTTGCATGTCATACCAGTTGTGGATGGTGTTCTCCAGAAGTTCATTAAGCCATGATCGTGTCGTCTTCCACAACATAAGTGGGAGATATCGGGTCGCGACCAGGCTGTGTCCGCCTTTGGCGATGTAGCAAGCTTGGAAAAAATCCTGTAGCTAGGTATCTAGCCGAGCAATGCCGTCGTAGGCTTGGATACGTCTTGAGATAGCAAATGCTTCCAGGAATCTTATAGCTCTGATGTGTGGTCCGAAGCACTTTGGGCCCACGTAGATATCATCGTTTTCATAGTGCCGCACCTCTATGTTGGAATTGATCCTGTGCCTTGCGTCGTTCGGGGATAGAGATCGTCCCGAATGTCGGCTGTGGCTGCAGTGCCTTGGAGCCGGACTTCGGCTTCTGCCACCACCTCCTCCACCATGTCGTCCTCCTTGTCCCCCTTGAGAGCCGTTGTGATGACTACTTGGTGGAGAGGGTGGGGCAACTGGATTATTTCCGGCTGTTCGCCGGCCTCCGTCCGGAGCATCATTATTCCGGTTTCGGGGAGGGTCTTCACTACGACGAGCCCCCTGCCAGCTTGTCCCGACATGGTTTCCGTCGTTCCTTCGTCCGTCGTTCCCACTACGATGAGGCTCAGCCAGACGGCTTGTATGTCTAGGAGGTGGCATTTTTTGACGATCCTCTTCCCGACGTTTCTCTTTATCTTCTCCCCTTCGATCATTCGACTCTCGTTGGGGAGGGTTCCTCGGATACAGTTCAGCAATAGCATCTTGCTCGGCCGCTGGAGCGACGTTGATCCAGTCACGCGTAGTTCTGCGATGCTGTCCTGACGATCCGGTTCTAGAGTAGTTGTCTTCCCGTCGGTCAGAACGGTGATGCTGTTCCGGAACACGCTTGGGCCTTATGTCATCTAGGCTGAGTCCGTGTGACATTGGTCGGATTTGGAGACCAGTTTTCCACTTCCGGATTTCGTAGCGATCTGTTGCTCCAGACCCTTGGTGAGTAGCTTGATGCCCAATCGAGCCTATTCTGGGCCTGGGTTATTTGACAGAATATCTCGAGAAGCGACAGTGTTCTGTATCGGTGTTCGGATACACCAGATCTCCTTTGCTGTTGAGAAGAGGCACCCCTGGATCTCCTTCAAAGAGAACCATGTTTACTTCCGGAAATTTACCGTTACCTGTGTAACGTTTCCGTGTCTTCTGATGCAACCGAGACATGTAATCCTTAGTTGCCATGCGTTTCTTTTCCCCCTCGATGTTTTTAGCTTCAACGAGGAGTTGTTGACGATGCGCTTCTAGGGCTTGGGCCCTTTCATCCAGCTCTTCAGCAGTAAGTTCTGTAGCTGTAGGGATAGGTGTGGTTAATGCAGCATCGATGAGTTTACGCGCACCTTCAGTGATCACGTGTCCATCCACTGATTCTTCTTTTTTCGGCTCGTCTGGGATAAGTGCTCCATCCGAGTTTTACTCATATTCCTCGGCAATCACCTCCTCTGTCAAAGGGTCTTTTTCCGGGGTCTTGTTCTTCTTCTTTACCTTCTTGGCAGCACCGGTAGCAAAGACGGCTTTGGGTCCGTTTCTCGGCGTCAAGCTCTGATCGGTACTTTCGGACATCTGGACTTCGGAATTATCTCCCACTTCCATGTCATCCTGCCTTTTGGGAGAGTGTTTCCCGGATCCTTCATACATGGCTTCTCCTTCTTTTGCAGCTTTGGAGTTATACTCCTCTTCATATTCCACGGAGAACTTTCAGAATCCGCTGACGTCATCGATTCATCCGAGGATGCGGGTACGTCGGCGTTTGTTCCAATTGCCTCCAGCATAGAGTCGGTGTTTTCTCTAGCATCGGCAGAGCCGGATCCGGATCCCACATATCCGACGAAGTGCGACGCGTGCTTCCTGAGGTACCTGCGGCTCTCGCGATCAGCCATGTCGAAACTTTTGATGGTCTCGAGAATTGCATCTATGCTTGCATCTTGCATTATCATACGTCGCAGTGTGTACCTTAGGAAAGGCCTGTCTGTCCCGGCGTCATCAGAGCCGGAATCCGTGTCGTTGATGAGCTCCTCCTGGTTTGCGACTTCCACGGGTGGGTGGATCTGGGATCCGGCTTCTCCAAGGAGATCCACTCCAGATTCGATTTTGACCGCTAGGTCTTCCTCAGGCTCAGATTTCTCCACTATCTCCGCAACTGGTGCGGGATGGGTGGGATTAGGGTTTTCTGAGATATGGAACTCTGCCGCCTCAGCGGACAAAGGGGACCCAGGAGATTCTTCTGCCTTTATCATCACCGTTGGGGTGGGTTGGGCAGGCTCAGCGAAACCGATGTAAACATCGATCTCGCCAAAAGACATGATTGTGTAGGCAGTCACGGCCTCCCTAGCCGGAATCCAAGTCTCGTCGAGAACGATGAGAGGGACGTCGCTGGCGTAGAGGATGCGACCGACGGTGATGGTCTCGCCAATTCCGATTCTTGTAGATTCCGCTCAGAACGCAGATCCGAAGCTCACTTGCCCCACGGTGGGCGCCAACTGTCGTTGAACTGAGGACAAGTACGCCATGAGGGGGTCCTCGAGGTGTGCGGAAGAGAGGGGTGTGAGACGTACGGTGTTCCGGGACGGTGAGCACACAAGTTTACCCAGGTTCGAATCCGCCGGCTTTGGATGGATCCTACTCCTGCTAGCAATCCAGTAATACAGCAGAGCCAGAATATGGGTTACAAGGGTTTCTCCTGTGTGATTTGAGATTGTAGACTATCGAGGTGTGTCCTAAAGGCCCTCCCTAGGACGGCTTATATAGATATCCGGCCTAGGGTTTACAGGAGAGATCTATCCGGCTACGACTAAGAGTTGGTTACAGAGTACATCTTGAACTACAAGTAACACTATGGGCCTAAGTCGGTAAGTCATCTAGGCCTTCCCATAGCCGAACTAGACTTCGTCTCTTCTCCTTGACCGGGCCGCCCGTGAAGCAAAGCTCTAACCCGAAGTGGGCCACCCTGGTCAGTGAGGAACTGTGAGGATACCTGGAAAGTATATCCCCAACACGGACCCCGGAGACTCCGGTGCTAGGGGCCGGAGACTCCTGTCCTAAAGGCCGGAGACTCCGGGATAAGTGTTCTGCAACTTCTAGTTGAGATGGGGGGACCTATAAAATCCCCCTTGTTCCTCCTTGGGATGGTTGCTTGTGCTCTCTCTCTCTCTCCTCCATTGTTTCTACCTTCAAGATCTTGCAAATACTCTCAATCCCACCCATATTTCTTAAATCTTGTTGGGGGATTTGAAAGGGGAGATCAAGATCTACAACTCCACCAATCCATCTCTCCTCTATGTGAGGGGAAGATCTTGAGATCTAGATTCTTGGGGTTTCTTTTGTGGATTTCCTCTTGTGTTCTTCCTCTCTCACTCCCCTAGTAGCTTTTGTAGTTTTGGTGGAATTTGAGAGTGAAGGACTTTCCATTGCATTAGGTGCATCGGTTTGAGTTCTCTATGGAGGATTTGGTTGCTGAAATCAAGAAGCTTGTTACTCTTGGGTTCTTGTAACCCTAGACGGTTAAGTGACCCTTGTGGTGAGTTCTTGGGTCCTCCAATTAAGTTGTGGAGCTCCCCCCCAAGTTAGTGGCCTTGGTGTTGATTATTGGGAGCCTCCAATTAAGTTGTGGGGATTGCCCCAAATCTTGTACGGGTTTGGTGACCGCCCTCAAGTGTCCCATAGTGGATTGGGTGCTTGGCATGCTGCGGGTGCTCGGGAGAATAAGGTGAGGCCTCTTGTGGCGTTGGTGGTCTTAGTACCGCCCACCCCTCCAACGAGACGTACTCCCTTGTTGGGAGGAACTCGGTAAAACATTGTCATCCCCACGTGACTCGGTTAGCTCTATACCTGAGCTGTTTACTTATGCACTTTACATTGTGATAGCCTTCGTGCTTGAAGTAATCTATCTTGATATCACCGTGTTGCTTGTCTTGCTTAGCATAAGTTGTTGTTGCACATAGGTGAACTATAGTATATATAGGATTTGTGCTTGACAAAATAAAATGCTAGTTTTATTCTGCCTTTGTTAAGTTCATATCGTAAAAGTTTTTAAACCACCTATTCACCCCCTCTAGGAGGAACCCGTGATCTTTCAATTGGTATTAGAGCGAGGTCTCTCGATTTTAGGCTTCACCGCCTTGAGAGTAAAGATGTTGACTAGGGGATTAGTGCACGATTCCTTTTACATATTCGATGGCAAAAATTATGATGATTGGACATTTTGCATGCTTTATTATTTTTGGGGCATTCACCCAACTATTGAGGTAATTCTATATATGGGTTTTTCTCCTCCTATGGTCCACAAAATGAATCTTTAGAGGAGAATATGAACTCTTATATAGATGCTCAAGCTACTAAAGTGCTTTTACTTGTTGTGAGCAATGTAGTTATTTCTTCAATCATGCCTTATCAGAGTGCTCATGAGATATGGACAAAGCTTCAAGATAAATATGATGTGTCCAACATTATTGAGGATGATTGTTTTCCCTCCACCTCCAGCATGATGAGTTCTCAACTTCTACCACTTCACCAACATGTGATTTTTCACAAGGTAATGATATGGCGAGTGGTGATAGAAATTGCAATGTGGATAGTGAGCTTACTATTGGTAATCCATCATCTCTATCTAGTTACAATGTTCTATCTTTGGACCTTAACACTTCTAGCACTCAAAACTCCTTACATGCTCGTGTTGATAGTCCTTGCATATCATGTAGAAATGACTTGAATAGATCTCATGATGATATGCTTGCTTTATCTTGTGGCCATGATAAAAATGCTTCTATTTCCTCTAGTGCTTGTGTTGCTAACCATGTAGAGGAAACTGAATATTCTATGGGTCAAGAAAAGTGTTTGAATGGAGCTTCAAGTAAAATCTCATCACTACCTCCTTCAAGTTCTCACATATGCCCTATGGCTGAAGAAACAAAGGTAACCTCTTTGGATTCCATTGTATATCATGATGATGATGTCGATGGTAGTGATGATGATGATCATATTGTTGATTATGATATTGCCACCATTCAAGAGATGGGAGAGATTGTCTTTCCTTCTCTTCATAAAAATAAAATTGCTTGCTCCAACTTTGTTGAAATTTTGTCTTGTACTATTAAGGGCAAGAAACTTATCGAGGAGCAATAAAATATCATATTTCAAAGTAATGAACATGAGCGTGAGTATGCTAACAAGATTGCCTATCTAAAGAGCTCCCTTGAAGAAGAAAAAAACCACCAAGGAATCTCTTGAGGAGACTTTTACACTAGAATTATCTAGAGTAAAGGAAAACCATGATAGAGAACTTGTGTTGGAAAATGTTCTCAAAACTAAAAATGATGAACTCGTAGTTGCCCATGCTAAACTTGTTGAGGATTTTAAGCACATAAAAAATGGCTGTTGGATCATTAAGGGTGAGCTCATCAAACTCACCGAGTCGCATGAGAAACTTAAAGCTTCATATTCAAAAGAGCTTGCCAAGTTGCCCTCACTTCTTGCAATTAATGATGATGCTTGTGCTACTAACTCTATTTCTTGTGAAGCATCTATTTTGAAGGAGAATGTTGAGATAAAGTCTCAACTTTCTTTGTTATCTATCAACTATGGGAAATTGGAAGAAAGTCATGTTAAGCTCTCAATCTCGCATGAGGATCTTCTAGTCTCTCATGGTAGGCTAAAGTTAGCTCACGAGGCAATTGTGTCAAAGGTAACATCTAGTGGGCCTCATATGGACATTAACACTAATTATACTCCTAATGTGATATGGCCATGTGCTAGTCCTTGTAATTCATCTTCACATAACCATGCTATATCTTGTGATGAATTGCATTTCGTGCCTTGTTGCTATAACAATGTAGATTATACTTTCTCTACTATTATTGTTGACACTAACCATGTAGAGGAAATTAAAGATCTCAAGGCTCAAGGCACTTCTTCGAAGAATGACTTGAAAAAGGGTCATAAAGGGAAGCCACACTCAACCACATCTTGAGTGTGCAAAAATCCCCCAATGACAAGAGTGGACTTGGATTCAACTCCAATATAAAGAACAAGTCCACTAACAAGTTCAAGCACAAGGGAAACAATAAGAATGACTAAGATCAAGTCAAGAATCCGGACAACATTGTTTGCTTCAAGTGCAAGGAAGAAGGGAATCATGTTAGATCTTGCCCATTGAAGAAGAAGCCCCTTAGAGAGAAGCAACAAGGGAAGCGGCCTAAGGCTCTACCTCTAGTTAGAGATGGGACTCCTCCCAAGAAGACTCAAGCTCCTCCTCAAGTTGTTGCTTCCTATAAAAAGAAAGATAGCAAGAGAAGAACTTGCTACATTTGCCTTGAGAAGGGGCACATTTCTTCCTCATGCACCATTGGTAACTCCTCATCCAACCCTATCATGATTGATGATGCTTATTCTCTCCATAAGGATGAGTTAGGAAACATGTTTTCCAAATTTGTTGGTGCTCGATGTGGTGTCAAGAAAAGAACCATTTGGATTTCCAAGCCTATTGTTACTAGGGATTTCTATTTTCGTGCCCCTGGTTCATTAGTTGTACTCAGTTTTCCCCAGCCGCTTAGTTTTTCCTCACTTTTCCCCTCCCTCCATTATGAAACCCTCACATGTGCTTGGACGGGGGGATGCCGTCAGGTCAAAGGCTTGACCGTTACATACTGACAGGTGGGACCGCATTGGGGCAGGTCCTATGTTGAGCGTTACGTTATGTCACCTTGACCGTTACATGCTGACGGGTGTGGCCGTGTTGGGACGGGTCCTGCATAAGTGGTGAAGGGTGGGGCCGCGTTGGGACGGGTCTTGCATACATGGTGAAGGTTGGGGCCGCATGGAGACATGTTGGACCAGCCATTCTTGCTCCGAGCCTGTAACAGCTCCCACACCGTCCCTCCGCTCTGCTACCCCACCATCGTGCCCTCCTACCTGAGAGTACCTCCTATCTTATGTCGTCCTCGGCCCCCCGAGCCACCCACTCCCCCTAGCCGCGGAGCCTACTATGGCTCCGCTTCCTCCCCCGCTAGATCTACCCCTTTCGTAGAAAAATATGCGACACCGGCAGGTGTATGACTCCTCCCTGTCGAGCGTGGAGAAGATTGGGTGGAATTGGAGGGATCTAATGCATGGATTCCATCTAGGTAAGTATTGTTTCCCTTTGTGGATTGATTATAGGCAGTAATTGAGCACGAATCGCCGGTGCTCAGCTAACTGCCTTGCTTTTTGAATAGGATTGCTCCAGCGCTGGCATTTCGGCTGGCGGTTAAACTGGATACTAGCATAATTCGTGGTTGTGAATAGTATCTCTCTGGATTTTACTTCCCAGCGGTGGTTGCAACCTCCATAACTCAGAGATTTAAAAGATAAAATATATTCTAAATTCCCCTAGAGTAATGGCAATTTAGTTGATTTGCAATATTTCAACATTAGCGAGCAAAGATTGCTCCCACTAACTAGCAAAGTTGATATGGTAATGCTTTTCTCTTTGAATGTCGCCGAACGTTTTGGTCGAATTCGTCTCCATGTGCAACCTAAAGTTGAACACTAGGGAAAGAGGGTTAAAGCATCATCAGGTGGTCGGGCATCATGTGTCTCTGCTGTCTCTACTAATAGTGTGCACCCCCACGCTCCTTGTAGGTCCACAACAGTACCATCTATTCGCACTGCGAGTGTAAGCCAAATCGCTTGTGCGGCTGATGTGGAGGACAAAGAAGAGCTTGCCGAGCGAGCGCCTCCACTAGATGATGAGGATGAGTTGATGTTTCCTGAATTGGTAGATAGATTCAGTAAACAGGCACTAGAGGATCAATACACAGAGGAATTGGCCCATGGTGCCAGATTTGATGACACTGATGAAGAAGAGAACAAGGAGAACAATGACAGTCTCGTTTGAGCCAAGTACGATGGTGAGGACTTGCCAGTAATTGAGTGGAACAGGAATGATCCTAAGATTTCAGAAGGCACCGTATTTGAAACGATGCGGGATTGTCATAATGTCCTTACTACATATTGCATCTGCACCAATAATGATTTTGTTGTTATTAAGAGTGAGCCAACAAGGTTCATAGTGAAGTGCCCATACAAGAGGTGTAGGTGGAGGCTGCACGCATCCACTATGCTCAGGAGCAGTTTGGTTCAGGTATTACAACCAGTTGTGTATTTTAGATCATTGTGTAGAATTTGTTAACTGTACCTGACATTTTCATTATGTTTCAGATAAAGGGTAACCAGTTCGAACATTCTTGTCCACCTCAAAGGGGACAGCCAAAGGACAAAACAAAACTAGCAAAGACTAGGTGGTTGGTAGATGCAATCATGGATTGGATGAGAGCGAACCCATCACTTGGTGCAACAGTGCTCATAAAAAATGTTTCTGAAAAGTTTAATATTACAGTACCTTACATGAGGATATTCTATGCAAAGGAAATGGCTCTTGATAGGATCAATGGTCCATGAAATGAAAGTTTTCAGTTGCTTTACAGCTTCAAAGCTGAAGTGGAGATGGCTAGTTGTCACACCCCAGCATTTAGGAACCAACGAAGGGTAGAAATAGGAATCTGCGCATATGCATGCATTCATCTATAAAATCTGGGTAAATTTTTCGCCAAACAAAAAACCTAAAGAGATTAGAGTTTCTTTCACTATCTAGAGGTAGGAATAGCTCTCTGTAATGATTGCTATAAATTTTAACATGACCTTTAGGCATTATTGTGTTTTGGGGGGGAATATTTTGAATTCAAATTTAATATTTAAATAATTTGGAAAATATTTTAAAATAAGAGGTTAGAAATATAAAGTTGTTTTCCTATATGATTTATTAACATTGTTTGATTATATTGAAGATATATTAAACAATGATAAGAATTTAAGATAAGGAAATTTAAATAAGAAATGAATTCTTATTTATTTTCTTTATTCCTTAATAATAATACAAAGTAAGAATGATAGCATTAATAATGGAACACTCTACAGCAAGTGAATACCAATAAAATGAAACTTTATTAAATCACAAGAATATTATTACAAGATTATTTACAAAAAGAATAAAAGAAGGTTACAACCTGAATCTATACTACCTATCTACTCCTATACAAAGCCTTGACAATCCAGATCTTGTTCCTACAAAATAAGATAAACAACTCAAATAGAAAGTAAAGTTTAGTTGATTATTCTTACTCTCAGTGGTGAACAGTGAAGTGCACTATTTGTGGGCTCCCCGGATTATTCATGCGAGAAATCCCTGTTATGCATACATCCACGTTCCCATGATCAGTGAGCCGTGGAACATAACCAACATGTATCATTACAACATCAGAAACATAACGAATAACAAGACTTACATAAATGCCATTCTGGCTACATCATCCTTAGCAGCGGAATATCATCATACGCAGAGCCCAACCGTGCCTCAACCTACAGGCAACAGACTGGAAAGACGGCCTAGCTTGCTGGACATCACCTTAATCTCTCGAAGTCGAAACTCTGAAAGTCTGCCAAGTAAATAGCCAGGGACACAGCCGTGAGTACTTTTGAATGTACTTGCAAACCACCAGGATAAATGAAGTAAGGCAATGCAAATCTGGCTGTGGCGAGATAGCTTAATCTGGAGTTGTCTATGAAACATCCTAGACTACCTCTTGCAGTTATGTCATCTCCATATCTTTGTTGAAAAAGAGTTTTGAAAACATGGTTCTGTTTTATAAATCAAGACATCTCCATATCTTTGTTGAAAAAGAGTTTTGAAAACAGTTTTGTAGTTAAAACTCTTTTTAAACTTCTTCGACCACCTCGGGTCAAAACAAAGCTTTCAAACTCGGGTTCCCCCGAAACCTTCATCCACTTCACTTGTTTCCCAAACAAGCACAGTTTGGGTACTCCTAGCCAACACCTTTACAACCATCCTTGACCGTGGACACGGCTATTCGAATAGGTTATACTCTGCAGAGTTTGCGCACTTTCCCCACAAGAATCAATACATCCGTCGGGATACAACCACGGCCCACTACCACTGTAGATGGGGGTCCGGATAATCAAACCTAACCTTTCGCTTGTCGACCCTAGCAAAGGCATGCTTTTCCTTTTGGGTTTGTTCTCCCCAGCAACGAGTATGTGGCTCCCAGCCATAGCCCTGCCTTCTGTACACGCGCATACCCAAGCCGCAACTTGGCGTATACCTTAAATCTGGTGACTCCACTTCCTTCCGTACCCCAAGTCATACCGTCCATGGGAGACCCAATTGTTGCACCGGCCTCCTGCCAGTTCAGGCTCGCTCTTGCCAAAACAAGCAACAGGCTTCAGATCCGTGATCTGGTGGCGCCTACCTGGAATTCCAGGTATCTCTCCTTATAAGCATGGTAGAAGTGCCTCGGCTAATGCGGACAAACTACGAGTTAAGCCCCAACACCTGGGGTAATGTGGTTGCGCGGATAAAAAATATTCCAGTAAAGGCGTAGAACATCCCATCACATCCTCACTTCTCATCAATGCCATTTCTTTGGCTAAAACATCCGCTTGGAATGATGCCTTTTCCCAAGAGTTTTACAAAAAGGGTTTTGAAACATTTGTAGTGGGGTAAATCCCAAAACAATTTATTTTCTCAAAACCAGGGTTTTTCCAACGGGGTACAATGCTAACCATCATACTCTCGATCTAAAGGGGTAAAATGGTAGGTACATCAGGGTGGTGCCTCGATGGACACGAAGTCATAACTTGGAGGAGCCAAGTTACTATCGCAATATTTGTAAAACAAAACATGCAGGTAGGTAATGCAATTTATAAAGAGGATACAAAACAGGTAAAAGAGAATAGGACATATATTAGAGTTCAGGAATGGTGGCTTTCTTG
Organism: Avena eriantha; assembly: GCA_910589775.1. Lineage (NCBI taxonomy): Eukaryota > Viridiplantae > Streptophyta > Magnoliopsida > Poales > Poaceae > Avena > Avena eriantha. The sequence continues at coordinate 295,040,596 of OU342742.1, forward strand.
TGGTCAGCAATAAGTCCCTGGAGTTCTTCAGATGACCAAGAATATCCAAATAAACAATTAATAAGAAGTCCCTTCCTTCTTGTCGTCAAACACTCACACTATCATCGTCATCGGGTAACATGCAAGCAGACAAGTCTACAATCAATACAAGACATACAAACATCAAGCCATACAACAACAAACATAAGGATTACTACTGAACTTGGTAGGTTTTGGAGAATTTGGGTTTTATTGGTGTAAATTTACAAGATTGCCACTGTGGTGTTTTCTCTTGGAAGGTGGTTGTCAAGGCTAGATACAATGAACTTGGGTTAGGGTTTTGTGGTCAGTAGGCTACCAAGGGGTAACAATTATATCCTCAGATAGGTATTGACAAAGCAAAACCAACACAAGTGGTTTCAGTTGAATACCAATTTCCTAGATTTAATTATGATTTTTATAGTGGTAATAACTCTAGTTTGAGGGAATAATTCACCAGAATTTATCTGGAGCTCCAAAAATTATTTCCTTGGATGGTCAGGTAGGGTTTGATGTACTGGACCACCTAGAGTTGGAATAAAGTTAAAAGAATTTTCAGAATGCCCTCAGGAAATTCCCAAGTATAGTTTTGTATGGTTTTTATCTTTTTCACCAGATCAAATCTACAGAAGCTATGGAGTTGGTTAAAAGGGCATGTGGTAGACATTTGAATTATATTTCTGTAGGAGTTGGATCCACCCTTTTTGGAGTTTCCAAACTTCTGGAGTGAATTATTTACTGGAAATACCCCTTATAGAAGTATTTAAATAACTAAATTCAACCAGAGGTCAATAAGTTCTGAGCTGCTAGGGTTTGATGGAGGCTGCTTCTAGGAGGTCCTGGGAGTTGGAATAAGGTCAATACCACATTTGGTTAGACCAGGGGAATTTATCTAAGACATAAATTTGCTGTTTTCGTTATTTTTTCTAAAGGCAACATACTGTTCACCTTGGCATAGGACTTGTGCTAGATAGTAGGTACATAAAATACCTCCTAGTAGAGCCTTGATTCATCTCAAATGGAGATGTGAAACTCTATGAGGAAATTAATTAGTGTTCTAGATACCTTTTAGAAGAATAAATTTAAGTAATTATTGGGATTTAATTTGGACTTGGGGTTGCCTCTGCATGTTTGAGAAAACATCAGGGAACCACCAGAAATTTGAATCTTGGCATTTGGGCTTGATTTACATTTACAAATGGATTTAAACTGGGAACTACTTCTGGATCTAGACATAAAAGAATAAAAGAAAAGGGTTTGCGGGTTGGGATCTGGGGCTACTGGGCCGGCCGGGAGGGAAATCGGCCCACGGCGCACGGGGTGACGCACGGTGGGGAGGGGTAGGGTTGGTATTTGCTCGTGCTAGAGCTCAGAGAGAGTGGGAGGGCTACTATGGTAATTAAATGGACAAGATCTTTGTAAGATTTGTCTTCAAACTCTCTCTCTATTAGTACAAGGCTAGAATGGGTAATTGTTGGGGTGGAGCTATAGTGCTGGTCGACCAGGGGAGTGTCTGGTGCTGAGGAGGTGCATTAAGCGAGTTTGGGTGAGATTTGAAAGTGGTTTGAGTAATGGATTTGCTTAATTGGCAATTTTGATCCAATTGATGGTTATGAAGAAAGTCCAAAAACTTGCATTGGACCAGAGGAGGGAATGGTACTGGTAGATAGATGAGGTAAAGTTAGACTCCTAGGATTTAATTGAGATTTTTATGTGGGGTTTTAGTCCAGTTAAATCCATTTACTCAAAAAAGGACATAAGTGATTTCTAGAAGATCATTTGATAAATTGGCATTGGACAAGGGTGGATTTTGATTAGAGAGGGTCCCAAATGTGAATACACACTTAGGGGAATTTTCCCAAGATTTATTGAGGCATAAAAGTATTTAAAACAAGTATTATTCCAATTCAGCCATTTAGAAAATGGGCAAAAAGAATTAATAAAGCTTCTCAAAAATATTTATTTTTGAGATGGGAAGATAGAGTATGATATATGGAATTCACTTGAGAAAAAATTTAGAGAAGTGTTTTGGCAAAAATCAAACTTTCCTTTATGGAGGGAGTTTTGGAGATTTAGACTATTAAAGGAATTAAATAGTTCTGGGGCCATAATAATTATGGATAATTATTGATAAATCTTGAGGATCAAGGTAGATGATATATACAGGGTGTAGCAAGCATTTTCAACCTTGGGGAATGAAAATCCAACTTGAATAAGATGGAAAACAAGGAGTTGATGATCTAGGGTGGTGTTATTTTTATACCACCAAAGCATGCTTGCATCTTGGAGCTCAGAGCTCACCTTTATGAGAGGTATAGAGGGATAGGTAGACCTGGTCATGTATATGATCATGGCATGAGGAGTTTTAATTATTTTCATTTGAGGTGATCTAGAGGTGATGGCAAACTTTGTTGAAATTAAGGCAACCATGCAAAATGAGTCATGATGCCTTATAAACCAAGTGGGTTTAAGCAGCACAGAGATCCACTTGGGGCAAGTGAAGTAGGTTTTGATATAAATCAATGAGTAGATCACAACCATGTAGAGAGTGGGTCCATGGGAGGTTGTATGAGTGTGTGAGCTTCTACCAAAACAGGCATGATGATTAGTTTTGCAGGAAATGTTATTTTCTTGTCTGCAAAACCGTCATGGACAAGTGGGTTGGAGGAGGATCTAACCAGGGGCCAAGGTGGGCCTAGGTAGTCCTTAGGATGGTTAAAAAGATGGTTCAAGTGCATTTCTAAAAATGCACATGGTTGGAGAAAAGGTGGCATTAAAATAGGTGATGTTGAAACTGTTTCCAGTCTTGGTCAAATTTGGCTGCTTTGAGGATTTGACTAGAGTATGAAAGGGGATGTTCTTGGAGGAGTTGCAAGGTATTAGAGCATTATAAAGTGAATGATATTGAAGTGTAGATTGAGTAGTAGGGGTCCATACTTGGTAGTAGTCTTCATGGACTTGGAAACTTCTAGAATGGAAATCTTCAGAATGGATCTGCTTGAGGGTTTTAGATGATCACCTAATGGCTGGGGATCATATCTAGGTTTGCAATCTTGCTTAGGGATTGAGGAGTTGGGAACATCTTGATCCTAGTGATGAGCTCCTTGAGTAGCTCATACTACTTCCTAAGCAAACAAGTCAATTAGCAGATCAAAACAATTCATCAAACAGCAGACCAAGGCAACTCATCTTATAAACAAATCCACTACTCTAGGGTTACCATCAAGCTTAGCTTGAGGTAGGGTTGGGGCATCTTGAAGAAGTTAAGTTTTGAGTAAGGCGAGTATCCTTGGTATATCTACCAAGAGTAGAATTCAAATGCTTTGAAAAGAGTAGTTTGGGTAAACTAGAGATAAGATTAGCTGAGTGTTCTGTCTTGAAAACATAAGGAGATTGTATTATATATCTCTCCATAGTTTTGTCAATAGAAGCTACTGAAGTAGTTTTGGTTGCATAAGCATCTTGGCTCATGTTTTGAAATGCCAGAACGTTTGAGAATATGTAAAACGAGCCACGATAGTTTTGGTAAATAGCTTTTGTCAACTGCTGGTGAGGTAAGGAGTATCCTAAGGTACACTTTCATAAGCACAAGTGCAAACAAACAAAAAGAAAGCACTGCACCAAAACAGAAGAAAAAGTTTTTACTCCCCCTGATTTTTGCTTTCTGGACAACAAATCAGGGTTGCTGAAATTGGGATGTTACAGACCTTTCCCCCTTAAAAGAATATCGTCCCGAGATTCGGTAGAGTAAGGTTAGGGGATTAGTCTCAGTTAGTGCTATGTGTCTTGCGGACTAACTTGCCGACCTTATCTTCAAACAGAAACACCTCGACAGGGAGGTTGAACTTCAATCTTCTTGAAACTCAGGGGGGGGGGGGGTCGAGCTGGCTTCAACCATGGTTGCGGGGAGGGATCTTCCTTCTGTAAGGATCTACGGTGCTTCTCTTAAGTGGGATATTGTATCCAAGCCTGTGTCTTAAGATTTGTGTCTTTGGGTCCCACGGTTGGATTTTATTTTGGCAGAGGGGTAATATGTTTTGCGGAAAAGACACAGTCTTTCCCCCTTAGGATTGGACTTGGGTATTACAAGTAGGGGACTTTCTTATGAGGGTGACAAAATAAGGTTCTTAAGGTAGCGGACATCGACTTAAGAGAGGGTAGCATCATAGGTGGCGTTCATAGGGGGACATGGGCTAGTTTATTATAGGTTTCACTTGCCGTCGTTCGGGAGTCCTAGAGTGAGTTGAGGAGCTTCTCTCTTGGTCTTTACTTCCACGGGGTGTTGTCGCCTATCGAAGCGCGGGAAATCTTCAGTATTGAGCTGCGGGGCAGCGAGTGGTAAGGTGACCATCTTTTCTGTAGGAGGGGACCTTGGGTGTCTTCGAGCTTCTCTGTCGAGGAAGTCTTGACGGGTTTACCCTCGGGGCATTCTCTACTGAAGTGACCGGGTAGTCCACACGTGAAGCAGGGGCTCTTCTTCCGGCGTGGCTGAGTTGACGCCTTTTTTATGCTGACCTCGGGAGGTTGGCACGCCTTGACAATGAGGAGATATATTGGGCAATTGATAGGGACATGGTCTTGACCTTCGCAGAGGAAACAAGTGACAAACCGAGTTGGGCAAACTTTAGGTGAATGAGGTTCTCCGCTGTTGGGGCAGTGGCCGGAGCATCTATTGGCTTGGTGTCTCCCATCTCCGCAATGGCTACTTGCCTTCTCCGAGCTTCCATTCTCCATGGCCATCCTGGGGGGGGGGGGTCCTATTGGGGGCAGACGTTCCGGGTTGGGTCAGATGCAACGTCTTGGGTAAAACACGCAAGAAGAAAGCAAGCATAGCAATTCAAGGAGGTTATTACATACCAACCAATGTACACCCGAAGGTGTTAATAGTACTTAGGCATTACAAAACGCGCTCAGGGACGATACATGACTTTACCCTATTTCTGGACGGGCGAGTACCGCGACGCGGGTGATTGCTTGGAGTGCGCATTTACGGGGTCATGGCTGACTCCGAGGTTTCAACTACTGCAGACCCTCTAGGGTTTGTGGGATATTCAGCTCTTCTTCGGTGAAGGTGAGAGTGGTGCCTGCCCATGGTGCAGGGTTGGATGTTGACTCGGTCGGCGTGGGTGACTGGATGATAGGGTGGTACTCATTGAGGAAGGAGAGTTCGTCGTCAGTCCAGGGGTTCTCGTCTTTAGGGGTTGGGGGTACTTCAATGATCAGCTTTCTTGCCAAGCGGGCACTGGTGGCTTGAAGACTCCTTTCGCGCTTACAGAGTAGGTTGATATCCATCTTTAGAAGCAGATTCTCGCGTCTGGCCTTGTCAAGATCTTCCTGGGAGCGTTGGAGTAGGTATTCCATATTTTCCATCTGATTCCCGATGCAGCAGGTGAGGAAAGACTCAGTAGGTAGTCCATCTTCATCTCGCTTTCCAAACAAGTGGTAGGGAGTATCTTTCAACTCATCTTCATAGATCTTGCAGAGGCGCGCCATGATCTCCTGTATGGCTCGCACCACCCCATCTACCCAGTTGCTATCGAGGAAGGTGAAGATTGTGGGCGCGGTGTCCTCATCGGGGGAGGGAATCACAGCCTTGATGACCCATTGCATCACATTGGTGTTACTGCAAGGAAGTTCGGTTCCTTCAATAGTTGGCGAGGGCCTCTTGACTATCTTCAGTAGGTTGTGAAGCTGCTCTTCAAAGGGCTAGAAACTGTCTGCAACGTGCGCTCTGAGCGGAAAGAGGCCATCTATAGCAGATCTGTGAGATGGGGTTGGGTTAGCGACAGTGTGCAGGATTTTAAGCTTATGAAATTATATTAATGCAAGTAGTTTTCAGAATCAGAGGGGGAAAAGACATAAGCACTTCTGCAAATAGTCATCTTTTCTCCCTTGTCTTTCAGAAAATAGGTCTTTCGTTATGGCTCTGATACCAAGTCTGTGGGCTCCCCAGATTATTCATCCGAGAAATCCCTGTTATGCATACATCCACGTTGCCATGATTAGTGAGCCGTGGAACATAACCGACAGGTATCATTACAACATCAGAAACATAACGAATACAAGACTTACATAAATGCCATTCTGGCTACATCATCCTTAGCAGCGGAATATCATCATACGCGGATCCCAACCATGCCTCAACCTATAGGCAGCTGAGTGGGAAGACGGCCTAGCTCACTGGACGTCACCTTAATCTCCCGAAGTCGAAACTCTGAAAGTCTGGCCAAGTAAATAGCCAGGGACACAGCCGTGAGTACTTTTGAATGTAGTCGCAAACCACGAGGATAAATGAAGTAAGGCAATGCAAATCTGGCTATGGCGAGATAGCTTTATCTGGAGTTGTCTTTGAAACATCCTAGACTACCTCTTGCAGTTATGGCATCTCCATATTTTTGTTGAAAAAGAGTTTTGAAAACATGCTTCTGTTTTATAAATCAAGACATCTCCATATCTTTGTTGAAAAAGAGTTTTGAAAACAGGTTTGTAGTTAAAACTCGTTTTAAACCTCTTCGACCACCTCGGTCAAAACAAAGCTTTCGAACTCGGGTTCCCCTGGAACATTCATCCACTTTACTTGTTTCCCAAACAAGCATAGTTTGGGTACTCCTAGCCAACACCTTTACAACCGTCCTTGATCATGGACATGGCTATTCGAATAGGTTCTACTCTACAGAGTTTGCGTACTTTCCCCACAAGAATCAATACATCCGCCGAGATACAACCACGACCCACTACCACTGTAGATGGGGGTCTGGACAATCAAACCTAACCTTTCGCTTGTCGACCCTAGCAAAGGGATGCTTTTCCTTTTGGGTTTGTTCTCCCCGGCAACGAGTATGTGGCTCCTAGGCATAGTCCTGCCTTCCGTACACGCGCATACCCAAGCCGCAACTTGGCATATACCTTAAATCTGGTGACTCCACTTCCTTTCGTACCCCAAGCCATACCGTCCGCGAGAGACCCAATTGTTGCACCGGCCTCCTACCAGTTCAGGCTAACTCTTGCCGAAACAAGAAACAGGCTTCAGATCCGTGATCTAGTGGCGCCTGCCCGGAATTCCAGGGATCTCTCCCTATAAGCATGGTAGAAGTGCCTCGGCTAATGCAGACAAACTAGGAGTTAAGCCCTAGCACCTGGGGTAATATGGTTGCGCGGATAAAAATTGTTCCAGTAAAGGTGTAGAACATCCCATCACATCCTCACTTCTCATCATCGCCATTTCTTTGGCTAAATTATCTACTTGGAACGATGCCTTTTCCCAAGGGTTTTACAAAAAGGTTTTGAAACATTTGTAGTGGGGTAAATCCCAAAACAGTTTATTTTCTCAAAACCAGATTTTTTCCAACGGGGTAGGATGCTAACCATCACACTCTCGATCTAAAGGGGTAAAATGGTAGGTACATCAGGGTGGTGCCTCGATGGACACGAAGTCATAACTTGGAGGAGCAAAGTTACTATCGCAGTATTTGTAAAACAAAACATGCAGGTAGGTAATGCAATTTATAAAGAGGATACAAAACAGGTAAAAGAGAATAGGCCATATATCAGAGTTCAGGAATGGTGGCTTTCCTGTGGGCAGCAATAAGTCCCTGGACTTCTTCAGATGACCAAGAATACCCAAATAAACAATTAATAAGAAGTCCCTTCCTTCTTGTCGTCAAACACTCACATTATCGTCGTCATCGGGTATAAATGCAAGGAGACAAGTCTACAATCAATACAAGGCATACAAACATCAAGCCATACAACAACAAACATAAGGATTACTACTGAACTTGTTAGGTTTTGGAGAATTTGGGTTTTATTGGTGTAAATTTACTAGATCGCCACTGTGGTGTTTTCTCTTGGAAGGTGGTTGTCAAGGCTAGATACAATGAACTTGGGTTAGGGTTTTGTGGTCAGTAGCCTTCCACAGGGTAACAATGATATTCTCAGATAGGTCTTGACAAAGCAAAACCAACACAAGTGGTTTCACTTGAATACCAATTTCCTAGATTTAATTATGATTTTTATAGTGGTAATAACTCTAGTTTGAGGGAATAATTCACCAGAATTTATCTGTAGCTCCAAACATTATTTCCTTGGATGGTCAGGTAGGGTTTTATGTACTGGACCACCTACAGTTGGAATCAAGTCAAAAGAATTGCCAAAATTCCCTCAGGAAATTCCCAAGGACAGTTCTGTATGGTTTTTCTTTTTTTCACCAGATCAAATCTACAGAAGCTATGGAGTTGGTTACAAGGGCATGTGATAGACATTTGAATTATCTTTCTGTAGGAATTGTATTCACCGTTTTTGGAGTTGCCAAACTCCTGGAGTGATTTATTTAGTGGAAATACCCCTTACAGAAGTATTTAAATCACTAAATTCAACCAGAGCTCAATAAGTTCTGAGCTGATAGGGTTTGATGGAGCCTGCCTCTAGGAGATCCTGTGAGTTGGAATCAGGTCAATACCACATTTGGTTAGACTTGGGGAATTTATCTAAGACAGAAAGTTGCTGTTTTTGTTATTGTTGCTAAAGGTAGCATACTGTTCACCTTGGCATAGGACCTGTGCTAAATAGTAGGTATATCAAATACCACTCACTAGAGCCTTGATTCATCTAAAATGGAGATGTGAAACTCTCTGAGGAAATTAATTAGTGTTCCAGATACCTTTTAGCAGAATAAATTTAAGTAATTAATGGGATTTAATTTGATATTGGGGTTATCTCTGCGTATTTGAGAAAACATCAGGGAACCACCAGAAATTTGAATCTTGGCATTTGGACTTGATTTACATTTTCAAATGGATTTAAACTAGGGAACAACTTCTGGATCTGGACATAAATGAATAAAAGAAAAGGGTTTGTGGGCTGGGATCTGGGGCTACTGGGCCGACCGGGAGGGAAATCGGCCCACGGCGCACGGGGTGACGTGCGGGACGGCGCGGTTCGAACCTGACTGGCGGGGCCCGCCAGTCAGCGGGGAGAGGGTGCGAAGGGGTATCGGCGGCGGTGGACCATCCGATTAAAGAGGGATCGACGGCATGGTGTCGTCGTCCTCGACCGAACAGAACCCGCGGCGGCGGAACCCTAGGGACCGGCGGAGGGGAAGGCGGGAGCTCACCAGAGGGCTCGGGGGACGGCGTGGAGGGTGCAGGGCAACGCAGTCGATGACGGCGAGCAGATCGGTGGGCGGCACGGCGGCGGAGGTCCACTGGAAGCAGTTCGCGCGACGGTGGCCGAGAGCGACCTCGTCGGAGCTCAACGCCGATGATTGAGGTGTGGGTCCTAGGCAGAAAGAAGAGCAAGGTTAGATGCAGGAGAGCAAGGGGAAGTCGACCATGCGACATGCAGAGAACGGGGAGCAATGGGGAGGGAGCCTTGCTCGATTTTTGGGAGAAGCCGAAGCTTCTCCTTCTTCTTCTTCTAGGCAGATCCGAGCAGGGGAGATGGAGTGGAGCTAGGGGAGTGTGAGTGGAGGCGAGAGGTAGCAAATGAGGGGCAGGGGGCTGGCTGGGGTGGCCTCTGGCCTATATACCAAGGATGGAGGGGTAGATGAGGTAAAAGACCATTTAGGACAAGGAGGAGAGGAATGCTGGCCAAGGATTGGTCCAGAGGGAGGTGGGGAGGGGTAGGGTTGGTATTTGCTCGTGCTGAAGCTCAGAGAGAGTGGGAGGGCTGCTGTGGTAATTAAATGGACAAGATCTTTGTAAGATTTGTCTTGACTCTCTCTCTATTAGTATAAGGGTAGAATGGGTAATTGTTGGGGTGGAGCTACAATGCTGGTCGACCAGGGGAGTGTCTAGTGCTGAGGAGGTGCATTACGCGAGTTTGGGTGAGATTTGAAAGTGGTTTGTGTAATGGATTTGCTTAATTGGCAATTTTGATCCAATTGATGGTTATGAAGAAAGTCCAAAAACTTGCATTGAACCAGAGGAGGGAATGGTACTGGTAGATATATGAGGTAAAGTTAGACTCCTAGGATTTAATTGAGATTTTTATGTGGGGTTTTAGTCCAGTTAAATCCATTTACTCAAAAAGGAAAGAAGTGATTTGTAGAATATCATTTGATAAATTGGCATTGGACAAGGGTGGATTTTGATTAGAGAGAGTCCCAAATATGAATACACACTTAGGGGAAATTTCCCAAGATTTATTGAGGCATAAAAGTATTTAAAACAATTATTATTCCAATTCAGCCATTTAAGAAAATGGGCAAAAAGAATTAATAAAGCTTCTCAAAAATATTTATTTTTGAGATGGGTAGATATAGTATGATATATGGAATACACTTGAGACAAAAGTTAGAGAAGTGTTTTGGCAAAAATCAAACTTTTCCTTTATGGAGGGAGTTTTGGAGATTTAGACTATTAAAGGAACTAAATAGTTTTGTGGCCATAATAATTATGGATAATTATTGATAAATCTTGAGGATCAAGGTAGATGATATATACAGGGTGTAGCAAGCATTTTCAACCTTGGGGAATGAAAATCCAACTTGAATAAGATGGAAAACAAGGAGTTGATGATCCAGGGTGGTGTTATTTTTATACCACCAAAGCATGCATGCATCTTGGAGCTCAGAGCTCACCTTAATGAGAGGTATAGAGGGATAGGTAGACCAGGGCATGTAGATGATCATGGCAGGAGGAGTTTGAATTATTTGCATTTGAGGTGATCTAGAGGTGATGGCAAACTTTGTTGAAATTAAGGCAACCATGCAAAATGAGTCATGATGCCTTATAAACCAAGTGGGTTTAAGCAGCACAGAGATCCACTTGGGGCAAGTGAAGTAGGTTTTGATAGAAATCAATGAGTAGATCACAACCATGTAGAGAGTGGGTCCATGGGAGGTTGTATGAGGGTGTGAGCTTCTACCAAAACAGGCATGATGATTAGTTTTGCAGGAAATGTTATTTTCTTGTCTACAAAACCGTCATGGACAAGTGGGTTGGAGGAGGATCTAACCAGGGGCCAAGGTGGGCCTAGGTAGTCCTTAGGATGGTTAAAAAGATGGTTCAAGTGCATTTCCAAAATTGCACATGGTTGGAGAAAAGGTGGCATTAAAATAGGTGATGTTGAAACTGTTTCCAGTCTTGGTCAAATTTGGCTGCTTTGAGGATTTGACTAGAGTATGAAACGGGATGTTCTTGGAGGAGTTGCAAGGTATTAGAGCATTATAAAGTGAATGATATTGAAGTGTAGATTGAGTAGTAGGGGTCCATACTTGGTAGTTGTCTTCATGGACTTGGAAACTTCTAGAATGGAAATCTTCAGAATGGATCTGCTTGAGGGTTTTAGATGATCACCTAATGGCTGGGGATCATATCTAGGTTTGCAATATTGATTAGGGATTAAGGAGTTGGGAACATCTTGATCCTAGTGATGAGCTCCTTGAGTAGCTCATACTACTTCCTAAGCAAACAAGTCAATTAGCAGATCAAAACAATTCATCAGACAGCAGACCAAGGCAACTCATCTTATAAACAAATCCACTACTCTAGGGTTACCATCAAGCTTAGCTTGAGGTAGGGTTGGGGCATCTTGAAGAAGTTAAGTTTTGAGTAAGGCGAGTATCCTTGGTATCTCTACCAATAGTAGAATTCAAATGCTTTGAAAAGAGTATTTTGGGGAAACTAGAGATAAGATTAGCTGAGTGTTCTTTCTTGAAAACATAAGGAGATTGTACTATATATATCTCTCCATAGTTTTGTCAATATAAGCTACTGAAGTAGTTTTGGTTGCATAAGCATCTTGGCTCATGTTTTGAAATGCCAGAACGTTTGAGAATATGTAAAATGAGCCAAGATAGTTTTGGTAAATAGCTTTTGTCAACTACTGTTGAGGTAAGGAGTATCCTAAGATACACTTTCATAAGCACAAGTGCAAACAAACAACAAGCAAGCACTGCACCAAAACACAAGAAAAAGTTTTTGGTCCCCCTGATTTTTGCATTCTGGACATCAAATCAGGGTTGCTGAAATTGGGATGTTACACTATTCATTTTACATCATTGAGTAATTAAAAGAGGCAGTTTCACCATTATGCAGTATCTATTATTTTCAAGTAAATAGCTTCAGTGCCACATCATAAGCCAAGTAGAGAGGGGCAAGTTTCACTAGATCAGTAACAATCAAATGGATAGAGTGAAAAAAAATTCACTTGATCCAATCTAGAGGGGGAGAGCACAGTGAAGCAACTTACTCAACTAACTACATGCAGTGTGCTGTCGACCATCTGTGAGAAAGAGAGAGAGAGATAAAGCCACATTCGACACAACAAATCAAGCTTTTCTCACCACTTCATAGCCACAGTCACAACCATTGTTTATCTCAAGGACACAACCAAGATCTCATTGATCTTGCCAAATTCCTAACAAATCCACCAAATAGCTTACCAAATCAACCATAAAATCACCACATAATGGTGACATAAGGAGGGGGTGGTGCAGGAGGATAGCAAGGACAAGTATAGGGTCACAGGAGCAAGGAGGAGCAGAACCAGAACCTGGGGTGTGCAAAACAGGCTCTAGGGAGTGATCAAGTCACCAAGATCAAGCCAGCAACATCAAGCAACACCACAACATCACCAATAAGCAAGTTGTGTGGTGAGTCTATACAAAACCATCACATGTTAAATCTTACCTAAACATGTGTTGTTTCATATGAGATCTTCTCAGAAAAACACCCAAGTGGGGTGTATCCATCACAGAATAAATTTAAATAAAAGCCAATGCTCAACCTTTGCAAGCAATACCAAGATCTCAGTCTGTGCATCACTGATCTTGGATAACATGACATGTTTTTACATCCGCATATACAATAGCCTTAAGTGAATGTTTCTAGGCACATCTTATAATAGTAGCACCTCAGGAACTATTTCATCTTAAGGATCTATATTAAACAGCATGAGTTGTCAAGTCATTTTCTTAAAGATCTATAAGAATCATTGTTTTATATTTAATATCTAGGCACATATGTGAGGATTAGTAGGTAAAAACTTTAGTTTTTACCTAGTTATGCCTCAGACCAACATCATAGGCCAAAGAAAATTCATATGCATCATAGGTTAATGTATCCAACAAGAGTTTCAACCATTTTAGCCCAAGCCACACTAGGACACAAATGGAATTTAGCCCAGTACTAGAATGGACACTTGTGTACCATTCCAAGGAAGGTGTCACAAGTATTTATTCTAAACCAAGCAAATCAGACACAAAATTTTTGCAAGTAAACTTGCAGAAAGTTATTCAACCATTTTCCTGGAATAAATAACCAGGAATCATATTTACATTTATACAATCTATCATAATTAGAGAATCATAGAAGTATCAAATCAACTCCAGTCTGAACATATCAACACAAGCGAGTGTATCAGAATTCAGTGAACCGTTACTGCCAATGCCACTGCCAGTTCCAAGAACGTTGAACAATAGTGAAAACCACACCACTAGAATCAATAGCCAACAACTTAGCACATTATCATCACCACAAGTACTTCTAAATCATTCATTAACCTCAATAATCAACACAGAGGGATAGAACCCTAATAGCACAAATGAACTCTAATTAGGGTGTTCCTCACCATAATCACACAGAGGACAACAAGAGAGGAAGAATAAGATGGAAAAAATAGAAGCACTTACCCGTGGTCCTCGCTGATGTTTAGGAGAGGAAGCAGAATGACCGGTGAGTGCACAGGGCGGCACGGGGAGCACCCGAGTGTGATGCAACCCTCGCCGAGCCATGAGGTGGCAACCATAGCCACAGGAGCAGCAGCGGCAGCACCATAGGGCACCAAAGTCGCGGCTCAGCATCGTAGGGGCGGTGGAACACCACATCGCCGGCAACCACCAAACCCTCGGGTTTGGGGTGGAGGTGGCCTAACCAGAAGAAGCACCAGGCAACAAATCAAACTGGACCAATTGATGGAGCGGCATCGTCTACCCCATCATGCACCAGGGCAGCGACCAGAGAGGCCTAGGGAGGCCAGAGTCGCGTGACGGAGGCGTCAACAGCACAATGTTTCCGCGAGGGTGCGAGAGAGAAGAGTGAATGCGTGAGAGAGAGGGGAGCGAGTGGTACTGGGCCACTCGATCCAAGAGGGTTTGACTAGCCCAGGTGGGATGAGTCAGGGCTGGGCCAGCCCAATGGGCTAGGTCCAAATGTTTAAAAGAAAAGTCTAAGTAATTTATTAAAAGACCAAAATACCCCTAGGACTTAAAATGTTCTAAGAAATAAAATAAAAATCCTAAAAATATAAATAATTTACCAATGAACTCACAAAAGTGTCCTCTATTCAAGAAAGAATAATAAATATAATTTTAGGTAATTAAATTTAGAACTGTTATTGTTATTGTATATACTCCTTTTGGAATTTTATGAAAATATACAAAACACTTAAAATTGAATAAAATTCATTTTTAAGATCCTAAAAGGAAGTACTATTATAGAAAAATACTAGTTTGTATTTCTAAAAAGTAAATCAAGTGTGATAAAAATAAAGTCTTATTTCCTTAAAGGAATTTTAGTTAAACATTTAAAAGAGTTAAAAATTAAATATGTTCATTTTTAAACTCTTAGAATAATACTAGTTATCACAATAATACTAAATATAAAAATTATATGAATTTAATGGTTCTTCACTAATACTTTTCTTTTAAGAATTGAAAGAAACATAAAACCTTTATAAGGTGGGTAAAACACGCAAAGAAGGAAGATAATAAATCTTTGCATGACATTACTATGCATTGCATATTGCTTATTTAAATATTTTACTTACCGGGCAATAATGGTCCTCTGTAGAAACCGGAGCTCAAGGTTAAGTGGAAGTATCCGACTTCACTACCTTGTAGTCACAAGGCAAGTTCATCACTTTCGCATGTCCTTTGAAGAGGCTTTATGAAAGTATTTGGAAATCATGTGTTATCACCTATGTTCTAAAAGAAATAGAAAATAAATATTTTCCCAAACAAATGAAGTTCTATTATCATCCTAAGTGATGATAAATACTAAGAATCACAATGGAATCTAAGATTCCAATTGCCGAACAACTAGGGCTTAATAACCCATGAAATCAGTGATTCTAGCACCATATAATACGCGTTAACCATGAGATTTGGAATGGCGGATAAGTCAGATGTATCTTCTTCCTCTCGCATGTAACCGGATGCACAGGTCGTGGCTGTTATCCTCGTAGCGTGCATTAATTGGTAATTCATAGAGGGTATGTAACATATGGGTGGGAACCCTCAACGTCCCACAATAGTTTTGCCATCTAAACGGTCTGTACCAACCATTGCCGTAATTCATGATGTGGGCATGGCGTACACCAAGGAGACATGCGGGGTCGCGAAGGGGGTAGTGATTGGCTTGGCTCACCTACTGGGCCCCACATCACGGAATTGTGGACGGGAAAGTACGCACGGTTGTGCAACAAGGAGTTGATCTCTCATGGGTAAAGCAACACACCTCTGCAGAGTGTAAGAACTGTAACTTGTTACTCCCTATTCTGGGAAGGAGCTACGAACGCATCAGGAAAGGAACTCCATGAAGTTCTGGTCAACCTGTGAAGGATGATGGGCATAGTTTTTGATAATAAAATCAATCTTTGAAGAAATGTTTATGAAAACTGCATAGTGCCAAGGACTGATAGTCCGAGGTGCTAGATAGAGCATCAAACTTCCCACCTTGCATATAATGAACTTGCTGGGTAACACTGTTACTCACTCTTTACTTTGATCCCCTACTTAGACTCTGAGGAGCCAGAAGACACTCCGATGTACGCAACTGAAGGGCAAGAGGATGTCTACTACGAGGAGCCAGACCTGTCCGAAGGAGTAAAAGGGGTGGACTATGAAATACGCTATGGAGTGGATGGCAACGAGTTTAGCGGCATAAACTTTATATATTAAGTTGTTGAGCTAAATTTAGAGTATATGTTTGGATCTTTAAATCTTCCACTAAAACTATTTAAGTTGGTTTGTAATTTGAATCACTTGAAGTCTCAAACTTTTGGTATTGTAATAATAATGAAGTGTGTATGTTTGTAATATGGACCCGCAATGTTTCTGTTGTACCACTCTAAGGGATGTGATATTTACAGAATGGTGTTCTGTGGATGTCATGTCAACGACTCTAGTGTACTGCACATGCAATGGTATGCTGGGTCAACACAGCTGGTATTAGAGCAATTGCTTTGACCTTAGGTTGGAAACCTAGTAAAGGAAACTACCTGTAGGAGTCTAGGAGCAACGGTAAAGAGTTCTCTAGATTATATGATGAATATTCAATTGGGAATATTTCGTTATATCTTTTAGTGCAATAATTCTTTATCGTGATGCATCATTATAATTAATGGTTACTAATTATGAATATTTTGTATATAGTGAAAATGGCACCAAAGTTTCCAAAACGGACTTTGGCAAGGAAAGAAGATACTCTCGATGATTATGAGGGGACTTTAACTGAACAACTTCGAGAACTTCTACGGGTTTTTGGTTGTACAACTACTATTTCAGTTAGTACCTTGACATACCATGATGTGCAAATGTTAGCCAAATACCGTGTTAGCATCCAACTACCAGAAATTCTTGGTTTATATCACGATTTACCTATGGGTGAAGGTAGAATTCACCTAGCAGCATACCATGTTGCTATTCTGGAGGCGATATCCAATATTAGGGAGCACAAAGCACAAGATTTAGCTAGAAGCACATTTTCTGTGATTCCTCATGACTCTATAGACATGGAGCCTGTCCCGGATCATCTTACTTTAGTAAAGAAGCATCCAAAATTAGCTTCCAAGTTTATGGATCAGTATCGACTGATGGTTGGCTCTTTGTATAAGACACATCAGGTTATTGTGGAGGATTAGATTGATATGCTAGAGGATTTTACTAATCCTGCACAAAGGGAGAAGTTAGCATCTCAACTAGAGAACGAAGCAGTGGGTATGGTTAGCCCAACTTTTAAGGATATACCTATAGATCCAGCATCTTTCACACCATATCCTTATTCACCTATGCAAGAACCCACTAGATATCTTGATGAAGGTACTAGCATCCAGTACCACAGAATTCTTGGGGAACCGAGGACTTGGAACTACCTATTGGAAACTCTGAAGGATGGAGGTACGGATCGATGTATGGATCTGCCGGGAATCCTATTCCTGTGGAAGATTCTGTTGGCGATATCGGGCAAACTAGTCGGATGGGAGTGAGGTCTTATTCCGTTGATGGAAGGGATGTCCACGTGGAGGATGTAGAGTCTGATGAGGAAGATCCTGAAGAAAGGGTGTTTGAGTCACCAGAACATTATCCTACCCCAGATAACGTGCACTATCCAATTATAGCTGAGGACTATCATACCCAGCAAAGTACTTGGGGAGCACTAGAAGCGGAATATTATGTTGATTACTCTGGAGTCAGGATGCAGGAGGCGCTTGAAGAAGACAGTGATGAGGATGATTCTGAAGATACCTCGGATGAGTGTGAAGGTATGGACGCACTTCAGCTAGATGATGTGTCGAGTCCAGATACTTCGGATACTGAGTATCGTCCATCAAAGAGGCAAGTCATTCCACAGATGGTGCGCCGTACTTCACATCAGCACGGTTGTACTCCGGGTATATACGATGAATGTCGCAGCTTCTGGGGAACGTGACCTTGAGGAGGAGTATCCAGAGGTGATATGGAAGATAGAGTCTGAGAACTTGATGTAACTGAATAATTGGGGTAACATCCACTTGAGTTTGTAATACCTAAATGGTATGGGTTTGTAATGATGTTGTACTAACTATGTTGTTTGTAATGTATAATATATGAAATGCATATTTGGTTCTTATTTGGATTTTGTTTTCCATTGTGTGACTAGTTCTGTGCATGAAGTTGAGCTTAGAACAGATATGCATGATGTAATTATGGGTGTTCGCTTTATGTTACAAGACTAGTGGGGGTATGGAAACGGGTTTAGAGGACGAGACCGAACAGCAGCGCATGGAGCGCGAAACTAAGGGAAAGGCGCATGAAGACGCGAGAATACAGGAAAATTTACCACCACCACCACCAAAGAGGCCATTGATGGAGCAGAACTTTATGCAATACATGTGATACGTCCATTTTGCATCACTATTTTATATCATAATTTACTGTTATTCATTGATATATTTCATATTAAGAGATGATACTTATGTTATTTCATCTATTTTTGCATGATTGATGACTTTTGGAGGATGAACCACTGGAGTCAGGATTCTGATGGAAAAAGCACTATCCAGATGCAATATTGGCGAAGATCAGAAAATCCCAGAAAATATACGGAAATTCCTATTTTTCCAAAAGACGAAGGAGGGCTGAAGGAGGAGTGGAGATGGGCCACAAGTGGCACACACCACCCCCTGGAGCGGGGCACCCCTGGCGCGGGGCACCCCTGGCCAAGCCACCAGGTGGTGTGGCCACCCTGGCCCACCTCTGGCATCGCCCTTTCGCATATATAATCCCCTCGAAACCCTAAGACTCGGGGAGCGACCACAAAAAGGTTCCGCCGCCTCTGTGGGGCGGAAACTATAGAGAGAGAAAGAGCTCTCCGGCAGGCAGAAATCTGTCGGGGAAATTCCTTCCTAGAGAGGGGAGACGTCTCCATCAACATCGTCATCAAGCTAGACTTCATCGGGATCATCATCATCGTCATCTCCACCATCATCTCCACCAGCACCATCACCACCACTCCGTACCGCTGTAACAATTGGGTTGAATCTTACATAGTTCTTAGGGGAAACTTTCCCGGCATTGATTACTTTTTTTAGTTGATGCTATTGAGTGGAACCATTGAATTATTGTTCATGTTCAGATTTCTACTTATCATTATTTCATCTCTGATCTTGATCCATATGATGTCTTGTGAGTAGTTCATTTAGTTCTTGAGGACATGGGAGAAGTCATGTTGTTAGTAGTGGAATTGTGTTGAGGAAGATTTACTGGTTTGATATTTAAGTTGTGGTGCTATTCTTCTAGTGGTGTCATGTGAACGTCGACTACATGTTACTTCAGCGTTATGGGCCTAGGGGAATGCATTGTGTATTTGGCTACTAATCGTGGGGTTGCCGGAGTGACATAAACCTGAACCCCTGTTAGGAAACCTTTGCATAAGGGAGTGTAGGATCTCAAAGTTTAAGGCTATGGTTAAGTTTTTATCTTAATTACTTTCTTGTAGTTGCGGATGCTTGCAAGGGGTATAATCACAAGTATGTATTAGTCCTAGGAAGGTCAGTACATTAGCATAGGTTCACCCACACAACACTTACCCAACCAAAGAAGATTAATCAACTATATGAAGGGAAAGCACTTGACAATATTCCCATGTGTCCTTGAGAACGTTTGGTCATCTTAAGTAATACAACCGGCTTGTCCTTTGCTAAATAAAGGATTGGGCCACTTGCTGCAATTATTATTATTATTGTCTTTTATTTACTCGCACTTTATTTATCTGCATTATCAAAACCCCCTAAAAATCCGTTTGCTAAGTATTTAAAGAGAATTCCCGATCCAAACCACTTGTCAACACCTTCTGCTCCTCGCTGGGTTCGACACTCTTACTTATCGAAAATACTGTGATACACCCCCTATACTTGTGGGTCATCAAGACTATTTTCTGGCGCCGTTACCAGGGAGTGAAGAGCTATTGAAGAGTGGAACTGGTAAAGGAAACTTCTAATGTGAGTATTGTTTATTTCTGTTTCTTACCTTATTTTCAATATGGATAGTTCACTTAGTTTCTTATTTTGGAATGCTACTCCCACTGCTAAGGTAGTAGATGAACCACCACCTGCTAAAATTGATACTTTTAAAATACCTACAAAAATTGTTGATCATGTTATGGATAACTACTATTTTGGAGATGGAACTGTCCATCCCGGTGACATTTGCTCTTTATACGTGAATCATGCGGATTGTTCAAGTATGCCGGTATTACAACAGATCAAGTTAAGAAAAAGTTATTCTCTGTATCATTGAAGGGCAGAGCTGAGGAATGGTATAAGCTGCTGATGACCCACAAGTATAGGGGGTGTATCGCAGTATTTTCGAGGGAAGTGAAACCCAATTTATTGTTTCGACACAAGGGGAGCCAAAGAATATTTATAAGCCTTAACAACGGAGTTGGCAATTCAGCTGCACCTGGAAACAATCTTGCTCACAGCAGTTTATCAGTAGCAACAGTTTTGTAGTAGGAATAGTAAAGTAACAGCAGTAGCAAAACAAAGACAATAGTAACAAAAGTAGTAAACACTGGGATTCGAGTGCTGTAGGCATAGGGATGGATGGACGGGCATTGCATGGACAAGACAATTCACATAACAATCAGAACATAGGGCAATTGCAGATAAAAAAGATAAAGCATCTAAGTACTAGACAATCCTAGGCATGTGTTCCATATATAGTCATACGTGCTCGCAATGAGAACTTGCACAACATCTTTTGTCCAGCCAGCCCGTTTGCAGCGGGGCCTCTAGGGAACTACTGGCAATTAAGGTGCCCCTTTTAATAGAGCACCGGAGCAAACCATTAACACTCCGTGAACACATGTGATCCTCACATCAAAGCCTTTCCCTTCCGGTTATCCCGATTTCTGTCACTTCGGGGCCATAGGTTCCGGACAACAACGTGTGTATACAACTTGTAGATAAGACCAGAAACAATACTATCATAATGAATCAATAATAAGTTCAGATCTGAAATCATGGCACTCGGCCCCTAGTGACAAGCATTAAGCACAACAAGTCGCAACAAAGTCATAAAGCACTAATAAAATATACTAGGCACCATGCCCTAACAATCTGATGCCATTACATGAACGATCTCATCCAATCCATACCATACCCATAGCCTACATCAGGGGATTACTCACTCATAGATGGGGGAAACATGGATGGTCGATGGAGAAGCAATGGTGATGATGATGGCGCTGATCTCCTCCAATTCCCCATCCCGGCAGGGTGCCAGAACGGAGTTTCTGGTGCTGTTTCGTGGAATCTGGTGGTGGCGGCAGAGCGGAACTCCTTCTGGAAAAATGTCGAACCCCCCGAAGTTTTTTAGGTTAGAAGGCTTCTGATAGGCGAAGAGAGAGGACGAGGGGGTGCCTAGGGCCACCACACCATGCCCTGGCGCGGCCAGGCCCAACCCGCGCCTAGGGGTGGTGTGGCTAGCCCCTGGCCCTCCTCCGTCTCGTATTCTGGCTCCATGAGTCTTCTGGAAAAATAGGCACTTTGGCTTTTGTCCCGTCCAATTCCGAGAATATTCATTTTCTGACTTTCCTGGAATCAAAAACAGCAGAAAACAGGCAGCTAACACTGTGGCTCTTGTTAATAGGTTAGTCCAAGAAATCATATGAAAAGTACTCCAAAGTGTGGACAAAACACAAGAAAGTGAATGAAACCAAGCATGGAGCATCAAAAATTATAGATACATTTGCAATGTATCGACATCCCCAAGCTTAACTCCTTCTCGTCCTCGAGTAGGTAAGTGATAAAAAGAAAGAATAATATTTGAGGTGACATGCACCATCATAAACTTGATCAAAGCATTTGTAAAACATTCAAAGCTGGGATCATAGTGCTTCAATCATAACATGAAAGACAAAGTTCTAGCAATAAGACAAAGAATCTATGATGCAACATGAAAAGGCACAAACAAAATATTCATGAATAACAATGCTTTGCAAGACGTTTGTTTGTTTCACATAAAGAAAACATAGCATAGTGGCATCATCTTGTCCCTCATAGAGTAGCAAATATAAATGCATAGGACATCTTCAAAGTTCATAAGAGTGACTAGATACAAATAGTTTAAAACAAGCAATATCAAGTTATGCATGAATCAACTAGTCTTGGGACAATGCACATAGAACTAAGAATGGCCACTATGCTCTCAAGGAAGTGCTCAAAGAAAATGTGGAGACTCAACAAGGAAATGAAAAGGTTTTAAATAGTTTGAAAGGCTTCCAAATGCTGAAAGTATGGTACTCATTAGCTTTGAGCTCTCATTGCCCCTATCATAAGCATCTTTAAAGTGGTTAAGGTGAAAGTGAGGTCCAATATGAGTTATATGCTTGATAGACTATAAACTGAAAATCCCAAGTCCCTTGAGTACGAGGGCCGCTCCTCATGCTACTAACTTTAGTTACCGGTAAGTTCTTGTCATCGTAAGTATGTGCGTATCATTGAGAACCGCCAACGGGGTACCCCTTGCCCGATGATACGGAAGAATCCCCATATCAAAATGACAAGGCAAGCAGACAATGAGTATCTCAGCAATCTTCTTCTTTACCATGGGAAAATGGTGCTTTTTTCTCTCTTTCCTCTTTTCATAAAATTCTTTCTTTTCTTTCTCAATAGCTATCTCTCTCTCTCTTTTTTATAAGAAGAATGCTTCATAGATATCATTATGGTTACGCTGCAGGTTTCCACCATGTCAGCATGGATTAGACCAGCGGCCCAGGCGTTTCTCTAACACACATACATAACTCCATGGACTTACAAGCTCCCCTTTTATTTCACACCGACGACATCCGCAAACAAAAGAGCAAGGTATCAACTGGGTATATATTTACAAGTGTTGAAAGCGTTCCCCGTGACAGCACGGTTCTGCTAATCCCCAGCCTATAATTTGCAAGCATATAACTTTCATGGACAGTTCACAATGGTTCAGGTTTATTAAATGCAAGAAAATAAGATGTGCCATCAAGTTCGTGAGAGCTTTACTAACTAACTTTCTCATAACAAGCAAACATTTTATTCGGAAGAAAACAAGGCATAATAAATATGCACGGAAGTAGCAAATGATGCTAATAGTTAGGTATGGTGGACACTTTGGCAATATTTGGTTTAGGGAGTTGGAAACTTGAGTAAAACATACTCAGTGAAAGTGAAGGCTAGCAATAGTAAGGGAGCGACAAACGAGAGAGCAATAATGGCCATAATCATGCAGAGCGACAAAACATCATTGATCAAAGCATAAAGTGATACGACAAGTTGAAAACTAAAAAGGACCATAAAGGCTTATGGTGACTTGAGATAGTCATAACATGGTGTGAGCATGTGCCAAGTCAACCCAAATAAAGCATCAAAGGAGAATACCACTATACTATGCTTTAATATGCTAAAACAACGCATGATTCATCCAAGGCACATTAATAAATCTCAATTGTTTATAACAAGTCATGCTACAACAAAGAATACTAAGCATAGAGCCAAAACAATATCAAGAATGGCATGACAGAGCATAAGCCACATTCAAGAACAAACTCTCTTTACCACTTAAGCATGAGCTTTTCCACTCTTTTCCAAACCAAACAAAACCATTTGAACACCAATGTATGAAAGAGGAGGTACAACCAATTTTTTTCAGCAAACTAAGCAAACCACGCAAACTAAAAACCAAAACGAAAATGAAAAATAAGACGCTCCAAGAACAACACAACTGTGCATGAAACAACAAAAATGAAGTGTTTGGAAGAAACCTGGGATTTTTATTGATGAAGAAGGGGATGCCTTGGGCATCCCCAAGCTTTGACGGTTGTACTTCTTGGATGTTTCTTGGGGTGACACGCGTGGCATCCCCAAGCTTGAGCTTTAGTCCATCCTTCATCTCATTACTCATTCCTTCGATACACCTGAAATTTTTCCTTCATACAAAACTTCACACAATCTTTATTAGCAACATTAGTGCACCAAGATAAATAAGTCTTAAGGTTCAGTTCTAACACCAAATATACTTCCATTAGAACAATAGCTACTGTAGAACTTCTCTCAAAAAGCTCAATTCCCCGAAAGAACTCAAGAAGGAACTAACAAGAAGCAAATGCAGAAAATGGCAGAAATCTGTCAAAACAGACCAACAGGTAAAGACGGATTTTTTAGAAGACCTTTCGTTGCTCAAATCAAAAAGTGTTGGACTAACAAAAGTTAGATAACAACCTGGGGCAGAAGCACACTCATCTAAAACTTTTGGCTTATCTCCCAATAAGTACTTTTCTTTAACGCCTTTAAGTTGGGCATAAGAAGCAAAAACTAAAATGGATAGAATAGAAGTAAGCGGAGATAATCATGGTGAAAACATTGTTTTGTTCAATGAAATCCTTTTGTTAACAAGGTTGATCAGGTCTTGGTACCAAAACAATTCCTATGAGACAAAACTTTGTATCCCACTAATGATTATGTTACCTCAACCTTGATAGCAATGGTCCCAATCATAATAGTTTCAAGTTTTTCTCTTCGTATGGGACAATATATTTCTCCAACTTGAATGCCCTCAACATGTTCAATTGAATTCAAACCATAAGTCCTTTCAATCTTCTTGAGGAAACAGACAATGTGTTCATTGAAGGTCACCTTCCCTTGATTACAATTAATAACAGCTCCTGCAGTATTTCAGAAAAGGTCTCCCAAGAATAATAGACATATTATCATCTTCAAGCATAAAAGTTTGAGAGGACGCTCTCATAAGGAATATGAGTTGAAGTAAAAGAGAGCATAAAGGAGCAAATTCAAAACACATTTAAGTCTAACCCACTTCCTATGCATAGGAATCGTGTACGCAAATAAATTCGCAAAGAACAAAGTGACAATCATAGGAAGATAAAACAAGAGTAACTTCAAAACTTTCAGCACATAGAGAGGTGTTTCAATACCATGAAAACTTCTACCACCATATTTTCCTCTCTCAAAATAATTTTCAGTAGCCTCATGAATAAACTCAACAATATAACTATCACATAAAGCATGCTTTTCATGATCTACAAGCACTAGAGCTTTATCATAAACATTTTCAAGAGAAACCTCAGGAACATAACATTCATTCTCCTTTAGTAAGCAAGGGGGACAATCAAATAATGTAAGGGATAAAGAGTTACTCTCATTAGAAGGTAGGCATGGGTAGCTAATCCATTCTTCCTCCTTTTGTTCATCACTCTCCTCCTTTTTTTTTCATCTAATGAGATTTCAGGTTCATCAATTTCTTCTTCCATAGGATCCTGCAAGGCATTAGTCTCTTCCATTTGTGGAAAGCATCCATTAAAATATTCAAGAATATAGCCATTTTCATCCTTGTAATTATCAAAGCAAAATTTAATTATACCATACACCTCATATTTGTAAGGTGAATCATCAATATTTTCAAGCAAACTAGCAAGTTCAAAAGCACCCTTCCAAGCAATAAATTCTTCAATTTGTTCCGCATCATAAAAGTCATAAATTCCTTTAGCATAGGAAGATATGGTATCATTATCACTATACTCACATTGAAAAGGGAGGTGTTTATACCTCTTTCTGCAACAAGACTTATCACATCAATAAGTAACATTATAAGTAGAGCACACGTTTCTAGCAATGGTATACAATCTATCAATTTGTTCCCATAAGTGTTTCCCTTTTTATGACAAGCGGTGTTCCTTATAATAATATTTTTGGTCTTCCGTGAACCCACCTTGCCAATAAGATTCAGTTTCAAAGAAAACCAACCATTGACATCAAACATGATAAAGCAAGACAATAACAGACCAACGAAAACAACAACTAGAGTAGGAACTAATTTTTTTTGTATTGTTATAAAGAAACAAGCAAACAAGGAGAAAAATTAACTTAGCTTTAGCAATAGAGAATCCAAGTGAACTTGATAAATAAAGCTATGCTCCCCGGCAACGGCACCAGAAAATAGTCTTGATGACCCACAAGTATAGGGAGTGTATCGCAGTATTTTCGAGGGAAGTGAAACCCAATTTATTGATTCGACACAAGGGGAGCCAAAGAATATTTATAAGCCTTAACAACTGATTTGTCAATTCAGCTGCACCTGGAAACAATCTTGCTCACAGCAGTTTATCAGTGGCAACAATTTTGTAGTAGGAATAGTAAAGTAACAGAAGTAGCAAAACAAAGACAATAGCAACAAAAGCAGTAAACAGTGGGATTCGAGTGCGGTAGGCATAGGGATGGATGGGCGTTGCATGGACAAGACAATTCACATAGCAATCAGAACATAGGGCAATTGCAGATAAATAAGATAAAGCATCCAAGTACTAGACAATCCTAAGCACGTGTTCCATATATAGTCATACGTGCTCGCAATGAGAACTTGCACAACATCTTTTGTCCTGCCAGCCCGTTTGCAGCGGGGCCTCTAGGGAACTACTGGCAATTAAGGTGCTCCTTTTAATAGAGCACGGAGCAAACCATTAACACTCCGTGAACACATGTGATCCTCACATCAAAGCCTTTCCCTTCCGGTTATCCCGATTTCTATCACTTCGGGGCCATAGGTTCCGGACAACAACGTGTGTATACAACTTGTAGATAAGACTAGAAACAATACTATCATAATGAATCAATAATAACTTAAGATCTGAACTCATGGCACTCGGGCCCTAGTGACAAGCATTAAGCACAACAAGTCGCAACAAAGTCATAAAGCACTAATAAAAGATACTAGGCACCATGCCCTAACAATCTGATGCCATTACATGAACGATCTCATCCAATCCCTACCATCCCCATAGCCTACAGCGGGGGATTACTCACTCATAGATGGGGGAAACATGGATGGTCGATGGAGAAGCAATGGTGATGATGATGGCGATGATCTCCTCCAATTCCCCGTCCCGGCAGGGTGCCAGAACGGAGTTTCTGGTGCTGTTTCGTGGAATCTGGTGGTGGCGACGGAGCGGAACTCCTTCTGAAAAAACATCGAACCCCCTGAAGTTTTTTAGGTCAGAAGGCTTCCTATAGGCGAAGAGAGAGGACGAGGGGGTGCTAGGGGCCACCACACCATGCCCTGGCGCGGCCAGGCCCATCCGGCGCCTAGGGGTGGTGTGGCCAATCCCTGGCCCTCCTCCGTCTCGTATTCTGGCTCTGTGAGTCTTCTAGAAAAATAGGCACTTTGGCTTTTGTCCCGTCCAATTCCGAGAATATTCATTTTCTGACTTTCCTGGAACCAAAAACAGCAGAAAACAGGAAGCTGGCACTGTGGCTCTTGTTAATAGGTTAGTCCAAGAAATCATATGAAAAGTACTCCAAAGTGTGGACAAAACACAAGAAAGTGAATAAAACCAAGCATGGAGCATCAAAAATTATGGATACATTTGCAATGTATCACCTGCTAAAGAATGGCCAATCTCTTGAATGGGAGGAAATTTTACCTCTCTTTTATTCCAAATTTTATCCTCCTAGTGAGATTCATAAAGATTGGAATCAAATATATAACTTTTGGCCTCATGATGGAGAGAGTACCACCCAAGCTTGGGGGAGATTGAAGTTACTAATGCTCAAATGTCCTATTCATGAGCTTCCTAATAATATTATTATCAATAAATTTTATGCAGGGCTTTCTCTTCATGATAAGGATCTATTGGATGCTTCTTGTGCTGGATCATTTACACGTATGGAAGAAGAAGCTAAATGGGATCTTCTAGACCATATTTAAGAATATGCTGAAGCATGGGAGAATGATAAGGGAAGAAAGTCAGGTATAAATTATGATTATGAATGCATTAAATCTTTTATGGGAACTGATGACTTTCATAATATTAGTACTGCTTATGGTCTTGATTCTTAAAGTATTGCAAATTGTTTTAAGGCCTTTGCCTCTTTTATTGAAATTCCTAAAAAGAAATGGAACAAGTATCATGAGCCATATAAAGATATTGTTAATTGTGTTCCTGCTAGAAATACTGAAGTTTATACTGCTGATTGTATTTTACCTGAACCTTACATTGAGAAAATACCTTTCCCTGTTAAGGTAAAGGAACATTCTATGATAGCTAGTATGGTTAACAAAAGTACGAAGAAAGCTATAGAACCTGATGAACAAATAGATGTTGAACCTGTAGTAGAAAATGTGAAAGAATTTGTCACTAAAAATGTAGAAGATGTGCACATTATCCTTTGTAAGGATAATTCTAATATTGATTCACATCCTAGGAAAACTAGGAAAGCTAGTGTCCATGTGTTTTCTGTCAGAATAAGTGATCATTACCACTATGGTTCATGTGATGGTTATATCATTAAATTTATTCATGCTGCTGGAAGTTATTATGAGAGAGGGAAAAATGTTTTTATGTATCTCAATAATATTAATTTTCCTCGCTATATGCTGAAAGTCTTTATGTTGCACTTGTTTTGCCTTCCAATGCTAGTAGCCTCTGGTTTCAATAATTTATTTTCTTACAAAATTCCGTTGCATAGGAAGTGGGTTAGACTTAAATATGTGTATATTTGCTTTTTGATGCTCTCTTTTACTTCAATTCATATTCTTATGTGAGCATCATTGAAATTATCATGCCTATCTTAATGGCTATAAAGAAAGAGCTTTTTGGGAGACAACCCATTATATTTTTGCTTTCAGTTTATATTTGTTTATTTGAGTCTTGGAAGTTATTTCTTCTATAATAACCTCTCCTTATCCTTTTTGTTTGGTTTTTGTGCCAAGATCAGCCTCTAATGAGAGAGAAGTAAAATTTGGGGAAGTTGCTGTCCCAAAACAGATTTTTGTGCTTCACTGTAAAAAAAGTAAAAAACCCTATAACGCCATACTGATCTGTAATTTTTTGTGTGCATGCCTAGGATATTATTTAACTTTCGTTAGTTTTGCACCTTTTGATTTGAGAAATAGAAGATTTTCCAAAAATATATGATCTTTACCCGCTGGTCTATTTTGACAGATTTCTGCCATTTTTGTATTTGCCTCTTAAATCGATTTCCTTTTTGAATTCTTTTGGGTTTTCGAAAGGAGTTGCTACATTAGCTTATGTTTTAATGGACTTCAATTGGAATTGAACCCAAAGGTTTATTATCTTATATGCACTAATGTTGCTAATGAAGATTGTGTGAAGTTTAGTATGAAAGAAATTTTCAAGTTTTAGGAGTGAATGATGTAATGAGTGGTGAATGGTCAATGACTGAAGCACTATATTTTTGGAGATTATTACAATGAAGATATATATATTGTTCAAATGGTGACTCCAGAAGAATTTATTAAGGACCAAATTCAGAAACCTACAGAGTCCGTTTTCGAATAGGTAACAGTTCTGGTAAGAAAAGGTCCGCGAAAAACTTTTCAATTTATATTTTTGCAGTTTTTATCTAACATGGAAGATAATGAGTCGAAAGAGGGACGTAAACGGAGCCTGAGGGGCTCACACCACCGCGTGGCGCGGGCCCACCTGGCCGCGCCATCAGGGGGTGTGGCCACCCCGGAGCCCGCATCTGGCCCGTTTTTTCCTAGTACCTTCCTTTGCTGTTAAACTTTGTAATATATAATCCCCCGGATCCCCCAAGGTCCGTATATCGTGTTCACGTCGTGTTTTCGTTTCGATCTGTTTCTGTCAGGATCTATTCTCAAGTTTAGAAGCACGATGGTCTCCACCAACGATAAGGGTAAGAAGCTTGTGGAAGATGACCTCCAAGACCGCAAGCAAGAGGAGGAGATCAAGGGTGAAGTTGAAGAGGAAGTGAAGGAAGACCAGCATCCGTGCACGAGCACCACCATTCCAAGCATTGGAGTGATGGCACGTCCTGTCAAGTTCAAAAGGACTGCACAGATGTCCACTAGAGGCATGGTTCCGCGCCTTTGCTTAGCTTCACGGTCGCTTCCTCCACGCGACGAGAATCCCTTCCATACCCTTATACATGAGCAGCAGTTCCAAAAGATGCCTAACTAAAAATTACCCTCCAATTGGGATATGCCTCGTTCTAACCATGCAGGAAAAGAACACTTTATGGAGGAAGAGCGGGGAAGAATCACTAGGATTCATAACCCAACATGATCATGAACCGCACTGAGCACAATTCAGAGTTGATTCGTACTCTCACCTTCGAGATTGAGGATTTGAAGAAATTGATTGAAAAGCTTATCAAGAGACACCACCACCTCCAAAGTAGTAATTCGTCATCAGGTATTGGCATCCCCTTGGTTTGTTCCAAGGCACGATATCACATCATTATCTTTCATCTTTTTACCTTTTTATTAGAATCATATCATGAATAGAGAAGTTATCATATAGGATGGTTTGCATTGTGGAAGTATTTCTCCTCTAGTTAGTTATCTATGTATCCCTTGGTGTGAGTTGCCGTTATGGAATATTAATGAGAAGTTCTATCATTTACTTTTTGCACATCTTATTTTAGTTTGCAATTTCTGTTATATGATTGATCTTGTTTTTAGGATTGGTATCACTTTGTGATCATTAATTAAATTTAGTTGGTTTTGGAAAAGCTGGCTCTGGTCAGTAGCAACACTATTTGAGGATTGAATGGAAAAGAGAAAAGTACTTTTAGAAATATAATTTCATTATCTTTCTTTCTTGTTTGGCTCATAAGCTTAGTATTCTCAAGTTAAGATATTTTGTGTTTGCAAGGAAGATTGCATGATTGTTTCTATCACTAGTATGTTTGTTTGTTTCCTTCAACTCTTATGCTTGCTACCCAGCCTTGCTAGCAAAAAACTTGTATTGAGAGGGAATGCTTCTCGTGCATCCAATCCTTAAACTAAAACCTGTTCCATTTGTGTCCACCATACCTACCTATTAGCATTATTGTTATTCCAAGTATATTCACGTTTTTATCTACCTTCCAAATTAAACTTGTTTTGTGAAAATTGATGATTAAATCTCTCACAAACTTGATGGCACACTTTATTTTCTTGCACTTAATAAACTTGAACCATTGTGTCCATCTGTGTTTCTTATATGCTTGCACTTTATAAGTTGTGAATTAGCAGAACCATGTACCATGGGGAATGCTTTCAACATTGCACTTATTATTCAGTTGATATCATGTTCTTTTGTTTATGGATCCCGGCGGTGTGAAATAAAAGGGGAGCTTGTAAGCTGATGGAGTTTGTGTATGTGTTAGAGAAACGCCTGGGCGGCTAGCCTAAGCCATGCCTAATCATGGTGGAAACTTGCAGCATAACCATAGTGAGCATTCTGTGAAGCATCCTCAATAAAAACCTATGCAAATAGTAGATAAAAAGATCGCTCATATGCTCATTGTCTGTTGCCTTGTCATTTTGATATGGGATAGCTCCTGTGTCATGGGGTAAGGGGTACACCGTTGGCGGTTCTGTATGATACACATGTACTTACAATGACAAGAACTTACTTGTGAGTAAAGTTGAGTAGCATGAGGTTTGGTACTCGTAAGCAAGGGGGATGAGATTTTCAACTTATAACTTGTCAAGCATATTTTGGGGCCCCCGGATTAATCCTCCGAGAATCCCTGTTATGCATACAACCACGATCCCATGATCAGTTAGTCGTGGCACATAACCGACTAGTATCATTACAACATCCGAGAACATACTGAATTACAATAGTTACATAAATGCCGTTATGGCTACATCAATAAACATCAGCGGATCTTCATCAAGCGTAGAGCCTGAGCCAGGCCTTAACCTACAGGCAACTGACTGGGAGAACGTCCTCACTCGCATAGTCGCCAACGCCATCTTCTTCTAGAGATCTGGCCAAGTTAATAGCCAGGGACAATGCTAGTGAGTACTTTGAATGTACTCGCAAACCACCTTAACCTAATAATAGTAGCAAGAAGGTATGCAATATGGCTGTGGTAGTAGGAGGGCTCCAAGAGGGGTTCTTTTCTCAAATGTTTCTCTTGTAGATATAGCATCTGCATATCCTTGTTGAAAACTTTTGTAAAACATTTTGAAAACCCTTTTTGGAAAAGTTTTGTAAAACATTAGGACTGGGTCACCCATTTTTTCCCGTTTTCAGGTCGTCCCACGACCAAACTCCCTCCATACCGCTCTGACCATCCCATGGTCAAAACAGGTATCCTTCCCGACCATCCCATGGTCAAAACCTTTCAAAGTCATTTCTTTTCCGAAATCCTTTTTGAAAACAAAACCAGCACCGCTCTATAGAAGTTTGTCTAACCCGTCCTTAACCGCGAACACAACCATTCGAATAGATTTACACTCTACAGAGGTTGCACACTTTACCCACACCATCCGGGTACTCTACCCTGATCTTCACCGATCGTGGGTCGAGTAACTGATCAAGACTCTCCGGATGCCCACTCCAGTATAAGTGCCTAACCTATGAGTGTTAATCCCCTCAAAACCGGGACGTTGGGCGAGGACCAACCGGAGCGATTTTTCCACTTCTCGAGTGTGCGCTTTCAATGAGGGGCTCATAGTAACGCGTGGAGGCCTGCCGACCCTTTGTTCCTTCTCTAGGTCCCACCTTTATCAGAGAAGGCCCACCCTCCAGGGATCCCCGATCCCTTGTAGTAGTTACGAGGCAGCTTATACCGAAATCGACAACCTTCAAATCTAGCCCTGTCCCATACCAGAGTAGTGTGGTTGAGCAGGGTTAAGTTGTTATAGCTAGACTGCAAAGAACTAGGTGAGTTTTCGTAAACCTTTTTCCTCCGGTTTTCCTCCAGCATTTTGTAAAACAAAACCTTTTTCTTTCTAAACGACTCTTGGGGGGTCCCACCTCACCAAGGTTTTCTCATAAAACCTTTTTCCGAGGTCTTCCCATCTGCTAGTTTTTGCTTCGGCTAAAACGGGGTCTCCAAAGGGGCATGTTTGATATGCACCATCTATTCTACTAGGGACAAGTAGGTGTCACCAAGGGGGTTGTACTTAATAGTACGAAAGTGTAATAGTTTGGAGGAGCCAAACTACTACCATATATATACATATATATACATATACATATATATATATATATATATGAACATATAGTAAAACAATGCAGTTTTTAATAAACAATAGATAAAACATGCATAAGTAAAATAGTAGGGCAAGGCTTATGAGCAAGAAGGTGGCTTGCCTGATGATCAGAAATATGGCATAATTTTCCCTGGACTTCTTCTTTAGATAACCCCAGAATACCAATCCCAATAATAAATACCACTTCTTCTGCTCTCCGAATTCATCGTAACTATCGTCGTTCCGACAACACATGCAAGAAAACTAAGCCACAATCAACACAAGGCATACAAACACCAATACAATACAACAAGAAATTGAATAATACAGAATTAAGATTCATATGGTTTTGAGAGGATTGATTTTAGGAGATTGAGATGGCCTTGGGGAAGGGAATGAATACCCCTTAGGATTTATAGTCTAGAAACTACCTAAGAGATGGATTTCTGGACAAGACCACATTCTGTATGGTACCATGGTAAAAAAACGATACCAACAGATAGGTATTGATAAGATGAAGCCAACAAAAGTGGTTTCCCTATTTTATCAATTACAAGAGATTTATAGTGATTTTTATAGTGAATAAGACTCTAGTTTTAGGAAATAATTCACCAGAAAAGTTCTGGAGCACCAAAAATTATTTTCTTGGATGGTTAGGTAGGTCTAGATGTACTTGTTCACTGAGAGTTGGAATCAAGTCAAGAAAATTACCAGAATTCCCTCAGGAAATTTCTAAAGGCAATTCTGTACACAACTTGTATTTTCACCATATTAAACCTACAGGAGATTTTTATTTGATTCCAAATGCACAGTGTAGGCATTTAAAATAACTTTCTGTAGAAATTGGAATCAACCTTTTTGGAGCTGTATATCTACTGTAGTGAATTTAGAGGTGAATAAACCATGCACAGAATAGTTTAATTCACAGAAAAACATCCAAGGCTCAATAAATCATGAGCTCCTGGATTTAGTTGGTTTTTGATGTTCCATATCACTAGGATTTGGAATTGGTTCAATTGGATCCATGGTTTGGTGCAGGGAATTTTCTAAAGTCAGAATGTGGCTGTTTTTGTTATTTTTACTAGGGGCAATATAGGAATTACTTTTAGGTGGGGCCAGGGGGACATGAAAGGGATAAGAATTACACTTCGAAAACAGAAGCTTTTAACTCAATTAGAGTTACACAACATACAAAAAGATTTTAATGGTGGGAAAGATACATCTGTGTAAGGGATTTATTATAAATAATCTGGACATGATTTGGGTCAACCAAGGATACTGCATGTTTAAGAAAACAATCATAAGCACTAGGAATTTTTGAGCTAGGCATAATTATTTATTTTCCTATTTTATGTTAAATTAAACCAAACTGCTGCTTTCAGATATGGAGTAAAAGTTTAAAGAAGAAGGGAGGCTGGGCTGGGATCTGATGGAAACGGGCCACGGTGGGGAGGATTCAGCCCATCCGGGCGCGTGACACGTGGGAGACTGGGATTCGAATCCCTGGGCACAGGGCCCACTGGTCAGCAACCGCAGCGACCGAAGCAGTATGGAGGGAGGAGGGCCGTTGGATCGAGGGGAGATCGACGACGCCCGGTCGTCTCCCTCCTCTAATGGCGTGGAGTAGAGAGGGAACCCTAGCGGCGGCGCCGGCGGTGCAGGGAGGCTCACCTGATAGCGGAGAGGAGCCAGGGAGGGTCCAGGGAGATGCGGTGGTCGGCGACGAGTCTAGAGAGGGGCGACACGATAGGGTTTGACGCCGGGAGCTAGCTTAC
This sequence comes from Avena eriantha, assembly GCA_910589775.1. Lineage (NCBI taxonomy): Eukaryota > Viridiplantae > Streptophyta > Magnoliopsida > Poales > Poaceae > Avena > Avena eriantha. Next base: position 295,075,096 of record OU342742.1, read on the forward strand.
GCGAGGACGCCCGATGGGGAACTCGTCAGAGCTCGACGCCGGCGACAAATGGGGCAGTACCTGGCCACAAAACCGCACCATCAGAGAGAGGGAAGGGAGGGAAGTGTAGCATGTGACATGTAGAGAGGGAGGGACAGAGGAGAGTGATCTTAGCTCGTTTTGGGGAAGGAGGCCGAGGCTTCTCCCTTGCTCTCTCTCGAGCAGGGCAGAGCAGGAGATGGGGAGAGGGGTGCTCTGAGGTGTAAGGTAGAGGGGTAGGAGGCAAATGAGGCCAAGGGGGAGAGCTGTAGGGGCCTCAAGCCATATATACCGAGAGGGGGAGGTTCTTGATGAACTTGGTCCATGGAGCATGGGGGGGGGGGGAGGTGAAACCATGGGAGGTTGCTATGGGCGTGAGAGTGGTATTCTGGTCGAGCTAGAGCAGAGAGGGGGAGTGGGATGGCTGCTGCAAGAATTAAAGAAGAGGCTATGACCAATGGGTGCATCTCTCCTTCCCCCAAGCACTAAAGGACAAGGAAAAGGGTGCTACAGTGCCATGCTATAGTGCATACGACTAGAAGAGTGTGAGTTGTGCTAGGGAAGCTTACTTGACCAGGCTAGTGAGGTTTTGTGGGTTTTCGATTTGAGGAAAATGTCTCCTTGGCAATTTTGACCAAGTAGATGGCTATGAAGAAAGTCTCAAAATTTGCATTGGTAAAGATGGGGAAATGATACTTGTGGGTATATGAGGTCAAGGCATAACTCTAGGAATTATTTGTGATTTTTCAGAGTATTCTAAGTCCACTTAATTCCACTTTTTCAGAAATTGCAGAAGTGCCTTCTTGGAGTTCATTTAATAATTTTACATTGGACCAGGTTTTATTTTGATGTGGGATGGTCCCAAATGTGTATACACACTTAGCGGAATTTTTCCAAGATTTGTGGTGGCTTAAAAGTATTTAAAACTATTATTATCCCATTTCTGCCATTTAAGAAAATGGGCTAAAAGTAATAATAAAACTCTTCAAAAATATTTATTTTTGAAGTGGGAATGTAGGGTGTGATATATGGATCTCAAATGAGCCAAAATTTGGGGCAGTTTTTGGGAAAAATCCAAACTTTCCCATATGGAAGAGGTTTTGAAGAATCTGTCTATTAAAGAATTAAATTGATTTGGAGCCAAAATAATTATGGGTAATATTTGATAAATCTTGATTATCAAGGTAGATGATGTAGACAAGGTTTAGCAAGCATTTTCAACCTTGGGATTGGAGAATCCAAGTTGATTTTGGTGGAATACCCTAGATTAAGGATCTAGGGTGATGTTAATTTCATACCCTCAGAACCATGTTGGATCTTGGAGCTCAGAGCTCCCCTTGGGGCATGGGATATATGGATGGATAGACCAAGTGATGTATATTGCAATGGTGTAGGGGTTTGAGCTTGATCCTGCTTGATCTCACCAAGACAGGCCTTCAAACTTTGAATAAAATAAGCCTGCCAAAGGAGATTATCATTTAGCCTTCAAAACCTTGTGGGTGTAAACAGCTCAAGGATCCAATTCGATCAAGTGAAGTAGGTAATTATAGAACTATATGAGTAGAACACAACCATGCAAAGATTTGGTCCATAGGAGGTTGGATGGTGGTGTGAGATTCTATCAAAGTAGGCATGATGACTAGATTTGCAGGAATAGTTAATTTCTTGCCTGCAAAACTATCAAGAACAAGTGGGTAGAAGGATGCTCTAACCAAGGTCAAGAGTGGGACTTGGTAGTACTTAGGATTGTTAACAAGATGGTTCAGGTGCATTACGAAAAATGTACAAGGGTTGAGAAAGGGAGACATCCAAAAAGGTGATGTTGGAAATAGTTTTCCAGACTTGGCCAAATTTGGCAGATTTCGGGTTTTAGACTAGAACTTGAGAGGGAATTTTTTGTGGGTTTTCAAGGTACCCAAGCATCATCAAGTGAATGATGTTGGAGTGTATATTGAGTAGAAAGGATACATGCTTGAGGTTGGTCTCCATTGACTTGAAAGCTTCTAGAAGTAGATCACTTCAGAGATGATCTAGTTAAGGTTTTTAGATGACTACTGAGTAGCTAGGGATCAGATCTAGTTTGTACTCTTGCTTAGGTTGCGATGCTTTGGGGACATCTTGATCCTAGTGATGAGTTCCTAGAGTAGCTCATACTATCTCCTAAGCAGACAATTCAAACAGCAGATCAAGGCAACTCATCTTACAAACAAATCAACTATTACTGGGGTTACCACCAAGCTTAGCTTGAGGTAAGGATGGGTATTTTGAAATAGGTTGGAGTTTGAACAAGGTAAGGTCCTTGGTATCTCTACCAAGATTAGAATTCAAATTTTTTACAAAAAGGTTCTGTTAAATCTAGAGGTAAGAGTATTAGAAGGCTCTGTCTTGAAAACATAAGGAGATTATAGTATATAACTCTCCATAGTTTTGTCAATAGAGTTTACAAAAATAGTTTTGGTTACATAAGCATCTTGGCTCAGGTTTTGAAATGCCAGAACAATTGAGAAAATGGAATTTAAGGCAAGACTGTTTTGGGAAGTAGCTTTTGTCAACTGGTGTTAAGGTACAGAGAAATACCATCTAATACACATTCATATGCATAAGCATATCCAAACGACAAGCAAACACTTCAGGATTAAACAAGAAAAAGTTTTTGTTCCCCCTGATTTTTGCATTCTGGACAGCTAATCAGGGTTGCTGAAATTGGGATGTTACATACCTTTCCCCCTTAAAAGAATCTCGTCCCGAGATTCCGGAGAGTAGGGTTAGGGGATTTTGAGTCGGGTTTATACTAGGTGTCTTACGCGTACTATCTTACGGACTCCGTCTTTAAAAGTGGTTACTACATTGATGAAGATGCTACGGTCTTCTGGGATGCACGGAGAGTTGAGCAGAGTCCAACCTTGATTTCGCGAGATGACCTTCTTTTCCTTCCGGACTCTATACCCCCGAGGGGCTTAGACTGGGCAGACTACCTCGATCCTGAAATTCAGGGAGTACTCGTCGGAGGATAAAATCTTCGGCCTAGTGTACAACTCTACCTTGGGGGCGTAGCGTATCCTAATTAAAGATCCTACGGTTGGAACTCCTGGATTTGCTTCTAGTGAAGGGTTACTCTATTTTTGTGTGGGAAAGACGCAGTCTTCCCCCTTAGGATTACACTGGGGTAGACCGGAGAGTTGGAGTCTCACGTCCTCTAAGCGATTGGAACCAAGGGGTTGGCGATGCTTGTGGTCCTTCCGGTATGTTTGTAGCTAGAATAGCAGAGGGACTTCGTAGAATCTTTAGTTAGTTTCTCCTCTGATAATTCCCGGGTTGTTGTTTGGTGGAAGGTCTTCGGATCCGGGAATATTTTATGAGGTATCTTCTGGTAGACCGTCTTCTGAAGATTGAGTGGAAAGACGCAGTCTTTCCTGCTTAGAGCTTCACGAAGGTCCTTTTTGGGAGTGATGCTGATCTTTCGTCTTGGAGTGCGGATCTGATGTTAGCGGAAGGCTGTATCTTCCCGGAGTCTTGAGCTAGGGTCGTCGAGTGGCGCCCTATTTTATCAACCTTGTCGGGGCTGGTTTCCTAATGGAGCCTTTAGGGTGGTTAGCTCAAGGTAAAATAGCGGTTTACGACTCTTCTTGATAGTGCTTCGCACGGGCAGAGTCATCTAGTTTTAGAGGGGTTGTCGTCTCTTGAACACTTGGCGTTGTTCCTGCCCGAAGATGGAGTATCTCGTTGTCTTCACGCTTCCTTAATATCTGGCTTCAGGGGTAGTTCTGACCTTCTAGGGAGAAACTTCCCGTCGGTTTGGGTAGGTTTGTAATAGGTAGTCTCCTGAGGCGGTCAGCAGTTCTAATACACTAAAGGTTAGTGTGGTTAGGTCTTCACTTCTTGTCTTGGTTGACTTATCAGGTGGTTTCCTGTGGGTATTGAGGATCCTTCGGTGATTGACTTCTGGTTTCAACGGGGTTCTTGCTGTAGTAGACTGGAGGAACATGGGAGTGTGGTGCTATTGACGAGTCTTGCGAGGTGAGTTCGACAGGGTATGCCATCCTGCTGAGGTGAAATCTTCGGGTTGATTCTGATTTGACGATGTCGAACTCCTCGTTCTTGCGATGCTTTTCCTCTCATATACTCTCGAGGTTAGTCTGGATCTTATTACCGATATCTAACACATGGGTTCCTGAGTTACTAGGTGGGTTATCGGTCCTTGAGTCACATTTTTAAGGAGGTTAAGGCAAACCAGAACATACAAACAAGGCGAACAGAGCGAGGGGATCGCAATGTGTTCGGCAAACAACACACATCAAACAACACAGTATGTACTTAGGCAAACAAACACGGTTAATGCTAGGGACCAAGGAGTAACTACTCGCGATATAGGGGAATCCTATCTTAGGACTATTGACCCTAGATGTCGTCTTTCTTCAGGTCGGAGTCACTACCTTGCAGATGAAGCCTTCATCATATCTTGGATGCTTCTTCATAGGGCAACACCTGAGGTCTTCTGATTTGTGAGGGTTCCGCGGGTAGAGCGATATTGTAGTCTTCTTGTGTTTGCTGATAGATGCTTGTCTTGATCTTGTTCTCATTGTCTTCACCGGGTGCTAGATCCTAGTTATTTAAAATCCATAGGTTTGAAGTTTGGACGAGAGTTAGGGGAAACCATTTTCGAAAGCATTTACTTAGAGTAAGAGAAGAAGTAGAACTGTTTGAAACTCATTGAGAAACTAGTTTTCGAAAGTAGGGGTTTTCAAAATAAGGTTCCTGTCTAGTGACCATGCTAACTAAGGTTCTCCTACAGTCAGGATGGCTCTGATACCAAGTCTTTGGGTCCCTCGGATTAATCCTCCGAGAATCCCTGTTATGCATACAACCACGATCCCGTGATCAGTTAGTCGTGGCACATAACCGACTAGTATCATTACAACATCCGAGAACATACCGAATTACAATAATTACATAAATGCCGTTATGGCTACATCAATAAACATCAACGGATCTTCATCAAGCATAGAGCCTGAGCCATGCCTTAACCTACAGGCAACTGACTGGGAGAACGTCCTAGCTCGCATAGTCGCCAACGCCATCTTCTTCTTGAGATCTGGCCAAGTTAATAGCCAGGGACAATGCCAGTGAGTACTTTGAATGTACTTGCAAACCACCTTAAGCTAATAATAGTAGCAAGAAGGTATGCAATATGGCTATGGTAGTAGGAGGGCTCCAAGAGGGGTTCTTTTCTCAAATAGTTTCTCTTGTATATATAGCATCTACATATCCTTGTTGAAAACTTTTGTAAAACATTTTGGAAACCCTTTTTGGAAAAGTTTTGTAAAACAATAGGACTGGGTCACCCATTTTTTCCCGTTTTCAGGTCGTCCCACGACCAAACTCCTTCCATACCACTCTGACCATCCCATGGTCAAAGCAGGTATCCTTCTCGACCATCCCATGGTCAAAACCTTTCAAAGTCATTTCTTTTCCGAAATCCTTTTTGAAAACAAAACCAGCACCGCTCTAGAGAAGTTTGTCCAACCCGTCCTTAACCGCGGACACGGCTATTCGAATAGATTTACACTCTGCAGAGGTTGCACACTTTACCCACACCATCCGGGTACTCTACCCTAATCTTCACCGATCGTGGGTCGAGTAACCCATCAAGACTCTCCGGATGCCCACTCCAGTATAAGTGCCTACCCTATGAGTGTTAATCCCCTCAAAACCGGGACATCGGGCGAGGACCAACCGGAGCGCCTTTTCCACTTCTCGAGTGTGCACTTTCAATGAGGGGCTCATAGTAATGCGTGGAGGCCTGCCGACCCTTTGTTCCTTCTCCAGGTCCCACCTTTATCGGAGAAGGCCCACCCTCCAGGGATCCTCGATCCCCTGTAGTAGTTATGAGGCAGCTTATACCGGAATCGACAACCTTCAAATCTAGCCCTTTCCCATACCAGAGTAGTGTGGTTGCGCAGGGTTAAGTTGTTATAGCTAGACTGCAAAGAACCAGATGCGTTTTCGTAAACCTTTTTCCTCCGGTTTTCCTCCAACATTTTCTAAAACAAAACCTTTTTTTCTTTCTAAACAACTCTTGGGAGGTCCCACCTCACCAAGGTTTTCTCATAAAACATTTGGTAAAACCTTTTTCCGGGGTCTTCCCATCCACTAGTTTTTGCTTCGGCTAAAACAGGGTGTCCAAAGGGGCATGGTGGATATGCACCATCTATTCTACTAGGGTACAGTAGGTGTCACCAAGGGGGTTGTACTTAGTAGTACCAAAGTGTAATAGTTTGGAGGATCCAAACTACTACCATATATAAATATATATATATATATATATATATATCAACATATAGTAAAACAATGCAGTTTTTAATAAACAATAGATAAAACATGCATAAGTAAAATAGTAGGACAAGGCTTATGAGCAAGAAGGTGGCTTGCCTGATGATCAGCAATATGGCATAATTTTCCCTGGACTTATTCTTTAGATAACCCTAGAATACCAATCCCAATAATAAATACCACTTCTTCTGCTCTCCGAGTTCATCACAACTATCGTCGTTCCGACAACACATGCAAGCAAACCAAGCCACAATCAACACAAGGCATACAAACACCAATACAATACAGCAAGCAATTGAATAATACAGAATTAAGATTTATATGGTTTTGAGAGGATTGATTTTAGGAGATTGAGATGGCCTTGGGGAAGGGAATGAATACCCCTTAGGATTTATAGTCTAGAAACTACCTAAGAGATGGATTTCTGGACAAGACCACATTCTGTATGGTACCATGGTAAAAAAACGATACCAACAGATAGGTATTGATAAGATGAAGCCAACAAAAGTGGTTTCCCTATTTTATCAATTACAAAAGATTTATAGTGATTTTTATAGTGAATAAGACTCTAGTTTTAGGAAATAATTCACTAGAAAAGTTCTGGAGCTCCAAAAAATATTTCCTGGGACGGTTAGGTAGGTATCGATGTACTTGTTCACTGAGAGTTGGAATCAAGTCAAGACAATTACCAGAATGCCCTTAGGAAATTCCTAAAGGCAGTTCTGTACACAACTTGTCTTTTTCACCATATTAAACCTAGAGGAGATTTTTATTTGATTCCATAGGCACAGTGTAGGTATTTGGAATACCTTTCTGTAGAAATTGGAATCAGCCTTTTTGGAGCTGTATATCTACTGAGTGAATTTAGAGGTGAATAAACCATGCACAGAATAGTTTAATTCACAGAAAAACATCCAAGGCGCAATAAATCATGAGCTCCTGGATTTAGTTATGTATTGATGTACCACATCACTGGGATTTGGAATTGGTTCAATTGGATCCATGGTTTGGTGCAGGGAATTTTCTAAACTCAGAATGTGGCTGTTTTTGTTATTTTTACTAGGGGCAATATATGAATCACTTTTAGGTGGGGCCAGGGGGACATGAAAGGGATAACAATTACCCTTCAAAAACAGAAGGTTTTAACTCAATTAGAGTTACACAACTTACAGAAAGATTTTAATGGTGGGAAAGATACATCTGTGTAAGGGATTTATTATAAATAATCTGGACACGATTTGGGTCAACCAAGGATACTACATGTTTAAGGAAACAATCATAAGAACTAGGAATTTTTTAGCTAGACATAATTATTTATTTTCCTATTTTATTTTAAATTAAACCAAAATGCTGCTTTTCAAATCTGGAGTAAAAGTTTAAAGAAGAAGGGAGGCTGGGCTGGGATCTGACGGAAACAGGCCGCGGTGGGGAGCATTCGGCCCATCCGGGCGTGCGACACGCGGGATACTAAGATTCAAATCCCTAGGCACAGGGCCCGCTGGTCAGCGACCGCAGCGGCCGAAGCGGTATGGAGGGAGGAGGGCCGTTGGATCGAGGGGAGATCGACGACGCCCGGTCATCTCCCTCCTCTAATCGCGCGGAGCAGAGACGGAACCCTTGCGGCGGTGCCGACGGTGTAGGGAGGCTCACCTGATGGCGGAGAGGAGCCGGGGAGGGTCCAGGGAGATGCGGTGGTCGGCGACGAGTCCAGAGAGGGGCGGCACGATGGGGTTTGATGCCGGGAGCTGGCTTGCACGAGGATGCCCGATGGGGAACTCGTAGGAGCTCGACGCCAGCGACGAACGGGGCAGTACCTGTCCACAAAAACCGTACCATCAGAGAGAGGGAAGGGAGGGGAGTGGAGCATGTGACATGTAGAGAGGGAGGGACAGAGGAGAGTGAGCTTAGCTCATTTTGGGGAAGGCGGCCGAGGCTTCTCCCTTGCTCTCTCTCGAGCAGGGCAGAGCAGGGGAGGGGAAGAGGGGTGCTCTAGGGTGTGAGGTAGAGGGGTAGGAGGCAAATGAGGCGAAGGAGGAGAGCTGTAGGGGCCTCAAGCCATATATACCGAGAGAGGGAGGTTCTTGATGGACTTGGTCCATGGAGCATGGGGGGGAGGTGAAACCAGGGGAGGTTGCTGTGGGCGTGAAAGTGGTATTCTGGTCGAGCTCGAGCAGAGAGGGGGTGTGGGATGGCTGCTACAAGAATTAAAGAAGAGGCTATGACCAATGGGTGCCTCTCTCCTTCCCCCAAGCACTAAAGGACAAGGAAAAGGGTGCTACAGTGCCATGCTATAGTGCATACGACCAGAAGAGTGTGAGTTGTGCTGGGGAAGCTTACTTGACTAGGCTAGTGAGGTTTTGTGGGTTTTTGATTTGAGGAAAATGTCTCCTTGGCAATTTTGACCAAGTAGATGGCTATGAGAAAGTCTCAAAATTTGCATCGGGAAAGATGGGGAAATGATACTTGTGGGCAGATGAGGTCAAGGCATAACTCTAGGAATTATTTGTGATTTTTCAGAGTATTCTAAGTCCACTTAATTCCACTTTTTCAGAAATTGCAGAAGTACCTTCTTGGAGTTCATTTAATAATTTTACATTGGACCAGGTTGTATTTTGATGTGGGATGGTCCCAAATGTGTATACACACTTAGGGGAATTTTTCCAAGATTTGTTGTGGCTTAAAAGTATTTAAAACTATTATTATCCCATTTCTACCATTTAAGAAAATGGGCAAAAAGAAACAATAAAACTCTTCAAAAATATTTATTTTTGAAGTGGGAAGGTAGGGTGTGATATTTGGATCTCAAATGAGCCAAAATTTGGGGCAGTTTTTTGGAAAAATCCAAACTTTCCCTTATGGAAGAGGTTTTGAAGAATCTGTCTATTAAAGAATTAAATTGATTTGGAGCCAAAATAATTATGGGTAATATTTGTTAAATCTTGATGATCAAGGTAGATGATGTAGACAAGGTTTAGCAAGCATTTTCAACCTTGGGATTGGATAATCCAAGTTGATGGTGGAATACCCTAGATTAAGGATCTAGGGTGATGTTAATTTCATACCCTCAAAACCATGTTGGATCTTGGAGCTCAGAGCTCCCCTTGGGGCATGGGATATATGTATGTATAGAACAAGTGATTTAGATTGCAATTGTGTAGGGGTTTGAGCTTGATCCTGCCTGAGATCACTAAGACAGGCTTTCAAACTTTGAATAAAATAAGCCTGCCAAAGCAGATTATCATTTAGCCTTCAAAACCTTGTGGGTGTAAACAGGTCAAGGATCCAATTGGATCAAGTGAAGTAGTTAATGATAGAACTATATGAGTAGAACACAACCATGCAAAGAGTTGGTCCATAGGAGGTTGGATGGTGGTGTGAGCTTCTATCGAAGTAGGCATGATGACTAGATTTGCAGGAATAGTTAATTTCTTGCCTGCAAAACCATCAAGAACAAGTGGGTAGGAGGATGCTCTAACCAAGGGAAATAGTGGGCCTTGGTAGTCCTTAGGATGGTTAACAACATGGTTCAGGTGAATTACCAAAAATGCACAAGGGTTTAGAAAGGGAGACATCCAAAAAGGTGATGTTGGAAATAGTTTTCCAGACTTAGCCAAATTTGGCAGATTTAGGGTTTTAGACTAGAACATGAGAGGGGATGTTTTTGTGGGTTTGCAAGGTACCCAAGCATCATCAAGTGAATGATGTTGGAGTGTAGATTGAGTAGAAAGGATACATGCTTGAGGTTGGTCTCCATTGACTTGAAAGCTTCTAGAAGTAGATCACTTCAGAAATGATCTGGTTAAGGTTTTTAGATGACTACTGAGTAGCTAGGGATCAGATCTAGTTTGTATTCTTGCTTAGGGTGGGATGATTTGGGTACATCTTGATCCTAGTGGTGTGCTCCTAGAGTATCTCATACTATCTCCTAAGTAGACAATTCAAACAGCAGATCAAGGCAACTCATCTTACAAACAAATCAACTATTACTGGGGTTACCTCCAAGCTTAGCTTGAGGTAAGGATGGGTATTTTGAAATAGGTTGTAGTTTGAACAAGGTAAGGTCCTTGGTATATCTACCAAGATTAGAATTCAAAAGTTTTACAAAAAGGTTTTGTTAAATGTAGAGGTAAGAGTATTAGAAGGTTCTCTCTTGAAAACATAAGGAGATTATAGTATATAACTCTCCAAAGTTTTGTCAATAGAGCTTACAAAAATAGTTTTGGTTACATAAGCATGTTGGCTCATGTTTTGAAATGCCAGAACAATTGAGAAAATGGAATTTAAGCCAAGACTGTTTTGGGAAGTAGCTTTTGTCAACTGGTGTTAACGTAAGGAGAAACACCATCTAATACACATTCATATGCATAAGCATATCCAAACAACAAGCAAACACTTCATCATTAAACAAGAATTTTTTTTGTTCCCCTTGATTTTTGCATTCTGGACAGCTAATCAGGGTTGCTGAAATTGGGATGTTACACATATCCTCATATTTGTGTCACTTTAACCGTAATCACCCCAAGATTCTTATGATAGGGGCAATGCGAGATGAAAGCTAATAAGTACCATAATTTTTAGAAGCTCTTTATGAAACTTGGAATCCCTGCTTCCCTCTGCGAAGGGCCTATCTATTACTTTTTAGTTGAGTTAGTAAACCTATTCCTTTCTATCTTAAGCAAGCATTTGAGTTGTTGTGATTCAATCATCCATTTGATGATTTATTCAATCATGTTTCTTATGTTCCTTGTTTTGCACATTGCTCTTATCTGAATGAATATTACTTTGAAAGCTATCATTGAAAACCCCATTATGTTTAACTCCTGCAATTTGTAAACCCTTCTCTGACCAACAAAAAAGTTTGCCACTACCAATTATGATTTACTTTGTGTATCTTTATTGTGTTTCCTTTACTCATTGAAAGTTAAGTTATATAATAGTAAGTTGTTTTCTATTATGATTTGTGTATTGATGAATGTGATGCTTCTTGTCCGTATTCTCTTTATCGACACTTCACTCCATAAACATGTGGTCATGTTTATTGAGCTCAGCTTTCGCTTGGGGACAAGCAAGGTCTAAGCTTGGGGGAGTTGACGCGTCCATTTTGCATCACTATTTTATATCATAATTTACTGTTATTCATTGATATGTTTCATATTAAGAGATGATACTTTTGTTATTTCATCTATTTTTGCAAGATTGATGAATTTCAGAGGATGAACCACTAGAGTCAGGATTCTGATGGAAAAAGCACTATCCAGATGCAATATTGGCGAAGATTAGAAAATACCGAAAAATATACGGAAATTCCTATTTTTCCAGAAGACGAAGGAGGCCAGAAGGAGTGGAGATGGGCCACAGGTGGCCCACACCACCCCCTGGCGCGAGCCACCCCTGGCCGCGCCACCAGGTGGTGTGGCCACCCTGGCCACCTCTGGCATCGCCCTTTGGCGTATATAATCCCCTTGAAACCCTAAGACTCGAGGAGCGACGACAGAAAGGTTCCGCTGCCTCTGCGGGGCGGAAACTACAAAGAGAGAGAAAGAGCTCTCCGGCAGGCAGAAATCTGCCGGGGAAATTCCTTCCCGGAGAGGGGAGATCGTCACCATCAACATCTTCATTAAGCTAGACTTCATTGGGATCATCATCATCGTCATCTCCACCATCATCTCCACCAGCACCATCACCACCACTCCGTACTGCTGTAACAATTGGGTTGAATCTTACATAGTTCTTAGGGGAAACTTTCCCAATATTGATTACTTGTTGTAGTTGATGCGATTGAGTGGAACCATTGAATTATTGTTCATGTTCATATTGTTACTTATCATTATTTCATCTCTGATCTTGATCCATATGATGTGCGTGAGTAGTTCGTTTAGTTCTTGAGGACATGGGAGAAGTCATGTTGTTAGTAGTGGAATTGTGTTGAGGAAGATTTAATGGTTTGATATTTAAGTTGTGGTGCTATTCTTCTAGTGGTGTCATGTGAACATCGACTACATGATACTTCACCTTTATGGGCCTAGGGGAATGCATTGTGTATTTGGCTACTAATCGTGGGGTTGCCGGAGTGACAAAAACCTGAACCCTCATTAGGAAACCTTTGCATAAGGGAGTGTAGGATCTCAAAGTTTAAGGATGTGGTTAGGTTTTTATCTTAGTTACTTTCTTGTAGTTGCGGATGCTTGCAAGGGGTATAATCACATGTATGTATTAGTCCTAGGAAGGTTAGTACATTAGCATAGGTTCACCCACACAACACTTCTCCAACCAAAGAAGATTAATCAACTATATGAAGTGAAAGCACTTGACAATATTCCCATGTGTCTTTGAGAACATTTGGTCATCTTAAGTAATACAACCGGCTTGTCCTTTGCTAAAGAAAGGATTGGGCCGCTTGCTGCAATTATTATTATGGTCTTTTATTTACTCTCACTTTATTTATCTACATTATCAAAAACCCCTAAAAATCCGTTTGCTAAGTATTTACAGAGAATTCTGGATCCTAACCAGTTGTCAAAACCTTCTGCTCCTCATTGGGTTCGACACTCTTACTTATTGAAAATACTGCGAAACACCCCCTATACTTGTGGGTCATCAACATGCAGATGATGGAAGAGTCCCAGAACAAATTCATGGAAGAGTTGTTGGGATGAGCTGGAAACAATAGGGCACATGAAGGTGGAGGAGTGAGTCTTTCAAACTTCTAGAATGCAAGGCCGTTATATTTCGCATCAGCTCCTGAACCAATGGATGCGGAGGATTGGTTAGTGGATACCGAGAGAAAACTTAAGACTGTAGGTTGCAATGATGAGGAAAAGTTGAGGTATGCAACACATCTCTTAACCGGACCTACAACATCATGGTGGGAGAATCAGCTAGCAATGCAACCTCCAGGAAGGGAGTATACTTGTGAGGAGTTCAAGCAGAGATTCCATGAGTATCATGTTCCAGAAAGTGTAATGTAGTTGAAGCGCAGAGAATTTGAGGAGCTTCAGCAAGGATATACCAGTGTCATGAAGTACATCCAGGAGTTCAGTCACCTATCCCGTTATGTTGAGGATGAAGTGAACACTGAGGAAAAGAGGAAGAAATGTTTTCTACATGGTTTAAACCCATTTGTGAAGATGCAACTGAGGCTGGCCAATAAGCAGACTTTTCAACAGCTACTTGATGCATCCATCACATTTGAGGATGATTACAAGAATGTCCAAGAGGACCGAAGGAAGAGAGCAAAGAAGGAAACCAAGAGGATCCAAGTAAGTAAACCTAAACCTGATTTGGAGTTCAAACCCAGAAGTAAACCTTACAACAATAACAACAAGAACAGAAGTGGAGGTCAGTCCAACTCTAGGAGGAATATTATATGCAACAATTGTGGTATTCCAGGGCATTTCCAAAGGGAATGTAAGAAACTCGTAGTTATTTGCTATGGATGTGGGCAAAAGGGTCATATCAAGCCTGATTGTCCAAGCAAACCACCAGGTGGTTGACCCACCAAAGGTGGAGGACAAGTCAGTGGAGGTAGTGGACAACCTAACAGGGGAGGAAATTTTGTCAAGAATGACAATGGCAAGAGGAGCAGTCCTACTGGGAAGCTGAACTGTGCAACCATGGCAGAGGTGGATAACTCCGAGCACGCAGTAATAGGTACGCTCTACGTTCTTACCAATCCCGGAAAAGTTTATTTGATACAGGTGCAACTACTTCATTCATATCTGAAGAATTCTGTGATAAATTTGGGATTAGAAGGGTAACGTTAGCAAGCCCTATGACCGTAGTGATGGCCGGGGGAAATGTGGTGGTATGCCACCTTAAGCAAGATCAAATTATCTCAATCTGTGGTTGTACATATTTTGCGGACCTATATGTGATTCCATTGAAGGGAATTGCAGTAGTGCTGGGTATGGACTCGATGACTGAACATGGGGCTCAGATAAATTGTGAGGACAAAACTATTTCAATCAAGTCTCCAAGTGTAGGAAGGATAGTCTATCAGGCAGATAACCATAGTCATATCATGTAGATCTTCAATTGAACTCAATGAAGGAGGTTAAGTTGGAAGATATTCCTGTAGTGAAAGAATTTCGAGATGTTTTTCCAGCAGAATTACCAGGAATGCCACCTGATCAGGAAATAGAATTCACTATTGACCTGATACATGGTACAACACCAATATCCCAAGCACCATATAAAATGGGCCCGAAAGAATCAAAAGAGCTTAAGGGGCAAACTGATGAGTTAGCCCGGAAAGGATTTATTCAGGAAAGTGTATCTCCATGGGGAACTCCGGTAATTTTTTGTGGATAAAAGAGATGGAGGACAAATAATGTGTGGCGATTACAGAAATCTCAACAATCCATCAAGAACAAATACCCATTGCCAAGAATTCAAGATCTATTTGATCAAGTCAAAGGAGTTGGAGTATTTTCCAAGATTGACCTAAGATTAGGATACCATCAGATAAAAATCAAACCTGAAGATGTTCCAAAAACAACATTTGTGTCAAGATATGGTCATCATGAGTATCTCGTTGTACCTTTTGGTTTGACGAATGCACTAGCAATATTCATGAATTTGATGAACAAAATATTCGTGCCTTATCTGGATAAGTTTTTCATAGTGTTCATTGATGATATTTTGATATACTCTAAGGATAAAGAATAGCATGCACATCATCTGAGGATAGCATTGCAAATCTTGAGAGCACATAACCTATATGCAAAATTCAGCAGTGTGGATTCTGGTTGGACAAGGTAGAATTTCTTGGTCATGTGATCAGTAAGGATGGAATTGCAGTAAATCCGTACAAAGTATAATCAATGCTGGAATGGAATGCACCAACTAATGTGAAACAAATCCGAGGTTTCTTAGGCATGACATGCTATTATCGGAGATTCATTGAAGGTTTTTCCAAGATAGCTGGACCAATGACCAAATTGCTAAGAAATAATACACCATTAATATGGGATGAGAAGTGCGAAGCAAGTTTTCAGGAATTGAAAACCAGATTAACCACCGTACCAATCTTAGAAGTTCCTGAAATAGGAAAGGATTACACAGTATATTGTGACGCATCCAAGGAAGTTTGGTATGTGTGCTAATGCAAGATCATAAAGTAATTGCTTATGGATCTAGACATATGAAACCACATGAAGTTAATTATCCAACACATGATTTGGAGTTAGCAGCAGTGGTATTTGCTTTAAAAGGATGGAGGCATTTTGTCTATGGAGCAAGGTGTGAACTATACACTAATCACAAAAATCTCAAATATTTCTTCACTCAGAAGGAGCTGAATATGAGGAAAAAAATATGGTTGGAGTTGATTAAGGATTATCACCTTACAATTAACTATACTCCAAGAAAGGCTAATGTAGTCGCAGACGCTTTAAGTCGGAAGAGTACAAATAGTCAACCCATCAATAGAGACTACCAAAAGAGTTGCAAATGAATTTGGAAAGATTAGAAATACAATTTATAAGAACAGAAGTTTGTGTAGGCTTAGGTACCATGAGGGTTGTAGAAGAGAAAAGTAGTGATCCTCGTCATGAGATCTATCGAGATCAACTTGATGATCCATTCATTGCTGAAGAAATCAGAAGAATTTCTGAAGGTCAAAAATCAGTTTTTCACCTAGGAGATTATGGATCTTTATGGTTCCAAAACTGTCTTTGTGTACTAGATGTACTGGAGATCAGAGAGGTGATACTCCGAGAAGCACATGAGACACCATATTCAATTCATCTAGGTAGTACAAAGATGTACATGGATCTTAAGGAATTATTCTGGTGGAATAACATGAAGAGGGATATTGCAAACTATGTATCTGAATGCCATACTTGCCAAAGGGTAAAGGCGGAACATCAAAGTTCAGCAGGACCATTACAACCTTTGTAAATTCCGGAATGGAAGTGGGAAGAAATTGGTATGCATTTTATCACAGGATTACCCATGACACCGAAGTAGAAGGTATGATATGGGTGATTGTGGATAGATTCACGAAAAGCGCACATTTATTCTGGTAAATCAAAAAGATAATGCTGAGAAGTTAGTGGAAATCTATGTCAAAGAGATAGTAAGTAAGCATGGATTACCCAAGAAAATTGTATCACATAGAGGATCTGTGTTTACTTTAGCATTTTGGAAACAATTAGATGAAGCACTTGGCTCAAAGTTGGATTTTAGCACAACCTATCATCCAGAAACTGGCGGCCAGACAGAAAGAACCAATCAAATCTTGGAGGACATTCTTAGAGGTTGTGTGATAGATTTTGGAGGTTCGTGGGAAGATCATCTACCATTGGTAGAATTTTCATATAACAATAGCTATCAGAGTAGTCTGAAAGTAGCACAATACCAAGTACTGTATGGGATAAAGTGTAGATCACCAATATGTTGGTATGAACCTGGTAGTAGCGAGGAATTTGCACCATACTATATCAAGGATAAGCAAGATATCATCAATATTATTAGAGATCGATTGAAGATAGCTCAAAGTCGATAGAAGAGTTATGCTGATCAAAGTCGAAGATCATGGCATCCTAAAGTGGGGGATATGGTATGTAACAAAGTAAGTCCAATGAAGGGAGTTAAGTGATTTGGAGTCAAAGAAAACTAAGTCTAAGATATATCGGACCATTCAAGATACTGAGTCAGAATAGAACAATAGCTTATGGTCTTGAGTTACCAAAAAGACTGGCTCACGTTCATAATGTTTTCCATGTGTCACAACTATGGAAATGTATTAAAGTTCCTGATGATGTAATTACACATCAAGAAATTGAGTTACACGAAGATTTGACTTATGTTGAGAAACCCTGTAAAAATTCTGGAAGAGAACTGGAAAAGGTTGAGAAACAGAGCAATCAAATACGACAAGGTACAGTGGGAACATCACCCGGAACGAGAGGCCACATGGGAGAAAGAGGATGACTTAAAAGAAGCATATCCAGAACTTTTCAGGTACACATCAGTAAACTTTGGGACGAAGTTTAATTTAAGGGGGGAAGTTTGTAACACCCCGACATTTAGGATCCAACAAAGGGTAGAAATAAGAATCTACGCATATGCATGCATTCATTTGTAAAATCCGGGTAAATTGTTCGCCAAACCAAAAACCTAAAGAGATCAGAGTTTCTTTCACTATCTAGAGGTAGGAATAGCTCTCTGTAGTGATTGCTATAAATTTTGACATGACCTTTAGGCATTATTGTGTTTTGGGGGGAAATATTTTGAATTCAAATTTGAGATTTAAATCATTTGGAAAATATTTGAAAATTAGAGGTTAGAAATATAAAGTTTGTTTTCCTATATGATTTATTAACATTGTTTGATTATATTGAAGATATATTAAACAACAATAAGAATTTAAGAAAAGGAAATTTAAATAAGAAATGAATTCTTATTTCTTTTCTTTATTCCTTAATAATAATACAAAGTAGGAATGATAGCATTAATAATGGAACACTCTACAATAAGTGAATTCCAATAAAATGAAACTTTATTAAATCAAAGGAATATTATTACAAGATTCTTTACAAAAATAATAAAAGAAGGTTACAACCTAAATCTATACTACCTATGTACTCCTATACTAAGTCCTGAAAATCCAGATCTTGTTCCTACAAAATAAGATAAATAACTCAAATAGAAAGAAAAGGTTAGTTGATTATTTTTACTATTAGTGGTGAATAGTGAAGTGCACTGTTCATATTACATCATTGAGTAATTAAAAGAGGCAAGTTTCACCATTATATAGTATCTATTCTTTTTAAGTAAATAGCTTCAGTGCCACATCATAAGCCAAGTAGAGAGGGGCAAGTTTCACCAGATCAGTAACTAGTAAAAGGATAGAAGTGAAAACAAATTCACTTGATCCAATCCAGAGGGGGAGCGCATAGTGAAGCAGCTTACTCAACTAACTGCATGCGGTGTGCTGTCGACCAACAATGAGAAATAGAGAGAAAGATAAAGACACATTCGACATAGCAAAGCAAGCTTTGCTCACCACTTCACAGCCATAGTCACATCCATTGTTTGCCTCAAGGACAAAACCAAGAACTCATTGAGCTTGCCAAATTCCTAACAAATCCACCAGATAGCTTACCAAATTAACCATCAAATCACCACAGAATGGTGAAATAATGAGGGAGTGGTGCATGAGGATAACAAGGACAAGTACAAGGTCACATGAGCAAGGAGGAGCAGAACCAAAACCTAGGGTGTCTAAAACAGGCTCTAGGGAGTGATCAAGTCACCAAGATCAAGCCAGCAACATCAAGCAACACCACAACATCACCAACACACAAGTTGTGTGGTGAGTCTATACAAAACCATCACATGTTAAATCTTATCTAAACATGTGTTGTTTCATATGAGATCTTCTCAGAAAAACACCCAAGTGGGGTGTATCCATCACATAAGTAATTTAAATAAAAGCCAATGATCAATCTTTGCAAGCAATACCAAGATCTCAGTCTATGCATCACTGATCTTGGATAAAAGACATGTTTTTTACATCCACATATACAGCAGTCTTAAGTGAATGTTTCTGGGCACATCTTATAATAGTAGCACCTCAGGAACTATTTCATCTTAAGGATCTATATTAAAAAGCATGAGCTATCAAGTGATTTTCTTAAAGATCTATAAGAATCATTGTCTTACATTTAATATCTAGGCATATATGTGAGGATCATCAGGTAAAAACTTTAGTTCTTACCTAGTTATGCCTCAGACCAACATCATTGGCCAAAGAAAATTCATATGCATCCTAGGTTAATGTATCCAACAAGAGTTTCAACCATTTTAGCCCAAGCCACACTAGGACACAAATGGAATTTAGCCTAGTACTAGATTGAACACTTGTGTGTACCATTCCAAGGAAGGTGTCATAAGTATCTATTCTAAACCAAGCAAATCAGACACATAAATTTTGCAAGTAAACTTGTAGAAAGTTATTCAACCATTTTCCTAGAATATATAACCAGGAATCATATTTACATTTATACAATCTATCATAATCAGAGAATCATAGCAGTATCAAATCAACTCCAGTCTGAACATATCAACACAAGCCAGTTTATCAGAATTTAGTGAACCATTACTGACAGTGCCACTGTTAGTACCAAGAACATTGAATAGTAGTGAAAACCACACCACTAGAATCAATAGCCAATAGGTTAGCACAATATCATCACCACAAGTACTTCTAAATCATTCATTAACCTCAACAATCAACACAGAGGGATAGATCCCTAACAACACAAATGAACTCTAATTAGGGTGTTCCTCACTGTAATCACATAGAGGACAACAAGAGAGGTAGAGGAAGAATAAGATGGGGAAAACAGAAGCACTTACCCATGGTCCTTGCTGACGTTTAGAAGAGGAAGCAGAATCACCGGCGAGCGCACACGATGGCACGGGGAGCATCCGAGGGTGCTGCAACCCGCGCCGAGCAATAAGGCGGTGGCCACAACCACACGAGAAGCAGCGACGACACCATAGGGCCACCAAAGTCACGGCTCAGCATCGTAGGGGCGGCGAAACACCACATCACCGACAACCACCAAACCTAGGGTCCGGGGTGGAGGTAGCTTGGCCAGAAGAAGCGCCTGGCAACAAATAGAACTGGACCATTCGATGGAGCAGCATCGTCTACTAGAGCGGCGGCTGGAGAGGCCTGGGGAGGCCGGAGTCGCGCGATGGTGGCGTCTGCAGCACAACGTCTCCGTGGGGTTGCGAGAGAAAAGAGTGAATGAGTGAGAGAGAGAGAGGGGAGCGAGTGGTACTGGGCCACTTGATCCGAGAGGGTTTGACCAGCCCAGGTGGGCCGTGTCAGGGCTGGGCCAGCCCAATGGGCTAGGTCTAGATGTTTAAAAGACAGGTCTAACTAATTTATCAAAATACCAAAATACCCCTACGACTTAAAAGGTTCTAAGAAATAAAATAAAAATCCTAAAAATATAAATAAAATAACAATGAACTCACAAAAGTGTCCTCTATACAAACGGATAATAAATAGAATTTTAGGTAATTAAATTTAGAACTATTATTGTTATTGTATATACTCCTTTTGGAATTTTATAAAAATATACAAAACACTTAAAATTGAATCAAATTCATTTTGAAGATCCTAAAAGGAAGTACTATTATAAAAAATACTAGTTTGTATTTTTGAAAAGTAAATCAAGTGTGATAAAAATAAAGTCTTATTTCCTTAAAGGAATTTTAGTTAAAAATTTAAAAGAGTTAAAAATTAAATAAATTCATTTTTAAACTCTTAGAATAATACTACTTATCATAATAATACTAAATATAAAAATCATATGAATTTAATGGTTCTTGAGTAATACTTTTCTCTTATTAATTAAAAGAAACATAAAACCTTTATAAGGTGGGTAAAACACGCGAAGAAGGAAGATAATAAATCATTGCATGACATTACTATGCTTTGCATATTGCTTCTTTAAATATTGTCCTTACCAGGCAATAATGGTCTTCTGTAGAAACCGGAGCTCAAGGTCAAGTGGAAGTATCTGACTTCACTACCTTGTAGTGACAAGCTAAGTTCATCACTTGCTCATGTCCTTTGAAGAGTCTTTATGAAAGTATTTGAAAATCGTGTGTTATCACCTATGTTCTAAAAGAGATAGAAAATAAATATTTCCCAAACAAATGAAGTGCTATTATCATCCTAAGTGATGATAAATACTAAGAATGACAATGGAATCTAAGATTCTAGTTGCCAAACAACTAGGGCTTAATAACCCATGACATCAGTGATTCTAGCACCGTATAATATGCATTAACCAATATATTTGGAATGGGACAAAGAAGGCAGATGTATCTTCCTCCTCTCACATGTAGCTGGATGCGCATGTCGTGGCTGTTATTCTCGTAGCATGCATTAATCGGTAATTCTTAGAGGATATGCAGCATATGGGTGGGAACCCTCAACGTCCCACGATAGTTCTCGCATCTGAATGGTCTATACCAACCATTGCTGTAATTCATGATGTGGGCATGGCGTACGCCAAGGAGACATGCGGGGTCAAGAAGGGGCAGTGATTGGCTTGGAGCACCTACTAGGCCCCACATCACGGAATTGTGGACGGGAAAGTACGCCCAGTTGTGCAACAAGGAGTTGATGTCTCATGGGTAAAGCAAAGCACCTCTGCAGAGTGTAAGAACTATAACTTGTTACTCCTTGTTCCGGGAAGGAGCTACGAACGTGGTAGGAAAGAAACTCCATGAAGTTTTGGTCAACCTGTGAAGGTTGATGGGCATAGTTTTTGATAATAAAATCAATCTTTGAAGAAATGTTTATGAAAACTGCATAGTGCCAAGGACTGATAGTCTGAGGTGGTAGATAGAGCATCAAACTTCCCACCTTGCATATAATGAACTTGCTGGGTAACGTTGTTACTCACTCTTTCCTTTGATCCCCTGCTTAGACTCTGAGTAGCCAGAAGAAACTCTGATGTACGTAGCTGAAGGGAAAGAGGATGTCTACTACGAGGAGCCAAACCTGTCCGGAGGAGTAGAAGGGGTGGACTATGAAATACGCTATGGAGTGGAGGGCAACGAGTATGAGTAGTTGCCTTAGTTATTAGTAAACCAATTGAGCTGAGCAGCATAAACTTTATATAATAAGTTGTTGAGCTCAATTCGGGGTATAAGTTTGAAAAACTTTGAATCTTCCACTGAAACTTTTTAAGTTGGTTTGTAATTTTAATCACTTCAAGTCTCGAACTTCAGGTACTATAATATTTAAGTTGGTTTGTAATTTTAATCACTTCAAGTCTCGAACTTCAGGTACTATAATAATGTGTATGTTTGTATTATGGACCCACAATGTTTCTATTGTACCACTCTGAGGGATGTGATATTTACAGAACGGTGTTCTATGGATGTCATTTCAACGACTATAGTATACTACACATGAAGTGGTATGCCGGGTCACCGCACTAGTCTACGTAGTGTTGTACAGATAGACATGCACATAGTTCACTACAAAATAAGAGGGAATACAATGGAGAAGGAGTGATTTAGAAGGGCTTTTGTTTGTTCAAAGCTTGCTGGCAAGGGTTTCTGGATGGTTGTAGGCCTTATTTGGCTGTGGATGCAACAACTCTTCATGGCAGATTTAAAGGACAACTAGTAGTTGCTACTGCAGTTGATGGCCACAATCGGATGTTCCCTGTTGCTTTTGGAGTTTTGGAGATTGAGTCAGAGGAAAGTTGGACTTGGTTTCTGGAGAATTTGCGCGACCTTATAGGTCATCCACCAGGACTTACTAGCCACACGGACGCTTGCAAAGGTTTGGAGAAAGCTGTAGAAGTAGTATTCCCCGGAGTGGAGCATAGGGAATGTATGCGACACTTAGTGCAGAATTTTACAAAGACATTCAAGGGTAAAGTTTATACTGACAACCTATGGCCAGCTTCATACACATGCAGTTTGAGGAAGCATCTGTATCAGTTGGAAGTGTTGTATAAACAAAAACCTCTGGTGAAGGAGTACTTGGATGCACATCATGGAATGGTGTGGTCAAGAAGCCAATTCAATGAAATTTGTAAGGTAGACTTTGTGACAAGTAACCTTGCAGAGAGTTTCAATGCATAGGTCAAGTCATTGAAAGGGCTTATGCTGTGGAAAGTATTTGATAAGATTAAGCAAATGATCATGATAAAGATCGATTTGCGTCAAAGAATTGCATCAACGGTATATGCTGGCCATCTCATCCTCCCATCTTTGATTAAGGCATTGCATGGTAGGGAAAAACAATTGAAGATGAAATGCATTAGAAAAGGAATGGACGCTGAGGTAACATACACGGACAGTAAAGATAGGCATTGGAGGTATCCAGTGAGTTTGGCTGACAGGACATGCCATTGCAGGCAATGGCAGCTCCGTGGGAAACCCTGCATACATGCATTGTTTTTCATGGGTGTTCTAGGAGGTGAAGAGTGTGAAGTTGATCAGTACGTGTCAAAGTATTTCTCCGTTGCCAAATTTAGGGAAGCATATGCTAAGAATATTCTAGCCTTGTTGGGAAAAGACCAATGGATGGAAGTGAATCTAGGCTTCAAGCTATACCCTCTAGTTTTTACTATACCAGCAGGTAGGCCAAGGAAGAATAGGATGAGACCTAGTGCAGAGGGTGGTGCACCACCTCTACGATGTAAGTGCAAACGTTATTGGATCCTAGGGCACATTGCTAGGCTTTGTAAAAATGCAGTGGACCCAACTTATGGAATGGATGATCAGGCAGGAGCGGCAAATGCAAATGTGAATGAATATCTGAACGAGAGGAGAATAAAGCTATGGATATATTGCAGATTGAACCAACGGACCGACAAGAGATTAAACCAGATGCATGGGAGATTGAACAAAATGCAGGGAGATTGAACCAGATGCAGGGGAGATTGGACCAATGGATCAAGAGGAGATTGAACCAAATGAAGGGGAGATTGCACCAAATGCATGGGAGATTGAAACAATTTATTCATTGGAAGCAGAGTTCAAAAGTAAATGAATTAGACAAGAGGATATTGAAGAAATGATGCCAATGTGTTTTGAACTGTATGAACCAATGAATCGAAATGTGGTTGAACCAATTGTACAAAAGACTTAAGCACTTGATTCATTTGATGCAGAGAAAAATAACAAAGGGAACAAACAGAAGAAGCTGATGGTGGTCTCCGAGAATATTCTAGCCAGGATCACCCGAAGCAAGGTGGTGAACTCTGAGAATATTCTAGCAAAAAACACTAGGAGCAAGAAAAAAAATGAATTTGAATTATTAATTTGAATTTATATGATGAATTTGAACTACTTTCAATGTTTGTATTGAATTTGAACTACTGTCAATGTTTGTGATGCTTCCAAGTTTGTATGTTGGATAACCCCATAATGTATGTGTTACTGCAAGTTTCTATTGCCATGCACCTAGTTGCTTAGCACTGCTCAGTTTTGCCCTCGACATGTGGTCAACACATGGGGTTTAGCTAGTTCATGGCTTAAACCATAGCAAACGTTGACTAATTGATCTAAAATTTGGCACAATTTTGTATCCTAGATGTAATCATCCACATTTTTCTTTTTCTAAGTGATTAAATTCAAATAAATGGTTTTAGGGTTAGTTTTATTCAAAAAAAAGTCAAAACAGAGTGCAACCTTCATATGGCGTCTTGTTATGTTAACCAAAACCTAGCATGAATAATAAAGGAAAAGGAAATAAAGAGAAATGGACTTCTCCCCTAAACCACTTGTTGCAATGAGCTACTAGCTATGAAGATGCATGGGTTTCTACTCAGTCAACCTCCAAGATAACCCATCCCAAAACATACTTTGTCTAAATGATGCCAAATTTGGCACACTTGTGTATCTTTGAGTGGCAAACAATATAATGTCGGCCAAGATGGATTATTTTCTTCAAATAACACATTTTCCATTTGTTATGCCAAAAGCTTGAATCTCCCTTAGTCATTTTTTTATCTGAGCGCCCTTGTTTTCCATAGCTCTACTCAGTTTTCCCCTCCTGCTAAATTATTCCTCAGTTTTCCCCTCCCGCTAAAGGTTTGCTCACTTTTCCCCTCTCTCATGTCTTAGTTTGGCTAGCGCTCTGATTGGTCGAGATATATGTCACACGGATCTTGGCCAACCACCGTTGGATACATCATGATCCTACGGGTTGGAGGTCTCTCTCTCCCGATGGGCGCACCTAACCTTGTACGGCAAGGAGAGCCCGACATGCTGGATTTCTCTCCATCCCTTTCCCTGACGCACGTATACCAGCCGCATCAACTTGCGCTCAGTTTGGCTGCGCTCTGATTGGTCGAGATGTATGTCACACGGATCTTGGCCAACCACCGTTAAATACATCATGATCCAATGGGCTCGACGTCTGTCCCTCCCTTTCCCTATCGCACATATACCAGCCGCATCTTCCTCCCCTCCTATCAACGTACGGCGGCACAGACCTATGCGTGGGGGTTGGAATGGCTTGTGGTGGCGCGGATCTAAGCGCGACTGCTAAAACAACGTGTGGCGGTGAGGATCTAACTGTCTGAAATTTTTTTCTCTATTGTCTCACTTCTGTTCACATCCTCAGATCCATTGCTGATGAAAGACACCAATGGAAGCCATCATCAGCAACATCAGTGCGACGGCGGTGGTGCCGATAGTGGCCATCGATTAAAGACACCGATGGAAGCCATCATCCGCAACGTCTACGGTGGTGGTGCCGACAGTGGTCATTGATGCAACAACGATTGAAGCCATCATCTGCAACATCTACGGTTGTGGTGCCAATAGTGGTCATCGATGCAAAGACAATTGAAGCCATCATCCGCAACATCACTGCGACGGTGCATATCAAGCCCTTGTGAACTGAAGCTGTGGGACGCAGGCTACGGCCATAGCTGGCCCGTCAAGGTGCACTTCGACGGTGAAGGATGGATGGGAGCACTTTTCTTGTACTTCTTGGAGTACACATACGGTAGGGAGGGCGGCTAGCTCACCGTCTACTTAAAATTGGGACAAATTTAAGCCCAATTTGAACCAAAATTCCGTGACTTAGAATATATGTATGATTTGAATAAATTTGACATGTATTTGAGCCGTGAGACTGGTGGATATGATCTAAAGCCGATTCATAAGTAGTACTTGCTTTGACAATCTCCGGTGGGCTTGTATAAATTTGATCAAAATATGTATGATTTGAATCAAAATTGATATGTATTCGAGCAGTGAGGATGGTGGATATGCTCTAAAGCTGATTCATAAGTAGTACTCCCTCTGACCCAAATTAGTTGATTTAGATTTGACTAGATTCGATTGTATCTAGACGAATTTGAGTCAACTAACTTGGATTGACAATCTCAGCCACTAATTTGGAACGAGGAATGGATGTTGCCGCCAATGCTGCAACTCTACATGGCAGCCACGATGGCACCGACAGAACAGTCAAAACTGATAGGCCCCAACTTGACCCTCTAGGCATTTGGCACGCCAACTATGGGAAGCTAGATCCAATGGCAACCAACTCAGGCCCCGCAATGCATTCTATCGACAACTTTGGGACTGCTAGATCCAATGGCAAGCAAATCGGGTACATCAATGCATTCTCTTGACCACTTTGGGACCGCTAGATCCAATGACAAGCAACTCGGGCACCGCAATGCATTCTCTCGACAACTTTGGGACCGCAAAGTGACTAAATTAGCAGGAACTCACAACCATCTATTGAATAAAAATTCTACTCTCCAAATTAGCTATCTATTCAACTAATCATTACACGTTCCACCCTTCACCACAACCGCATACTTTAACTGCTAGGATGTGGATGACAACTACTAAAACTTCCCACATGAATCTACTATCCCCCCACTTCACTTGAAGTTCATGTTTTAGATTTTCTACGATTTGATCAGATATGCCAAGATCAACCTCAGGTGTCAACTTCTCTTTGTGAATAAGCTCTGAATTCTTCCTCGATAGTATGCTTCAGCTCGAATATCAACAGGTTTTTACGGGCCAATTCATCACCTAACTTGGCAACCATCTCCAAATCCATCCTATGGCTAGACCACTAAGTTGATTCATCTTGGTATGCAATGTACCATGGATCATTGGCCTTCATAGCACACTGCAACAATCCCAAAACAAACCAAATTGGAATCAGTCCGACAGGCCATGTAAGCACTTCAAATTCAATAGTAGTACAAAGAGAAGGAGATACATGCACTTCCAGCGTGGTAGGAGAAGGAGAATGTGGACACAACATGATCGATTTCCTACCCTCGCCGGTGTACCCAGTACAACCATACATTAAGGACTAATTTGCACCTACAACATCGAGGAAATTACGGGAACTGAATCGATTAAGATGGGCGGAGAAGGTCTAAGGTCTTAGCAAGAACTACTAGCAATTTCTGCGACTGTTCGTTGAGGTATGGCGGCAGAACCAAATCCCGGTTGTCGTGGGCGGTGAACCTGCCCATAGTCGGTACTACCTCAACATACAATGCATGCGGACGAAACAGGTGCTAGAGCCATGGTTGAGGTGCAGTGCGGCAGTCCGTCTGATACCATTGTAGGAAAGATCCGGCGATGCGCCAAAAATGTCTTCTCTGTCCGCCGGTGGGATAAGTGTTGCTTGGGGCTAGGGGTTGGGAGCGGATGAGAGAGAGCCGACGTGTCATACACGACCCCACCTGTCAATTATTTCATATTTGCCAATTTTGCATATTTTCCAAACTTTTTCTTTGAAATTTGCATATTTGCCACATGAGCACCACATGTCAGTGACACACAAAATGGCAAATATGCAAGTTGCAAAGTAAAACGTGGCAAATATGCAAATCCCCCTCCAACCCCACAAGACGGCTCCACCGGTCATTATCTACGAAGGCCCCACAGAACGGCTCCACATAGCGGCCCCATCGTTTATTGGATTCAACGGCCCCATAGAACGGCCCCATTTTTCATTGGCTACACCAGCCACACAATCAAGAAAAGTGGGGCCCACAGGTCAGCGAGAGATGGATGGCTGGTCCGTCGTATATCCTGGCCCCACCTACCAGCATGTAACGGTCGAGGCGACATAATGTAACGCTCTACGCAGGACCCGCCCAACACGGTCCCACCTATCAGCATGTAACAGTCAAGCCTTTGACCTGACGGCATCCCCCCTCCCCCCGTCCGAGCGCATGTGAGGGTTTCAAAAAGGAGGGAGGGGAAAGTGAGGAAAAAACTAAGCGGCTGGGGAAAACTGAGTACAACTAACGAACCAGAGGCACAAAAATAAAAATCCCTTATTACTAACTTCTTAGGGCCCAAATTGGTTGGGGACCAACAAGCCAAAACTTGATCAATAGGTGTTTATGGAGGACATTGGAGACTTGGCTACATCATGAAAAATTTAGGGATCTTCATATATTATATTTGTACAAGTCAAGTCATGTGGATTATATTGCCTCCATCATATTTCCAATGTTTCTCCTTGCGGAACATGTGCTTAACTCATTACATTGAAAGTTACTGGCCCCTTGTGCATGTGTTGGTTTTGTACCTCGCATGCTTTTGTATATGTTGTGTTTTCCACTTACTTATCTTGAGTTATCAATTTTATTTGTGTATGTTGGGCACCATGTACGTGTGTTCTTATGTTCGAGCCTTTCTTGAATATATTTAGTATCTTATTTGGCTCTTGTGAGAGATTATTGGACTATCCCATTTTGGTAGAGTGGTATGCTTGGGGATTCCACAATCCTAAAATGTGCGTACATGAGGAATACCACCTAGTATTGATATTGAAATATTATCTAGTCTCTATGTGGTACGTGATGAATGCATATTTGCATCATGTTTTACATTATTATTTTGCATTGTAGATGTAGGATCTTGGTATTTTACGGCGCTCGCGTGCACGTTTTATGTCTGTTTTCACTAGGATCAGGACAAATGATGGATTCAATGGATACAATTATTGAAGCAGTTGTACTGAGGAGAAAAGGAGTCAAAAACAATGTAAATCGCTTATTTGGGAAGTATTAATAATACCAGAAGAAAACTAGAAGCAAACAAAGGAGGCAGAGAGCCCAACAACCAACTACACGGCGGGAGCAACTCTTTTGCCCATATAGCTCCAGCCATATAGTTGGCGCCGCCTCTGCCTCGTCAAATAGTTTCACCCCATGCAATTGGTTCAGAAAGACGACATACAGAACACCCAGAAATTGTAGAAACCTCACCCCGGGAAGGCATCTCGAGGGGGACCTCATCCATAAGGGATCCATCTTGGCCCTACGCAGATCCGAGAGGCTAAGGCATCGGTCTTCATCATCCATCACTGCAGCACTTCCATCTCCATCCATCCCATCTACATCTCGTTTAGATATTGTTGTAATTCCTATACTCGTTAGCAAATCTCTGCGTACAAGTCCATGAGTGGTGTAGGCCGCTCCCTAATCCTTTCACACGAACCCCACTTTGGTACTTTAGTAACTGCACAAAAATCATCAAAAGGGAGATCAACATCTATATTGTAAATTTTGTAGTGAACCATGGGGTTAGGCAAGGAGCAACTAAATCGAAAATCCTGCACCACAGACATAGTTATTTTCACATATTGGTAACGTTCATCTTCCACAAAATGCTTCAATCTTGCATTAGCAATTAAAGTATGGAAATCTTGAGAAATCCCTACAGCCCTCATGAATTCGGGGCATGGATAGATAGAAGGAAAGACTTCCTCCTCACGGTGAACCTTCATAACCGCAGGCACCCTTAATTCATGTTGCTTGAGTTGGTGTTCATTCATCTTCTTTTCTGAAATTTCGACAACCGTCATACAAGTGATTGCAAAGTTATTACATAATGAAAGGAACTACTTATAGGGACTTGTAAGAGGCCTAAACATGCATCAAACCAATTTTACTAAGCATTGAACAATCTTAAAAGCTCACATAACCTGTCACCTACAATATCAAAATACTCAAGATATAATCCACTAAACACAAATCTACTTGGACAAGCGGAGGAGTCACATACCGGAGATCAAATTCTCCAAATCTCAGCAGCAAAGATGGGCTAAGCAAGGAGATCGAAAATCGCGAGCAAGAACAGCAAGAACACGGGTTTGAGCAATGAACTGGTGTTTTCTTGGGAGAGAGAGAAGTGGCAGGAGGGAGAATAAGTGGAGGGCCAGGAGTGGCCCACACCATGGCCAGGCGCGCCCCTGGTGTGGCCATGCCACCGGGTGGTGTGCCTGCCTAGTGGGCCCCCTGGGTCACTCTAGGTACTTCTCTGCGTCTTTTTTCACGTAAAAATTTAATATGATTTTTTTGGTATGTTTCACGATACTTTATTTTTTTTAGGAATTTTCAAGTATTGATGAATGATTTTCTGACAGGAAGATAATTTTGAAATGATGCAATAACAAAACAAAACTAAGTGAAAGCAAAAATTAAAATGGATAAACTAAATGTAAGCAAAAATAATCATGGTGAAAACATTGTTTTTGTTCATTAAAATCCCTTTGTTAACAACGTTGATCAGGTCTTGTTACCAAAATAATTTTATATGAAACAAAACTTTGAATTTCACTAAATGATTATGTTACCTCAAC
Organism: Avena eriantha; assembly: GCA_910589775.1. Lineage (NCBI taxonomy): Eukaryota > Viridiplantae > Streptophyta > Magnoliopsida > Poales > Poaceae > Avena > Avena eriantha. Next base: position 295,105,586 of record OU342742.1, read on the forward strand.
CTTGATAGCAATGGTCCTAATCATAATAGTTTCATATTTTTCTCGTGGTATGGGACAATATATTTCTCCAACTTGGATGCCCTCAATATTTTCAATTGAATTTAAGCCATAATTCCTATCAATCTTCTTGGGGAAATAGACAATATGCTCCTTGTCATTAACATTAAAAGTTACCTTTCCTTGATTGCAATTAATAACAGCTCCTGCAGTATTAAGCAAACGTCTCCCAAGAATAATAGACATATTATCATCTTTAGGCATTTCAAGCATAACAAAGTTAGTTAATATCAAGAAATTATGAGCCACGTGAACAGGTACATCCTCACATATACCAACAAGAATAGTGGTAGATTTATTAGCCATTTGCAAAGATATATCAGTTGGTATAATTTTTTCCAATTGAAGTCTTTTGTAGAGAGAAAAAGGCATAACACTAACTCCTGCTCCCAAATCACACAAGGCAGTTCTAACATAATTATTTTTAATAGAGCATGGAATAGTTGGAATCCCTTGGTCTCCAAGTTTCTTTGGAACCTTACTATTAAAGGAATAATTAGCAAGCAAAGTAGAAATTTCCTCATTAGGGATCTTCCTTTTATTAGAGACAATATCCTTCATATACTTTGAATAAGGAGATAATTTAATATCATCAGTTAAAGTAATTTGCAAAAATAAAGGTTTCATCCACTCACAAACTTATTATAGTGTTCGTCTTCCTTTGACTTGTGTTTCTTATCAGGGAAAGGCATTGGTTTTTGAACCCAGGGCTCTCTTTCACTACCATGTTTATTAGCAACAAAATCTTCCTTAGTGTACTTAGCATTTTTAGTGTTCCTTTCAGGTTCTTCAATTTCTTCTTTATCAGGAGCATCATTTTTCTCATTACCACTCTCAGTTTCAGCATCAGAGGCAGATATACTATTAGGATCTTTAGTAGGTTCAGAAGATTCTACAACTGTTTTATGTTTCTTTTTCTTTCTCTTAAAAGAAGTACCTCTATTGTTAGTTTGTTGAGAATCCTGCTCAATTCTTTTAGGATGACCCTCAGGATATAGAGGATCCTGGGTGGCTGCACCACTTATAGTTCTAATTTCATAAGCATGTCTTTCTTTAGAAGCATTAACTAGCAAATGTTTTTGTACTTTAATAAGCTGATCAATTTGAGTTTGAACTATTTGGAAATGTTTAACAAGAATTTAAAAATTATTAGAGGTTCTTTCCACAATATCCCTTAACTCAATAATAGCTCTAGAGTTTTCCATCAAATGATTATGTACTCTTTTATTAAAATTATCTTGTTTAACAATAAAGATATCAAATTCTTCTAAGCATTGATCAGGAGGTTTAGAATAAGGAATATCACCTTCATCAAAATGTTGGAGAGACCTCAATAGTGGATGAGTGGGAGATTAGCTTACATAATTCTTCTAGAGGAGGTAAATTCTTCACGTCTTTAGCTTTAATACCCTTCTCCTTAATACATTTCTTAGCTTCCTTCATCACTTCATCATTTAGTTCAATAACTCCCCTCTTCTTTGGTGTCAATGTTGGCTCAGGCACAGTTAACTCAGGTGGAGTTGACTCAGGTGGAGGGGACTCAGGAGAAGTCCAGTCATCATAATTCTTGCTTATTTTAGCCATTAATTCCTCAGATTATTTGGGTGTTCTCTTCTTGAAAACACAATCAGCACAACTATCCAGGTATGTCCTAGATTCTTCAGTTAGTCCATTATAATATATATCAAGAAGCTCATTTTAGGTAATGGACATCCAGGTTGTGCATGAATCAAAGCACAAAACCTTGCCCATGATTCAGGCAATATCTCCTTTTCTCCCTGTTTAAAATCAAAAAGTTCCTGCAAAATGGCATGTCTAGCACTAGGAGGGAAATTTTTCTGAAAGAAAGTACTAATCAAGCAATCAGGGCTATCAATAGATCCAGGAGGTAAATTATTAAACTAAGCTTTAGCCTCTCCTTTTAGTGAAAAAGGTAAAATTTTAGCAACAAAGTAGGTGCGCATCTTAATATCATCAGAAAATAGGCCACTCATGGTAGAAAGCTCAGTCATATGTTCTACATCACTTTCATTCTTAGTCCCACAAAAAGGTTCTTTCTCAACAATGGTTATATAAGATAAATCAAGGGAGAAATCATAATCCTTATCTTCAATGTTTATGGGAGATGTAGCAAACTTATCTTTAGGAGATAATTTGGGTTTTATAGTACGCCTATCAAGGAGACTCTTAATAGCACTTTTACCATGAGTATTTTGACATTCTTTAATAAACTCAATAGTCATTTCTATATATCTGTCTTCAATATCATAGCTCTCTATAGACTCAAGTGAACTGATAGGTGTAGTAGTGTCTTCATTAGGAGTTTCAATATTTCCAACTATAGTTCAAGCAATCATAGCATCTAAGAAAGGACCTAATGAACCACTCTTATCAAGCACAGTAGAAGCAGCATCATAAATATCAGAAGTTTCAGATTCAGCAGAAGTAGCAGTATGTGTAGCATGTGTATGTGGTGGTGGTGTAAGGAGCTTACTCATCACAGATGGTGAATCAAGAGAAACAGAGGTGTTTAGAACCGTACCTCTCCTTGTAGTGGATGGTAATATAGGAACCTTTCCATCACGAGATTTACCCATGATGAATGGATGGCCACGAACAATAGTGATTCCAAGTGAACTTGATAAATAGAGCTATGCTCCCCGGCAATGGCTTAACAACTGAGTTGTCAATGCAGCTGCACCTAGAAACAATCTTTCTCGTAGTAGTTTACCAGTAGCAACAGTTTTATAGTAGCAATACCAAAGTAAAAGCAGTAGAAAAAGTAAAGATAGTAGTAACAGTTGTAGTAAATAATAGGATTAAAGCGTGGTAGGCATAGGGATGGATGGACGGGCGTTGCATGGACAAGACAATTCATGTAGCAATCAAGATATAGGGCATTTCAGATAAATAAGGTAAAGCATCCAAGTACTAAATAATCATAGACATGTGTTCCATATATAGTCATACGTGCTCGTAATGAGAACTTGCACAACATCTTTTGTCCCGCCAGCCCGTTTGTAGTGGGGCCTCAAGGGAACTACTGGCAATTAAGGTGCTCCTTTTAATAGAGCACCGGAGCAAAGCATTAAAACTCCATGAACACACGTGATCCTCATATCACAGCCATTCCCTCCGGTTATCCCAATTATGGTCACTTCAGGGCCTTTGGTTCCGGATAATAATATGTGTATACAACTTGCAGGTAAGATCATAAACAATACTATCATCATGAATCAATAACATGTTCAAATATGAAATCATGGCACTCTGGACCTAGTGACAAGCATTAAGCATAACAAGTTGCAACAAAGTCAAAAAGCACTAATAGTAGATACTAGGCACCATGCCTTAACAATCTGATGCCATTACATGAACGATCTCATCCAATCCCTACCATCCCCATAGCCAACAGCGGGGGATTACTCACTCATGGATGGGGGAATCATGAACGATCTCCTCTAATTCGCCGTCCCGGCAGGGTGCCAGAACAGAGTTTCTGGTTCCGAATCGTGGTATCTGGTGGTGGCGGCGCAGCGGAACTCTATCTGGAAAAACGTCGAACCCCCCGTTTGTTTCAGATCAGAGGGCTTTTATAGGCGAAAGAAGAGGTCGAGGCGGAGTCCAAGGCAGCCACACCCCTTCCTGGAGTAGCCTGGCCTGGCCCATGCGGCCAGGGGGTGTGGGCCCCTCGTGGCTCCTCTTCGTCCCGTCTTCTGGCTCCATGAGTCTTCTGGTAAAATAGGAGTTTTGTGATATTTTCTGGGATTTTTCATAAAAGTTGATTTCCTTCACAAAAACGAGGCACCAAAGCAATTCTGCTGAAAACAGTGTGAGCCCGCATTAGTTGTGTCCAAATCACACAAAATACAGGAGAAACAATAGCAAAAGTGTTCCGGAAAGTAGATATGTTTTGGACATATCAATGTGGCACTTTTCTATTGAAGGGATATACTGCCGATGAGGTAAGGGTTAAACTTTTTAGTAAAACTTTGACAAGTATAGCTCTCTCATGGTATAGATCTCTACCCCCTAAAGCGACTACTACTTGGGATAATTTATCTTGTGAATTTCTATCAAAATATTACCCATTCTCAAAATCTTTTGGTATGAGGCATCTTATAATGACTAGAAAGAATCGTTCTAATGAAGGACAAGTAAGATCTTATATTAGATTTAAAGATTTACTACGACTATGTCCTCATCATGATTTGCCTGAATGGTATTTACTACATATCTTTTATGGTGGTTTAATTGAACCTAATAAAATTGAACTAGACTCTTTCGTGGAAGGAGCCTTTATGAATCTTCCTATACCTAAAGCTTGGGCTTTACTTAATAGAATTCGTGATCACACAGTTTCATGGAATTTTGGTCTAGGAAGTGAAGGAGGCGTAGAGATATATCATGATTGTACTCATGACTATAATAAAAAATGCCATGTGAAAGAATTGTCTAAAGAACTTTATCTGGATTCAGATCTTGTGTTTAAGTTGTTAAAGCTTTTACAGAACGTATTAAAGCTCCAAAAGACGGTCCAGTCAAGTATGATCCATCACCTGAACCAGAAAAGAAAAGGGAAGATAAAGCAACACTTGCCTCCGTATAGCCAATATATGAAGTGCCTTTCCCTAACACTGCACAAAAGCATATTTTTGAATATGAACAGGTCAAATAAGTATAGAAAAAGAGGGAAGAGGAAGGCGTGCCAGAAGTCACGGAACACCTGGAAGAAAACAAAGATGAAGAGGTTACCAAGGAAGAAATTATGGCTATGAACTCACACTATAACATAGTTGAACTTGATGTAGATACTGCCATAATGGTTGAAGGTAAACCAAAGGTAAAAGATGTGGGTAAGCCTATTCTTCCCTGTATATTTAAAGAAACCTCTCATTACGATTTATGTGATCTTGGCACCGAAGTTAATGTTATATCTTATGATTTCTACCTAGAAATAAAATAATAAATAGAACCGGCTACAATTGAAAATACTGATATAACAATTATGTTAGACAATAAAAACCTTAGAATTCCAATGGGAGTAGTTGACAATGCAACCGTCACAACTGGCAACAAAGACTTTCCTATCGATTTTGTAGTTGTTGATATGCTAGCTGACACTTTTTGCCCTATTATATTTGGAAGAACCTTTTTGGGTGATATAGGTTCCTATGTTAATTTCAAAAAGGAAATTGTGACTCTTAAGCTTGGGGAACGGAAAGTAAATTCCATTTTTCCAAATTTAAGGATAGACCTCCACAAATACAAGAGGAAGAGGAAGAGAGAACTATTGAGGAAATGGCGGCTCTTTTCTTTGATAATCAAGAAGAAGAAACAAATGAAGATCCAAATTATGAAGAAATAGTTATGGAGGATAAGTCCCTAGAAGAACTAGAAGATGAATTCGAGTCAGTTCCTATTTTGGAATCTCCAACTGATGAGGCTTTTGAAGAGCCAGAAAAGAGAGGGGATGAGGAATTACCACCCCCAGAGTTGAAGACTCTACCAGATAATCTCAAATACAGGTTTTTAGATGATACCAATAAATTTTCTATTATTATTAGTGCTAAACTTTCAGGAAAAGAAGAAGAAGAACTCACGAGGATACTTAAGGTGCATCGCCAAGCCTTTGGGTACTCAATGGATGACTTGAAGGGCATTAGTCCCATGATAGCCGTCCATCGGATATTCATGGAAGAAGGTGCAAAACCAGTTGCTGAATTTAATAGAAGATTAAAGCCTGAAATGAAACAAGTGGTAAGAAAAGAAATAGTACGCCTACTAGACGTAGGTATAATTTACCCCTTAAAGAGAGTAATTGGGTAAGTCCTATTCATTGTGTCCCTAAGAAGGGTGATTTTACTATTGTACCTAATGAAAACAATGAACTAATACCTACTAGAACTATGGGCAAAGGATGTGCATAGACTTTAGGAAACTAAATAAAGAAACTAGGAAAGATCACTATCCATTACCGTTCATAAATCAAACTTTAGAAAGGTTAGCAACCTAATACTCAATTTTGTTACTTGGATGGATATTCTGGTTTCTCTCAAATAGCTGTTCATCTGGATGACCAACTTAAAACAACTTTCATAAGTCCTTACGGTTTACGTGCTTACCGACGTATGCCTTTTGGTCTATGTAATGCTCCAACTACTTTTCAACGATGTATCACTGCTATTTTTGCTGATTTCATAGAACTTGTAATGGAAGTATTTATAGATGACTTTTCTGTCTATGGAACTTCATTTCCTAGTTGCTTGGATAATATCAAGAAACTTTTACAACATTGTGAAGAAACTAACCTTGTTCTAAACTAGGAGAAGTGCCACTTTATGGTCAAAGAAGGTATAGTCCTCGGACACAAAGTATCAGGTAAGGCAATTGAAGTAGATAGAGCTAAGGTTGAAGCAATAGAGAGAATGCCACCACCTAGGGATATTAAAGGTATAAGAAGTTATCTTGGTCATGTCGGTTTTTACAGAAGGTTCATTAGAAATTTCTTTAGGATATCTATACCTTTGACTAACCTCTTGCAAAAGGGAATGTGATTTAATTTTGATAATAAGTGTCTTGAAGCCTTTGATAAACTAAAAATGCTTTAACTCGTGCTCCAATCATTAAACCACCTATCTGGGATGTAACCTTTGACTTAATATGTGAAGCTAGCGATGATGTTGTAGGAGTAACTCTTGGATAACATATTGGTCGGAGATTTAATATTATACATCATGCTAGTAGAACTCTTAATGGTGCTAAAAAGAATTACCCGAAGGAAGAAAAGGAACTGGTTGCTGTATTTTTCTCTTGTGATAAATTTCGTTCTTATATAGTTGATGCAAAGGTGAGAGTTCATACGGATCGTGATGTCTTAAAAGAACTCCTTGAGAGGAAAGAACATAAGCCAAGACTGATCTGTTGGATTCTTTCATTACAAGAATTTGAATTGCAGATTATGCAAAGGCAAGAAATAAAGATGTTAGATGCAGTGTCCATGTTTATCCAAGAGGAGACCAATCTTATTGAGAGAAATTTAGTCCTGGTGATTTTCATTTACGGGAATTATTTGATGAACTAAAGTCAATTCCTCCAAGAGAGAAGGAGTCCTTGTTGTGGGAGGAACTTTTCATCCCCGATTAAGCAAGTCGTAAGTGCAAGGTAAGTGTTCTTACTAAAACAAGTGATTTATTTTCACAATTTTTACTCGTGAAAATTATGTTTTCGAATTCCTTGTGTTTTTCTGAAGTTTTAGAGGGGTTTTACCAACTATACACGCTGAGCTATACGATCAGAGCGGGGGCTCCCGCCGTATAGTTGGTCGTTAAACTCTCTATATCATCTTTGTGAAATTGTTTTCGATATCTGAGCCTATATGGTCGCAACTATACAACCGGAGCAAAAATTCCGGCCGTATAGTTGGCCATTAAACTCTCAGATAGTTTTTCTTTTTGGTGTATGTATCTATACGGTCGCAACTATACGATCGGAGCAAAAATTCCGGCTGTATAGTTGGTCGTTAAACTCCCAGGCACTTTTGATTTTCGGTGTTTGAAACTATATGTTCACAACTATTCGACTGGAACAAAAATTCCGTCCGTATAGTTGGTCGTTAAACTCTCAGACACTTTTTTGTCCGATCTTTCTTTTACTCATATTATTAAAAAAATTGAATTATCGGTTCTGAGTCGTGATTTAATCGACTAGACTCGAGATATTTGCAAATATCTACCCGGAACCAACTATACGGCCGGACCTATACGGGTCGCGCCCGTATAGTTGGTCGTTACACGGCATGACACTTCCAAATCCGTGATTTCTTTTTCTTTTCTGTTTTGATTCTTTTCTTGGACGACAATTTGGTGTTTCTCCCGAGTTTTACCGACCTCTGACCCCTCTTATATACTGACATTGTCTATCACTCTAATCACAATATACAGAAACCAATCTACCTCTTACTTCGCGAGAAGGCTCTCAACCAAGGGATAGAAGTCAATAAGAAGGGCTCCCATGGAGATCAGGAGCAAAAGCGACCAAGGCAGGGAGATTGAGACCATCCCTATAAAGTTCCTCGACGCTGACCATGGGTATCGGAAGAGGGACTTGAAGGCCCTGGAGCTGAAGATTGAGGAATTTGACAAGGAGAAGCCAGGGACACCCAAACACCTTTGATTGCTGTGACTTTATCTTGATAAACTTGATGCAGATATCAAGCGGACAATCAAAGCCGGTTTTTCCATGAGTCTTAAGGCGCTACAAACACTCCAAGATAACAATGAGTTTATTAAGGAACAAGTGAAAGTGCTGGAGAGGAACAATCTTTTCTACAAGCTATGTGTTAAAGAATTAGATGTTGTCAATCAGTCCCTCCGCCTCAGGCTGGCCCGTGAGGAGAAAATACCACGTGCCATGGCGCCCCAGTGATCTACAAAAATCACGTATCAAATAATCGCAAGGGATTATTTGATCCCGCTTGGCTTGATTCCAAGCTTGGGGAGATCTTTAAGACCTTGTAATCTATCTTATAAGTTTTTATTATTCTTGCATTAGTTCAAACTAGAAAAAAAGATTGCATCATTAGAATTCCCTTCAGAAATAACCGATCCCTTTTATGAAATTCCGAGTTTATTATTATATATGGAGCAATTTTAAGATTTTTTCTTTATTGATATATGAAAGGCTTGAGTATGATTTTACTTGAACTTGATGATAGCAATAGGAGTCTTCCACACCATTGGTATTAATGGAACACATAAAGATAATTTGGTCAATATATTGTAAGTCTACGGTTTGATTCATAAAGAAAATTATCTATATAATTAAGTTGAAAAATAAAACCTTGAACAAAGGAAAATGAAAGTGCTATATAAATAGAGTGAGAACAAGTCGTGGTAGAATCTCAAGTCATATGAATGCTTCATATACAATTGGAATTTGATAATTGAGATCACTGAACTTTGAATTCCTACATAAGGTGGAATATATGGCTAGCTCCTTTGCACAACACTTAAAACAAAAGTGTGAGTATACATGCAAAATAAAAGAAAAAGAAGGAAGAAAAAGAGCGAATGTGTAATGCAAATAGGCATATACCACTATATTGTAGTACGACAAAGAGACACTTTTGAGATTTTGAATCCCAAGTGAATATGTTGATCCTCAAACACTTGGGACTACCTCGTTAACTCATTCGGTTGAACCAGATTCTTGTACATTATGTGGAGATTCATTTTTTATGAACTATTGATAACTAAGGTGTGGAAGCCTTCCAATACTATTCAGATGGTTCGAGTAAGGTACTATTCATGAACTTATTCCCCTGTATCGTATATGATAAACACATGCTGCAATTGCCACATTTATTTTATCGACTCAACTTCATGAATATGAGGATCACATCCATTAAGCTAAAAACTTGCTCGGGACAAGCAAGAGTATAAGCTTGGGGAAGTTGATGAGTGCATATTTGCATCATGTTTTACATTATTATTTTGCATTGTGGATGTAGGATCTTGGTATTTTACAATGCTCGCGCGGACATTTTATGTCTGTTTTCACCAGGATCAGGACAGATGATAGATCCAATGGATACAATTACTGAAGCAGTTGTACTGAGGAGAAAAGCAGTCAAAAACAACATAAATCGCTTATTTGGGAAGTATTAATAATACTAGAAGAAAACTAGAAGCGAACAAAGGAGGAAGAGAGACCAACGACCAACTATACGGAGGGTGCAACTCTTTCGCCTGTATAACTTCGGCTGTATAGTTGGCGCCGCCTCCGCCTCGTCAAATAGTTTCACCATGTGCAATTGGTTCGGAGAGACGACATACATAACACCCAGAAATCACAGAAACCTCACCTCTAGAAGGCATCTGGAGGGGGAACTCATCCATAAGGGATCCATCTTCGCCCTGCACATATCCGGGAGGCTAAGGCATCGATCTTCATCATCCACCGCTGCAGAACCACCATCTCCATCCATCCCATCTACATCTCGTTTAGATCTTGTTGTAATTCCTATACTCGTTGTGGATTTATACAAGTACTATTCATCTATGATTGTTTCCATTATCATTGCCATGATGTTGACTGCCTCCATGTCTGAGTAGATCATTAGTTCTTAAGGAGATGATGAAAACCTAGTATGAGATTGAATTAAGATAAAGTCTATTATGATACTCATCGTTGTGACCATGTGTTAGATTCTCTACATCATGATGTTGAGAGAAGTCGACCTCTCAATATTTGCCTCTCGTGGGGACTTGATGGAGGGAACTACTTGTTGGTAGATGGAGGCGTGTTAGCACTTACAGTGACTATAAAGCTGTTAGCACTACTTACGTATCAACTTGGGAAATCGAGGAAACTCACAGAACACTATTGTCAGCACCGAGATTTTGAAGTCCGGATGCCTGTTATGCCGTACATCGCAATCCCAGGATTAGCATTTTTGCGAGACATAACAGAATTGGTACCACAGTACATCATCCATTACAAACCATAATAGTCTTACAAATAGATGATCTCATGATCAAGTCTTAATACACATCAAAGCAATGGAAATAAACATAGTAGACTCCATCTTCATTGTCACAGGCAATGCTGACGATGGAAGATGATCCTAGTTATCATAGACCTCCTGTTGTCCATCCTCCGGGTTGTCCTCCTCATAGTCTGGCCATGGGAATAGCCAGGGACAAAGCCATGAGTACTCTTTAAGTACTCGCAAACTATCACTAACAAAAGTAAGCTAATACTAGTAGGAATCCAAAGCTCTAGTCTTGTTTGCACCAAGACAATTTTATTTCATATGTACTTAATAGTAAAGCCTATTTCAGTTCTCTAGATTACTATCCATAACCTTATTGTGGTCAAGTCAAAGTCATAGTTGAAGTCACATGTCATTTTGAAAACATCTGACAATGGAACAATATGGCCACTCGAACTATCCATAACCGCGGACGCGGCTATTCAAATAGTTTGACACTCTATAGAGGTGGTACACTTTCACCATAAAATTCGATACATCTGTCAGGGATAACCTTGAATCATCATACTTGGTATGAGGATAATCAATCCTAACCTTTCAATTACACACCCTAGTATAGGCACCTTCCTTATGAGCTTGGTCTCCTAGCCATGGCCAGCTACCATCCCAAGAACTCTATAGGTGGACATTCATATTCATGAGGCAGCCTCAGCTTCACCTCTTTCTGCAAGGGAACCCATACTAAGACATAACTTCTAGTTAAGCCCTACCCAACTCAGGTATTGTGGTTGTACGGTAAAATTGGAATGGTATCGCATCCGAAACCAACCATCAGTTTTTAGCAAAGTCAAGGCACATGCCTCATTCAGTATCATCTCCAAGTCATTCTGTTTCACAACACATGTCAAAACATTTCAATAGAATGACTCATCATTCCAAGGTTTTCATAATCGTTTTCTCCAAGTGTTCCCATCTAAAGTGATCAAGTTTAGTTTAGCACTAGCCACTATTAATGAGAGTATCACTACTTGAGGGGTGCTAACCAAGTGTAACTACCCAAGACTAGTTCTATGATCTGGATGGTATCCATCCTATTTTCCACTGATCACAATTAATTAACTAGGTAAGAAACTTTAGTAAAGGTAAAAGAATAAAGCTTACAACTAAAACTTGGGATGGGTATAATCAAGATTGTATGACCAAGCATGCCTAGTGCATCTTGCATAGGTTAGCTTGCATGGATGGCTTGCATAGTTAAGCTTGCCCTGGTTGCTGAAGTTGTTGAAGTTCTCTTCTTATTCTTCGTAGTACTCTTCCTCTTTGTACCCTAGGTTGGTACTAGCGGCTATAAATAAATACAAGGTACACAATCACCAAACCATACTTAACTACTTCTATTTAGCACACAATGGTTCACACTAGATGATCTAGCATCATCTCAATCATTACATGAAATATTGACATATTCTTATTTATCTTGTTTTGGAAAAGTAATTTCTATTCATTGAAAAATACCTAAGTTTTAATATCCTCAAATTATAATACGGGATCATGTTGACACATGTCATCCCCACATATTCCAATACTTGGGAAAGTGATTTAAAGAGGTTGGCATATGTTACCAAGTTTAATATTGCTATTTAATAATATTAAAGTGATTAGAAATGCCTATATAGAATTCTTTTATCCGTAGTCCATCGTTACTGCATGTAAAGCTACATCTTTTTACATATTCAGATAGAGCATGGAAAATGTGATTTTTGAGAGTTGGAATCAACTCAAAAGCATTTATGGTTGATTTTATAATAATGTTTGAAGTTGGAAAGTCTTTGTCTTGTTATTTTCACTATAGGTGATCTATAATTTCAAATGGTTTGAATCCAACGGGAGTGTGTAGAGATTTTCAATATCTTTCTAACAAAATTGGAATCATGCAATTTGGTTCAGTAAACTCTTTGAACTCAATTTTGAAATCACTGATAGAATAGGATTTTTAATTAAATGGAAAATCTCTATTTGAATTTCTGGGCTAAGCGCGGGAATGAACATGGGCTGGCCCAGCTACGCGGCGCGCGCAGCGGGCTGCTCTAATGCTGGTCCCACGCGTCAGCGACTATATCGAAACGAAACGGTATCTGCGAATCTGGCCCACGCGATTAGAACGAGATCGACGGCTGAGCGTCGTCGTCTTCATCACAGTGATACTGGGGGATTCTAAACCTACACTAGTGGAGAACGGGCCTTTAGTCCTGGCCCGTAAGAGCCTTTAGTCTCGGTTGTGGTACCGGGACTAGAGAGGCCGGACTAAAGGCCCACACACTAGTCCCGGCCCGTTTACCAGCCGGGACCAATGGGCATCCACGTGGCCGTCTCTGCGGGCGCGGGGTGCCCCCCATTAGTCCCGGTTCGTAATATACGAACCGGGACAAATGGTTCTCTGTCGCGACAGAATTTTAGGCACTTTCTCTGCCGCGGCAGAGAATTCAATTTGTATCCTTTTTCTTCATTTCAAAATAGTTTTCTACGCTACCACATACCATACATGTTCGTGCATACATAAGATAACTTCTCTTAAGATCAAGCATACAAATATATACATGATAGTTACACATGGAGATCACAGTTATTGGGACTAGAGCCCGTCTGTTCAATTACACGGTCGGGGATCATCGGCGCCTATTCACACTAAATTCTCCGGCGTCATCTATCATCTCGTTCATCAAGAATCCTGTCAGTTCTTCACAAATTGCTACTACGCGTTGCTCTGGTAGGAGCTGATCCCGCATTTTCTCGAACTATATAAGAAAAGGAGATCAATATGAATATCAACCATGATAATAAAAAATGACGGTAATAAAATAATGTTGTGAATGTATTGCTTACATCGACTCTATAATCATTCAGCTCACTAGTAAACATGCGAATGAACTCGCAAATATAGAATCCACATAGATTCGTCTTTGGTGGCTGCCTCATGCACTTTACAAGAATAGAATTCAATCTAAATAATAATCTAGCATCATAATTGTATTGAAACTAGAAGTAAAGATATGCGCGTACTACTTACTGAGACTGGCTTAAACGTCAGCTTCTCACTAAAGTCACCCGTAACCGCACTCTTGAACTAGTTCCAAACCCTGCCCGGTAAAGAAAATGAATGAGTTATTTATTACGTGATATCTGAGGAAATCAACGAAAGAGACTGATGTAGCACGAAAATTACCTCGGAGCATGTCCCTAAACATTTCCAGGGGTCTCTTTAATGGGTCCATGACTTCAACTCTTCCCTTATCAATTTGAATGTCTAGCAGAATCCAGTGGAAACTGCACATGTTTATATATACATCAGTAACTCATCAATTGCACTTAACATCGAGTAAGCAAGATTAAATGTGTACAACAAAGTAAGACCATCACGCAACATTGTAAGGAAACCGTATGTGTTCACAGAAATTTTGCTCCGTTAGAAATCTTAGAAGGTTTTCCTGCGTCTCCTCGGGTTTATCCGTTAGCGTCTTCATATGTATTTTATCTGGGTCAATGAACCCAACACTAAAGATTGACCTTCTTTTATATTCCATGATCTTCATTCCGCATAATAATAGAGTACAAAAGGATATAATTAGGATAAATACATGCAATGAACTGAACAACTGAAAAAATGAACAACTTATATATAGACAATGAATTCAACAACTTACAGACAATAGCAACTCATGATAGATTTGTCGAGGGAGTCAAAAGCGTATAATTGGAAGAGTTCTGGAAACTCAACATGGACATCTTCTTCTCGGAAGTAGTAGTCATGTGGGACTTTCGCCACGATCATTATTCTCTCCTGCTTTACGGCTTTCAAGTACTAGTTATGTAAACTCCGCATTTGTGTTGCAGTTGTTGGAACTGCTCAAAGCTGACCAGAGGCTTCCCTGGGACATATGTAGGGACTACCGAGCCTTGGGTAAATTGTCGTCCTTGGGACCTAGCAATTCGTCAATAGTCCCATTCATAGAGGCCACAAGTTTCGCAGCTTCTTCCATATTCTGCTAGGGAATGTCATGGGATACCACCTTGAGGGGTGGGGTCAATTTTTTGGTCTGTTCCTCGAGCTGGGGGACGCCCTTTCTTTTCTCGGTTGCACTTTGACTTGATGATTTGCTCCCTCTTGCACTTCTTGATTTGCTCTTATTCACTTCCTTCTAAAGTGCGCGTCGATAGTCATCTGGCTTATGGTTCAAGTCATATTGCGATTTTGTGTTCAGAAAAGAAAGTGCATATGCTTTTTGCTTCTCGATGTATACCGGGGCAGGCTCGAGTTTCTTCTTTTGAAGCTGCACAACACATTCTGCCTTTACGATCAGGTCGTTTTCCTCGTCAGTACGATTGTATGGTCTGATGGGAAGATTCTTATGTGGTACTCTTGGGAGGGGCAACATTTGTCGTTTTGGGCTTCTGCATCGTTTAGTCCTTATCGACGGAGCATGCTTCCTCTTTTTGTCCTTAGCGGGCGACGAAGGCAGCTGACCTTGCGGCGAAGATCGAGATGGACTCGCGCTTTGGTGGTCGTAGTCATGGGGTGGGCTTCTTGGAGGTGATGGAGGTGAAGGTGAGATGCGACGACTCGGAGGCAGTGTGGTCCTTGGCGTGGAGCCTGGAAGCTTGATGTTGTTCTTGTCCCATAGAATGATGCCACCCAATACTTCTCCGAGTGTCCTCTCACCTTTAGGTCCAGGGATGTCAAGCTCCATTAAGTCCCACCCCGTTGCGATTTCATCCACCCTGACTTTAGCATAGCCAGCTGGAATCTCACGGCCATGCCAGCATGCGTCAGGTGGACAAGGTAAAGCACATCCGACCGCCACCTTGATGGATAGGTTCTTCACCTTCTGATGGAGCTCACAAGATGCCTGCTCCTTGATTCCATCCACGGGGTAGCTGGGACCGCCATCTACCATCCGTGCATCGTCAGATGGGACCTCCGATTCAGCCACACTACTTCTCCGCTGAGATGGAACGGCGGTAATATCGAGTGCAGGATCTTGCAGGCGCGCTACTCCTCGAAGTTCGTCAATCTATTGCTGATGCATTCGAAGTGTTCCTAGAAACTCGGTGAACCTATCTCCATCCTCCTTATGCCGTCGCCTCTTTGCCCTCTCTCGGCTCCTATAAATATCTCTGTCTTTGGGAAACCCCATCTCCCAAGTATAGCAAGTGCCAATGCCTCGTACTCGTCCTCCGTGTTCTTTATTCCGGAGGGCCTTTGTCAGCAAGTCATTCTCTCTATCGGGACATAACTTTGTTGTCCCCTCTTTAATTTCCTTACCACTCTCTGCCATGTCTCCCGGGGTATCCTAATCCCGTCAGTGCAAATAAGGTCCCCTGTTTTTTCGTCATACTCACTCCCATGCCCAAGGAACCAATTTCTTTCCCTCAGATCCCATTCTTCGCATATTGGTTTTGGAGTGATCCCTTTAGCAAGCAGCTCACTCTCTTTAGCATCCCACTTTGGCATGGCAGTTGCATAGCCCCCTGACCCCAGGTGATGGTGATATTTCTTCATCGCGGCATTTTTCTTGTTTTTTTCTGACTTTTCCATAGCAGGTTCTGACTCCTTGTACTTCACAAATGCATCCCAGTTAGCCTGCTGCTTCGTTAGATAACATTCGAATTTAGGAGGAATCTTCGTCTTCTGATACTTTTGCCATAATGCTTTCTTCCAGTTCTTGAATAGTTTGGCCATCTTCGTAAGAGTCCACTGCTTGACTTTCTTCCTCAATGCAGCTGTGTCGGCATCATCCTGACATTTTGGCAGGGTGAAATATGTCATGAGGCATTCCAAAGACCCTCTTTGTACCTGTCGGCAACATACTCACCCTCTTCCGCCCCTTTGGTCTTATTCCACTCTCGAACGGTGATCGAGATGCGATCCCTAACCATAACTCCACATTGTTGTACAAATACACTTTTAGCCTTTTCGGGTTCCAACGGTTCACCCCGTGGTGATACCACCGTAATTGTATAATGCGTAGATGTGTCCAACTTTTTGGCCGGGCCTCGTTTGGAATTTTTTTGCTCGATGTGGAGGCCTAAGAGAAGAAACATTCGTCAATTTATATATATACAACTCAATTAATGCATCTACTAATCACCGGACTTCATATATATACCTCGCCGGACTTCGTTAAGGTTCCACCTAGACCGTCGGCTTCTCCATGAACAGAGCCGTCAGCTTCTCCCTGATCATTTCGGTCGACCTCCTCACCCTCACCGGAGGGGTTCAGATACATCGACGGAGATTCGGGTGGATCAACATGGGCGTCGTTGATCATATCCTCGAGAATTTCTTATTGTGCTAGGTCTCTGCGCATTGGACTAGGTGAATCCATAGTTTCTGCAAAATGCGAGATGCACAAAATATTATTTCCTATATACAAATATTGCCTATATACAAATATTTCCTATATAGAAAAATATATTTCCCATATACAAAAAGTCTGGGGCCCGCGAGCACTACCACCCTAACCCTAAGTCCGGGGCCCCGCGAGCACTGCACCCTAACCCTAAGACCCAGGGCCCGCGAGCACTGCCACCCTAACCCTAAGTCTGGGGCCCGCGAGCACTACCACCCTAACCCTAAGTCCGGGGGCCCGCGAGCACCACCACCCTAACCCTAAGTCCGGGGGACCCGCGAGCACTACTAGACTTAGGGTAGTTATTTCTTCAGCTATTTTTAGGGATCGTTGCTAGCTATATATAATATTCATCAATATATGCAATATACTACTATATATATAATACTATAATATTACAATATACTACTATAATGTAATATACTACTATATCTGCAATATACTACTATATATACTACTATAATATATGCCATACAATATACTACTATATATGCAATATACTACTATATATATAATATTACACTACTAAATAATATTACAATACTATATATATACTATAATATTATAGTACTAAATAATATTACACTACTATATATATACTATAATATTACACTACTATATTATATTACACTAATATTACACTACTAAATAATATTACACTACTATATACACTAAAAAATAAAAAATGAAAAAATAACTAGAGAACTGGCCGAGGGCGCCGCCTCGGCCGCATCGCCCGCACGGCCGCCAGTGGCCGGCGCCATCCACAGTCGGCCTGCTTGACCGACCTAGAGAACAGGCCCGGCCTGCTCGCCCACAGTGGCCGGTGCCGCCACGCGCCGGCGTGCACGTCGACGTACGGCTGCCGCACCGCCATGTAGCCGGACAGGAGAAGGGGAGGGGCCAGGGTACCTGGCTGGGGGCACGCGCGTGGCGGCTGGAGTGTGGGCGGCGGTTGGGGGTGGTGGCGGCTGGAGTGGGCGCGCCGGTTGGGGGTGGTGGCGGCCGAAGAGATCGGGCAGCCTGCCGATGTCTCCTTCGTCATCCTCGCGTGGTGCTCTGTGTGCGTCCTCGAGTGGTGACTTGGGAGAAGAAGGGGCGCGTCAATATATGGGGGGGACCTTTAGTCCCGGTCCGTATAGCGCACCGGGACTAAAGGGTCTTTAATCCCGGTGCGTGATACGAACCGGGACTAAATATCCACCCCTTTAATCCCCGTGCGTGCCACCCACCGGGACTAAAAGGTTTTCGGCACCACCCAACGCATGCGCGCCAACGCCACACCTTTAGTCTCGGTAGCACGCACCGGGACTAAAGGTCCTTTTTTCAATATTTTCAACCAAGGGGCGCGTCTGTTTTAAAAAAATTCAATTTGCATATTTTTTAAACATTTGAATTATACAGTTTTTGCATACTTATGAATTTGAGAAAATTTTCAACATGAAAAGTTCTTGAATTTGAATAAGTAATCCAAATCTATTTTCTATTTTATAAACTAATTATTCTAACTAGTGAAATTAATAACCATTTTGCCATTTTCAATTTAAAAATGCATTAACTATTATATTTTGCATATTTTTGAATCTCACTAAAATTTTAACATAAAAATGCTTGAATTTGAATAAGGGATTCAAATCCATTTTTATATGATTCCGACGCTCTGGTGGTCTTCCTCCGGCGAAACCCTAGACCGGGGACCCCGGATCGTCTACCCATATATCTTTCTCCGTACGAGCGTAGCGTGGTGGACCTTTCTATTTGTTTTGGTTTGTTTGGGACATATGTACATGCAGAGCAAATGTTGGACCAACTTTCCCACATTCTAGACCCCGGTTGTCCAACGGCAGGAGTTTCCACGTACATATCCAGGATTTCACTACGTGTTAACGCATGTTCGGGAAGGGGGTCACACCTAGGGCCTACACATGGCACCTACCAACCTTGCACCAATCTCACACACATATCCTAGGGGCACATGCAAGTTTTCATGTGATTCTGATGCTCCGGTGGTCTTCCTCCAGCGAAACCCTAAACCGGGGGCCCCAGATCGTCTACCCCTATAGCTTTCTCCATACGAGGGTAGCGTGGTGGTCCTTTCTATTTGTTTTGGTTTGTTTAGAACATATGTACATGGAGAGCAAATGTTGGGCCAACTTTTCCACATTCTAGGCCCTAGTTGTCTCGCGGCGGGAGTTTCCACGTACAGATCCAGGATTTCACTAAGTGTTAACCCTTGTCCGGGAAGGGGGTCACACCTAGGGCCTACACATGGCACCTACTAACCTTGCACCACTCTCACACACATATCCTAGGCGCACATGCATGTTTTCATGTGATTCCGACGCTCCGGTGGTCTTCCTCCGGCGAAACCCTAGACCGGGGGCCCCGGATCGTCTAGCTTTCTCCGTACGAGGGTAGCGCGGTGGACCTTTCTATTTGTTTTGGTTTGTTTAGGACATATGTACATAGAGAGAAAATGTTGGGCCAACTTTTCCACATTCTAGGCCCCGGTTGTCCCGCGGCGGGAGTTTCCACGTACAGATCTAGGATTTCACTAAGTGTTAACCCATGTACGGGAAGGGGGTCACACCTGGGGCCTACACATGGCACCTACTAACCTTGCACCACTCTCACACACATATCCTAGGGTCACATGCAAGTTTTCATGTGATTCCGACGCTCTGGTGGTCTTCCTCCGGCGAAACCCTAGACCGGGGGCCCCGGATCGTCTACCCCTATAGCTTTCTCCGTACGAGGGTAGAACGGTGGACCTTTCTATTTGTTTTGGTTTGTTTAAGACATATGTACATGGATAGCAAATGTTAGGCCAACTTTGCCACATTCTAGGCCCGGGGGGTCCCGCGGCGGGAGTTTCCACGTACAGATCCAGGTTTTCACTAAGTGTTAACGCATGTCCGGGAAGGGGGTCACACCTGGGGCCTACACATGGCACCTACCAACCTTGCACCACTCTCACACACATATCCTAGGGGAACATGCAAGTTTTCATGTGATTCTGACGCTCCGGTGGTCTTCCTCCGGCGAAACCCTAGATCGGGGGCCCCGACGCTCCGGTGGTCTTCCTCCGGCGAAACCCTAGATCGGGGGCCCCGGATCGTCTACCCCTATAGCTTTCTCTGTACAAGGGTAGCGCGGTGGACCTTTCTATTTGTTTTGGTTTGTTTAGGACATATTTACATGGAGAGCAAATGTTGGGCCAACTTTGCCACATTCTAGGCCCCGGTTGTCCCGCGACGGGAGTTTCCACGTACAGATCCAGGATTTCACTAAGTGTTAACCCATGTCCGGGAAGGGGGTCACACCTAGGGCCTACACATGGCACCTACTAACCTTGCACCACTCTCACACACATATCCTAGGCGCACATGCATGTTTTCATGTGATTCCGACGCTCCGGTGGTCTTCCTCCGGCGAAACCCTAGACCGGGGGCCCCGGATCGTCTAGCTTTCTCCGTACGAGGGTAGCGCGGTGGACCTTTCTATTTGTTTTGGTTTTTTTAGGACATATGTACATGGAGAGAAAATGTTGGGCCAACTTTTCCACATTCTAGGCCCCGGTTGTCCCGCGGCGGGAGTTTCCACGTACAGATCCAGGATTTCACTAAGTGTTAACCCATGTCCGGGAAGGGGGTCACACCTGGGGCCTACACATGGCACCTACTAACCTTGCACCACTCTCACACACATATCCTAGGGTCACATGCAAGTTTTCATGTGATTCCGACGCTCTGGTGGTCTTCCTCCGACGAAACCCTAGACCAGGGGCCCCGGATCGTCTACCCCTATAGCTTTCTCCGTACGAGGGTAGAACGGTGGACCTTTCTATTTGTTTTGGTTTGTTTAGGACATATGTACATGGATAGAAAATGTTAGGCCAACTTTGCCACATTCTAGGCCCCGGTTGTCCCGCGGCGGGAGTTTCCACGTACAGATCCAGGTTTTCACTAAGTGTTCACGCATGTCCGGGAAGGGGGTCACACCTGGGGCCTACACATGGCACCTACCAACCTTGCACCTCTCTCACACACATATCCTAGGGCACATGCACGTTTTCATGTGATTCTGACGCTCCGGTGGTCTTCCTCCGGTGAAACCCTAGATCGGGGGCCCTGGATCGTCTACCCCTATAGCTTTCTCCGTACATGGGTAGCGCGGTGGACCTTTCTATTTGTTTTGGTTTGTTTAGGACATATGTACATGGAGAGCAAATGTTGGGCCAACTTTGCCACATTCTAGGCCCCGGTTGTCTCGCGGCGGGAGTTTCCACGTACAGATCCAGGATTTCACTAAGTGTTAACGCATGTCCGAGAAGGGGGTCACACCTTGGGCCTACACATGGGGCTGACGCTCCGGTGCGGCGAAATACCACACATCCACACATTCCCTATATTTATGTCTCAAATAAAAGGTTTAATACATTACATAGATTTATGTCTTAAATAAAAGGTTTAATTAATACATTATTACACATCACCAACATCTAGTGTCGTGGTTTTCTTCTGCACCGTAGCCATGGAGAATCTTCATCATTTAACAGGATGCTTGGGTCAGTTTTCAATTTGAATGGCGGAATTTCATGAAACTTATTGTGATCTTCTGACATGTCTGTCTTGTCATCCACTCCCATGATGTTTCTTTTCCCTGAAAGAACTATGTGGCGCTTTGGCTCATCGTATTCTATATTCTTTTGCTTATCTTTCCTTTTTCTCGGTTTGGTAGACATGTCCTTCACATAGAAAACCTGAGCCACATCGTTGGCTAGGACGAATGGTTCATCCATGTACGCAAGATTGTTGATATCCACTGTTGTCATGCCATACTTTTGGTCTACATGTACCCCTCCTCATGTCAGCTTGACCCATTTGCACCGAAACAAAGGGACCTTAAAAGTAAGTCCATAGTCAAGTTCCCATATCTCCTCTATGTACCCATAATATGTGTCCTTCTGCCCATTTTCATCTGTTGCATCAAAGCGGACACCACTGTTTTGGTTGGTGCTTTTTTATCTTGAGCCATCGTGTAAAATGTATTCCCATTTATCTCCTACCCTTGGAAAGTACATATAGTCAAAGATGGTAACCTGGCCAACAAGTACAACTGATCTCCAACATTGGTGTTATTCATGAGATGTGTCTGCAACCAACTGCCGAAATTCTTCTCGTGTTCCCCTTTAATCAAGGAGTCAGGTTTCCCTAGGTTTTCGGAGCATAGAATATTCTTGTGTTTCTCGATATACAGAGCCACCACAGTGGAATTTTGTAGAACTGTGCAGTGTGCTTGAGTGAAAGAATTCCCGTCCCTACATACCATTGATTTCCTTCCTAGTGTGCCTTTTCCAGTCAGCCTCCCCTCATACCGAGATTCAGGAACACCAATCGGCTTAAGGCCAGGAAGAAAGTCAACACAAAACTCAATGAACTCCTCTGTTCCATAGCCCTTGGAGATGCTTTCTTCTGGCCTAGCACGGTTATGAACATATTTCTATAAGACTCCCATGAACCTCTCGAAGGGGAACATATTGTGTAAAAACACAGGACCGAGAATTCTAATCTCTTTGACTAGGTGAACTAGGAGGTGCGTCATAATATTGAAGAAGGATGGCGAGAACAACAACTCGAAGCTGACCAGACATTGGACCATATCGATTTGTAACCCTGATAGACTTTCTTGATCGATTACCTTCTGAGAAATTGCATTGAGGAATGGACATACCTTTACAATGGCTAGTCGAACATTTTCTGGTAGAATTCCCCTCAATGCAACCGGAAGCAATTGCGTCATAAGCACGTGGCAGTCATGAGACTTTAGGTTTTGAATTTTTTCTCTTTCATATTTACTATTCCCTTTATATTCAACGAGAAGCCAGACGGGACCTTGATACTAAAAAGGACTTCAAAAAATATTTCCTTCTCTTCTTTGGTAAGAGCGTAGCTGCCAAGCCCTTGAAACTGCCCTCGATGGTTGCCGTCTCATCCTTTATGATGTTGCTGGTCCTCCCGCGCTGCTTGGGTATCTTTTGACTTCCCATACAAGCCCAGGAATCCTAGAATATTCACGCAAACATTCTTCATCAGGTGCATCACGTTGATTGTAGAGCGGACCTCGTGCACTTTCCAATAGGGTATCTCCCAAAATATAGATTTCTGCTTCCACATGGGTGTGTGTCCGTCGGCGTCTTTCGGAACAGGTTGTCCTCCAGGACCCTTTCCAAAGATTACATCCAAATCCTTGACCATACCAAATACATCAGCACCAGTACGAGGGACATGCTTCGTCCAGGCTTCTCCCTTGCCATTGAAATGCTTCCCTTTCTTCCTGAAGTGATGACTTGGCGGAAGAAAACGACGATTGTATGGGTACACATTCTTCCTGTTGGGTCCGCAACATAGAAAACAAAAATTTTCCTACGATGAGAACTATACGCCAAGATCTATCTACTAGATGCAGAGCAACGGGTGGACATACATCCATGGAGAACTTACCCTCGAAGAAAACGAGTTTTGTTAACGAGTAGGAACTCGTGGTTGATGTAGTCGTACACTTGCCGATCTCAAGATCGTGTGGAAGTCTAAGCGCTGCAAATCAGAAGCGCATCCGTCCTTGCACACACATTCAAGCCACCGGATAACCTCCACCTCCTCGCTCTAGCGATGCAGCGGAAGCAACAACTCCTTCCAGATGAAAAGCCACCGGGAACATGTATCTCGCTAATCCGAGTCCATGGGGGAATAATTCTAAAGGGGGAGAGAGATCCTTCACGAGGAGGTGTCAAGAAGAAGGGTGAGAGGGGTGGAATTTTATAGGAGGAGGGGGGCCCATGGGGGTGACCCCTCACCTCCCCCATTCATGTGGTGGTAACTCCTCCACATTAAAATGCCCCGTCACATTCTCTTTGAAGTCTCCAGTTTAAATGCATTAAAATTCTCTAAGTTTAATGCTCTCTCATTTAATAAAACTCTTTTATTAAATTTATTCAGAATTTTGTTCATTACTTTAATTAACAAAAATTCACATAAAACCCTTGCAACATTTCAATATCACATGCAGAACCACTTTCTACAATTTCACCCAAAACAATTTCGGTTTCTATCGAAACAATTCCTGCGCTTTGCAATCCTTTTGTCTGAAACATATGTGCTCCAAAAAGGTGTCCGGTAACCCTTAAGTGTGTCACTCTATGGTTCGAGAATAATGCAGACATGATTGAGACTCCTCTCAGATCAATAGTCAGAAGCGGGACCTGGAGATCAATACTGACTCCTACACATTCAACGATGACTTCTCTGATCGTGAGAACCTTTAACGCTAGTAACTTAATCCCTTTGTCTCATGATATAATACATGTACGAGATTCGATCATCGGTATCCAAATACCTAGTTTGATCTCATTACCGACATGCACTCTTTTCTCGTTCCTGTGCTATAACATTCTAGTGATCACATCACTTGCTTGCAAGCTATCTTAATGTGATATCACCGAGAGGGCCCAGAGTATATCTATCCATCATTGGGATTGAAAAACTCCACTCTTGATCCATGAGCCTCAACATAACACCTTCGTAGCACTGAACCCGCCTTTATAGTCACCCTATTACGGTGTGACGTTTGCTGTTATCAAGATACTCTTCTGGTGTTAGCAATTAACATGATCTCATGGTCTAAGGATAAAGATTACTTCGTATGTTGTTATAGCAATATAAACATAATGACTTGATCGTAATGCTATACTTTGGATGAATGTTCATCACATCATTTCACGAATGTTGTGGCCTTGTTATTAACAACATCCAATGTCCATGATCAGGAAACCTTGATCATCTTGTTAATCAACAAGCTAGTCTATAAGAGAGGCATAACTAGGAACCCTTTTTGTTTATTAAACACACATGTATTAACGTTTCTGATCAATACAATTATAGCATGCAAAATAAACATCTATCATATACGAGGAATACATAATGACAACTTTATTATTGCCTCTTAGGGCATATTTCATTCAGTCTCCCAATTGCACTAGAGACAATAATCTAGTTTACATAGTGATAAATCTAACACCCATGGAGTTCTGGTTTTGATCATGTTTTTCCCTAGGGAGAACTTTAGTCAACGGACCTGCTACATTTAGGTCCATGTGTACTTTACAAATCTTTATATCTCCATCCTTGACATGCTCGTGGATGGAGGGAAACCGGCGTTTAATATGCTTGGAATTCTTGTGAGACCTTGGTTCCTTGGCCTTGGCTATGGCTCCATTGTTGTCACAATAGATCACCATTGGGTCCAATGCACAATGAACTCCTTCATCCAACCCGCTTCCTGCGCCGCTTCTGAAGCAGCAACATATTCCGCCTTCGTCGTTGATCCAGCCACCACAGGTTGTTTGGAACTCCTCCAACTAACTACAACTCCGTTTAAGAGAGATACGTATCTGGGTTGAGACTTAGAGTCATCCAGATCGGTGTCAAAACTAGCATCGACATAACACTTAGCAACTAGCTCTTCTTCAACTTCGTATACAAGAAACATATCCCTAGTTCTTCTCAAGTACTTAAGGATATTCTTGACCGCTATCCAGTGTTCCGAACCTGGATCAGATTGGTACCTACTAGTCAAACTAATAGCATGTGCCACATCCGGTCTTGTACATAGCATGGCATACATTATAGAGCCTATGGCTGAGGCATAAGAGATCTTCTCCATTATCTTTCTTTCTTCCGCCGTAGCCAGACTTTGAGTCTTACTCAATGCCTTGCCTTGCAACATCGGTAAGAACCCCTTCTTACTTCCATCCATATTAAACTTCCTTAATATCTTATCAAGGTATGTACTCTGCGATAGTCCAATTAGGCGCCTTGATCTATCTCTATAGATTTTAATGCCTAATATATATGACGGTTCACCAAGGTCTTTCATCGAAAATTTGCTGTTTAGATAACTTTTAACACTGTTTAAAAGATCTATATCATTTCCAATCAATAATATGTCATCCACATATAATATCAGAAATGCCACATTGCTCCCACTCACTTTCTTGTAAATACAAGCCTCTCCATAAGTTTGGACAAATCCAAACTCTTTGATCACCTCATCAAAGCGGAGATTCCAACTCCAGGATGCTTGCTTCAGTCCATAGATGGATCGCTGAAGTTTGCATACCTTATCAACATCCTTAGGATCAACAAAACCCTTAGGTTGTATCATATACAACTCTTCTTCAATATTACCATTGAGGAACGCAGTTTTGACATCCATCTGCCATATTTCATAATCGAAATATGCAGCAATTGCTAACATAATCCTAACCGACTTTAGCATCGCTACGGGAGAGAATGTCTCATTGTAGTCAACTCCTTGAATTTGTTGAAACCCCTTTGCGACAAGTCGAGCTTTATAGATGGTCACATTACCATCAGCATCAGTTTTTCTTTTGAAAATCCATTTATTCTCAACGGCCTTTCGGTCGTGAGGTAAGTCCACCAAGGTCCAAACCTGGTTTTCGTACATGGATTCCATCTTGGATTTCATGGCTTCTAGCCATTTCTTGGAATCCGGGCTCATCATCGCTTCTTCATACGTCGCAGTGTCATCTATTTCATCAATCATGAAATTCATAACAGGATTGTTGTATAGTTGAGGAGCTGCACGTGTCCTGCTTGACCTGTGAGGTTCAGTAGTATCCTCTTTCGGAGTTTCATGAACATTATCATTAGCTCTCTCTTCATCAGGTGAAGTCAACTCTGAAACAACTTCCGATGCTGCACCGCTCGCCAATTCATGAAGAGAAGGTTCAATAACCTCTTCGAGTTCTACCTTCCGACTACTCAAACCTTTCGCGAGAAACTCCATCTCAAGAAAGGATCCATTCTTGGCAACAAAAACCTTGCCCTTGGATTTGTGATAGAAGGTATACGCAATCGTTTCCTTAGGGTATCCTATGAAGATGCATTTTTCCGCTTTGGGTTCGAGTTTATCCGGTTGAAGTTTCTTCACATAAACATCGCATCCCCAAACTTTAAGAAATGATAGCTTAGGTTTGTTTCCAAACCATAATTCATACGGTGTCGTTTCAGCGGATTTAGATGGTGCCCGATTTAAAGTGAATGCAGCGGTTTCCAGTGCATAACCCCAAAATGACAATGGCAAGTCAGTCAGAGACATCATAGATCGAACCATATCCAATAAAGTATGATTATGACGTTCCGACACACCATTACGTTGTGGTGTTCTGGCAGGCGTGAGTTGAGAAACTATTCCACAGTCTTTCATATGTGTGCTGAACTCGTAACTAAGATACTCTCCTCCATGGTCAGACCGCAGAAATTTGATCTTTCTGTTACGATAATTTTCCACTTCATTCTGAAATTCCTTGAACTTTTCAAAGGTTTCAGATTTATGTTTTATCAAATAGATATACCTGTATCTACTCAAATCATCTGTGAAAGTAAGAAAATAATGATATCCACCTCGCGCCGACACACTCATTGGTCCACACACATCAGTATGTATGATTTCCAATAAATCTGTCGCCCGTTCCATTGAACCGAAAAACGGCATTCTAGTCATCTTGCCCATAAGGCACGGCTCACATGTATCAAATGATTCAAAATCAAGTGATTCCAAAATTACATATGAATGGAGTTTCTTCATGCGTTTAACTCCAATATGACCTAGAGGACAGTGCCACATAGATGCAGATATATCATCATCAAGTTTAATCTTTTTAGCATCAACATTATGAATATGCGTAATACTACTATCGAGATCCAATAGAAATAAACTATTCAACACAGGTGCATGACCGTAAAAGATATTATCCATATGAATCGAATAACCATTGTTTTCAGACTTAAACGAATAACCACTTTGCATCAAACATGATCCGGATACAATGTTCATGCTTAGTGCAGGCACCAAATAACAATTATTCAGATTTATAACTAATCCTGATGGCATATGGAGAGGCAGCGTTCCGACGGCGATCACATCAACTCTTGATCCATTGCCGACCCGCATCGTGACCTCATCCCTTGCTAGCTGTCGCTTGTTCCGCAGCCCTTGAACCGAGTTACATATATTAGCAATCGATCCCGTATCAAATACCCATGTGCTACTACGAGTACTAGTCAAGTACACATCAATAACATGTATATCACATATACCTATGTTTGCCTTGCCGGCCTTCTTGTCCACCAAATACTTGGGGCAGTTACGCTTCCAATGGCCAGTCCCCTTGCAATACTAGCACTCGGTATCAGACATAGGGCCACCTCGGGATTTCTTTTCAGGTGCAGCAACAAATTTGCCGCCCTTCTTTCCCTTCTTCTTGCCTTTCTTGTCCTTCTTGAAACCGGTGGTCTTATTGATCATCAACACTTGATGTTCTTTCCTAATCTCCACTTCTGCAGTTTTAAGCATTGACAGAAGCTCGGGAAGAGACTTCTTCATGCCCTGCATATTATAGTTCATCACGAAGTTCTTATAGCTAGGTGGCAGAGATTGGGGAACACGATGTATGCCTAAGTCAATGGGAATCATTATTCCCAAGGACACAAGCTTATCGGCGTACCCAGACATTTTGAGTACGTGCTGACTAACGGAGGTGTTCTCCTCCATCATGCATCTAAAGAACTTTTTAGAAGCATTATAACTCTCTACGGTAGCATGGGTATCGAAAATAATTTCCAATTCTCCCATGGTATCAAAGGCATTCCCATTTTCGAAATGCTTTCGAAGTTCTGGCTCTAGCCCATACAATATGCCGCAATGAACTAAGTTGTGGTCCTCCTGACGAGTTATATAGACATTCTTTTCCTCCTCAAGGGCATCAAGAGCTAGTGGGGGGGCCTAGCGGCGCCTCTAGCACATATTTCTTTTGTGCAGCAGTGAGGAGAATCCTCAAATTCATAGCCCAGTTGGTGAAGTTGCTACCATTCGCAGCAAGTTTCTTTTTTTCCATGAACACATTGAAATTAAAAGCAGGTGGTGCCATCTACAAAAGAATTTGTAAAGTTTATTTAGGCTAAGTTTATGATAGATTGAGTTCAACTAATCCAAATTACTAATGAACTCCCACTCAAAAACGACATCCCTCGTGTCTTTTTGGTGATTACATGAACCAAATCCACTACACCAAGTCCGATCATCACGTGAGTCAGTGTAGCTTCAAAGGCGAGCATCTATATGGGCATCATATCAACTATATGACTCATGCTTAACCTTTCGGTACGTGTTCCGAGGCCATGTATGTACATGCTAGGCTCGCCAAGTAAGAACCTTAGTACTCGCGTGTGTAAAACTTTCTTACACCCATTGTATGAAAGCGTAGAGTCGAGTACACCCGATCATCACGTGATGTCTCGAAACACAAACCATAGAACGGTGCAGACTTAAGGAAGAACACATTTTATCTTGATATCTAAATGAGGGATCATCTTACAATGCTACCAAAAGTGCCAAACTAGCAGTATAAGATGCTACCATCTAATGTGTAAAGTGAGATGATATGGTCCATGCATTTGATCTCTATCATTTGCATCGTGGTATGATCTCTATCATTCCTTTGTGTGTAAATGAGGGATCATCTTACAATGCTACCAAAAGCACCAAACTAGCAGTATAAGATGCTAACATCTAATGTGTAAAGTGAGATGATATGGTCCATGCATTTGATCTCTATAATTTGCATCATGGTATGATCTCTATCATTCCTTTGTGTGTAAGGCCAAGGTCTATGGAACTTACGTGTTGAGTGTGTTGTAAGAGTATCTATCATACATCTACTTACAACAATACCATATCAAGACACTAGCCTAGCAACGATCTAAACTACACGCCTCTAATTTATCAATTGCAAGTTTTACGTGGATTAGGGCTTTCGAAGATAGAACTGGTCTTACCTATGAACATGAACCACAACGAGGATAACCAAGTTATTAGCAACTCGTTATAAATCAGATATTGACTATAGTAGGAGAGACAGACACCCGCTAGCCACTTATGCAAAACTAGTTGCATGTTAGTCGTGGAACCGGTCTCATGTACGATGACATGTAAGGTTGGTCCGGGCCGCTTCATCCCACTATGCCACCAATATCCAAAATACATAGAAGATGCAATAACATGATCATCATCGCCCACATTTAAACATATGTGTACTACCCGTGCAAATCACCTACGCATAAACCTGGCTCGGATACCACTATTGGGTCCGGAGCATAGAAAACAAAATTTTTCCTATGATGAGAACTATACACCAAGATCTATCTACTAGATACAGAGCAACGGGTGGACATACATCCATGGATAACTTACCCTTGAAGACAATGAGTTTTGTTAACGAGTAGGATCTCGTGGTTGATGTAGTCGTACACTTGCCGATCTCAAGATCGTGTGGAAGTCCGAGCGCCGCAAATCAGCAGCGCATCCGTCCTCGCACACACGTTCAAGACACTGGACAACCTCCACCTCCTCGCTCCAGCGATGCAGCGGAAGCAACAACTCTTTCCAGATGAAAATCCACAGGGAACATGTATCTCGCTAATGCGAGACCATGGGGGAATAATTCTAGAGGGGGAGAGAGATCCTTCACAAGGAGGTGTTAGGAAGAAGGGTGAGAGGGGTGGCCTTTTATAGGAGGAGGGGGGCCCCATGGCCAGCGCCCCATGGGGAGTGACCCCTCACCTCCCCCATTCATGTGGTGGTAACTCCTCCACATTAAAATGCCCCTTCACATTCTCTTTTAAAGTCTCCACTTTAAATACATTAAAATCCTCTAAGTTTAATGCTCTCTCATTTAATAAAACTCTTTTATTAAATTTATTCAGAATTTTGTTAATTACTTTAATTAACAAACATTCACATAAAACCCCTTGCAACATTTCAATATCACATGCAGAACCACTTTCTGCAATTTCATCCGAAACAATTCTAGTTTCTATCGAAACAATTCCTGTGCTTTGCAATCCTTTCGTCTGAAACATATGTGCTCCAAAATGGTGTCTGGTAACCCTTAAGCATGTCACCCTATGGTTCGCGAATAGTGCAGACATGATTGAGACTCCTCTCAGATCAATAGTCAGAAGCGGGACCTAGAGATCCATACTGACTCCTACACATTCAACGATGACTTCTGTGATCGTGAGAACCTTTCACGCTAGTAACTTAATCCCTTTGTCTCATTATATAATACATGTCCGAGATTCGCTCATCGGTATCCAAATACCTAGTTTGATCTCGTTACTGACATGCACTCTTTTCTCGTTCCTGTGATATAACATTCTAGTGATCACATCACTTGCTTGCAAGCTATCTTAATGTGATATCACCGAGAGGGCCCAGAGTATATCTATCTATCATCGGGATTGACAAATTCCACTCTTGATTCATGAGCCTCAACATAACAGCTTCATAGCACTGAACCCACCTTTATAGTCACCCTATTACGGTGTGATGTTTGATGTTATCAAGCTACTCTTCCGGTGTTAGCTATTAACATGATCTCATGATCTAAGGATAAAGATTACTTCGTATGTTGTTATAGCAATATAAACATAATGACTTGATCGTAATTCTATACTTCGGATGAATGTTCATCACATCATTTCACGAATGTTGTGACCTTGTTATTAACAACATCCAATGTCCATGATCAGGAAACCTTGATCATCTTGTTAATCAACAAGCTAGTCTATAAGAGAGGCATAACTAGGAACCCTTTTTGTTTATTAAACACACATGTATTAACGTTTCCAATAAATACAATTATAACATGCAAAATAAACATCTATCATATACGAGGAATACATAATGACAACTTTATTATTGCCTCTCAGGGCATATTTCCTTCACTTCCTACATTTATCTAAATATATATACTTTCAGTCTCATCTAAATAGTGCGTCGATGCATTGTATCCTTTGTTCGTTTGTCCTGAAATGTTACTAATAGCAGGCCAATCATTGATGGTTACGAACAGGAACGCTTGTAGGTCAAATTCCTGCTGTTTGTGCTCATCCCACATAGGTACACCTGGTTTGGCCCACAACTGTAAAAGTTCATCAACTACTGGCCTTAGGAACACATCAATGTCGTTGCCAGGTTGCTTCAGGCCTTGGATGAGCACTGGCATCATAATGAACTTCTGCTTCATGCACAACCAAGGAGGAAGGTTGTAGATACATAGAGTCATGAGCCAGGTGCTGTGACTGCAGTTCTGCTCCCCAAAAGGATTCATGCCATCGGTACTTAGACCAAACCATATGTTCCTTGCATCACCAGCAAATTCCTGGAAGTCCCTCTCGATTTTTCTCCACTGCCGACCATCAGCAGGGTGCCTCCACTTCCCGTCTTTCTTACGGTCTTCCATGTGCCATCGCAACAACTTTGCATGCTCTTTGTTTCTAAACAAACATTTCAACCGTGGTACTATAGGAGCATAACACATCACCTTGGCAGGAACCCTCTTCCTGGGTGGCTCGCCCTCAACATCGCCAGGGTTATCTTTTCTGATCTTATACCGCAATGTAGTGCAGATGGGGCATTTATCCATATTCTCGTACATCTCACCGCGGTAGAGGATGCAGTCATTAGGGCATGCATGTATCTTCTGCACGTCTAATCCTAGAGGGTAGACAACCTTATTTGCTTCGTACGTACTGGAGGGCAATTCGTTATTTCTTGGAAGCAGCTTCTTCATTATTACCAGCAACTTTTCAAATCCCGAGTCAGTCACACCGGTCTCTGCCTTCCACTTCAGCAATTCTAGTGTGCTACCCAGCTTCTTCTGGCCTGCTTCACAAGTTGGGTACGATAATTGGTTGTGGTCCTGTAACATCTTCTCGAACTGCAACCTCTCCTTTTCTATGTCGTAGTCTCGCTTTGCATCAGAATGACCCGACCAAGATCATCAGCGGGCTCATCTGGTTCCCGTTCTTCACCCCTTCTTCTTCATGGTCTTCCATTGCGGTATCAGCGTATTCAGGGAACATAGATCGGTAGTTGTCATCATCGTTCTCTTCTTCATCAACATCTTCCATCATAACCCCTCTTTCTCCGTGCTTGGTCCAAACATTATAGCCGGACATGAAACCGGACCGAAGCAGGTGACTCTGAATGACTCTTGAGGAACTGTGAGCCTGCTCATTTCGACATTCAACACATGGACAACACATAAAACCATCCCGCCTCTTGTTCGCCTTGGCCACAAGGTGAAAAGAACCACGCCTACTCTGTAAGCGTCAGAGCGTCGGTCACCGTCCATCCATGGATGGCTCATATGCATCATACAACCATGCATATATATCAAACGCAATCACGATGCTCAAATTAGTACCGCGCGGTCTAAACGATAAAATAGTGGCTAACCTTTTAGGATACCTGGAAACAAAGATGAGAAAACTTAAGTGTGGCTCTGGCACCTCATATCATGTTTTGTCGTGTGTGAACTCAAGTGACATCGCTCTAACAGGCATTTCACCGAACACCTCTAGTGCATGTGAAGAAAAAAATTAGCACAAAGTTATACCCACCTCACATAGGAAAAAAACAGGAGAGAGTGGACGGCTGGGTGCATATATATAGGGCTAGACCCATTAGTCCCGGTTTGTATCTCAAACCGGGACTAATGGTCCCTTATGGGCCGGGACAAAGGACCTCAGCATCCCCGGGCCGTCCGTTTCGGACCATTACTCCCGACCCAGCCACGGCCGGGACTAGTGGCCCGAACCAAAGGCCCTTTTTCTACTAGTGCTAATTCGATGGTGGGGGTCGCTGGGGGCTTACCAGGGCCCCATCTAGGTCCAACGATGGGGGTGAATGGGCTGGTAGAGGACGGCCAGTCGAATGGTGGTCGCGGTGGCTCCTGGGTGGCAACAATCAACGACTCCTTTCCTTCACTAAAGAGGTGGGCTCCGGCAAAATTCCGGCGATGTGGTGCTTGCCTTGCTCCGGGGAATGGTCAGTGGTGGTTCTGGGAGAGAGGAGAGTCAAATGGTGTGCCTTTGATGGCTGGGGGAGGGTCCTATTTATACACCGGCGAGAGGAGCAGCGCAACATGGCTCAGGCTCATCGTCGACGTTGCTACAGGGCGTTATTAGCATGGCGTAGGGCATAGGTCGACGTGGTGGTCTGCGGCGGTCGTGATGCGCATAGTGGCACAACGAGGCGTGGTCTCAATCGGTCGGGAGACGTCCGTGCTGTGTGCGGGTACCACGGTGTTCGTCATGGCATATGGGGGTCACGGGGCATGCAGCGGCAAACCGTCATGTCTGGGAGGTCGCTAGTGACGCGGGGAGTGCAGGTACGCACGGAGAGAGTGAGGCACGGTGTGGCTGCGCGGGAATGGCTTGGCGCTCTGGCGTGCACTCGGCATGGCAGCGAGTTAAATGGCGCGACGCTGCTGGCTTCTCCACTGCTTGTCTTTGGTCGAGGCGTGGACAGAGGGGTGCGGTGAGGTCACGCCTACCTCCTCGTGGTCGTGGTTGAGGGCGGCGCGGCTCATGGTGTCGTGTCCATGCTCGACCGACATGGCACGCTCGGGTATGGGCTGACACTAGCCATTGCAGCGAGTGAGGGGTGCTAGATGCACGGGCTGGTACTAGGGGTGATCGTGGGTGAGTAACTGAGGCCAAATTGGGTACAATGGTGAGCAATTGATTGATCAAAACAATAAATAGTTGGTATATCTATACTCTTCCTTTTAAGTGTTTGATTGAATGGCCGCATGAACTAAAGATATGAATTTTCAAATTATATTTGGTGGGTGTGTTGGTCACATGATTGAGTGTCTTTGGTTGCTAGGGTTTGTCAAGTGGAGATAGTTTGAGTGGTTTTTGCAAAATGATGATCTAGATACCTACACTTGATTCAATTTTGAAATGTCTCTCAAATAGATTTGAAATTGGTTTCTATAAGTTTGTAAAGTTTACTTGTGTTCATTTTCACTTGGTCTAGCAAGGGGGGAAAGAAGTAGAATTTTTTCTGTTGGAAAACATTTACTAGAGATGCCCAAAGTGGGTAGGTGTTAACTTTGGCCAAAATGACCATTAGGTCATATGCTTCATATATTGATTTTATTTTGATTTGTTTTTGTTTGGTTTTTATGTAGATGATATTATTTTTATCTTTAAACCATTTCTCCACATATATAACAATCAAACATGGCATAGCAAGCATTCATGCATTAATAACAATCACACATGCATTCATAAGGGTTTAAGAATACAACTTTTTGTTAACCCTAATCTTGGGTGATTAGAACTTGATAATCTTGTTTAATATTTTTGATATGTTACAAACCTTCCCTCCTTAAACAGAATCTCGTCCCGATATTCAAGAAAAACTAGGAACTAAAGAGATTGGGAAACTCTGTCCTAATATAATCTTCTCGCTCCCTGGTGGCTTCTTCGTCAGTATGGTTACTCCACTTGATCTTTAGAAACTTGATACTTCTGGTCCGGGTGGTTCTGAAGGCTTCTTCCAAAATACGAATGGTTACTTCACAATAAGTTAGATCCTTGTTGATATCTATGTCTCTATGGTCGATGTTCTTGAAAACTTCGGTCTTCTCCGAACCTTCTAGGCATTTCCTAAGTAACGAGATATGGAACACATCATGAACGGCTGACATCTCTTCCGGAAGTTCTTGCTGATAGGATACTTCTCCTCTATGGCTTAAAATCTTTAAGGGTCCAATATATCTGGGGGCAAGCTTCCCCTTCAGTTGAAAACGCTGCATTCCTTTCAAGGGTGATACTTTGAGATACACAAAATCTCTGACATTGAAGGTCAGGTCTCGACGTCTTTTGTCAGCGTAACTCTTCTGTCTGGATTGGGCGGTCTGGAGGCGTTCACGGACCTTGTGAACCTTCTCTTTGGCTTCTCATAGGATGTCTGGTCCGAATATCTGACTCTCTCCTACTTGCGACCAATTCAGGGGGGTACGACATTTCCTTCCATACAAAAACTCAAATGGGGCCATTTGCAAACTAGCTTGATAACTGTTATTGTATGAGAACTCTGTGAAAGGCAGACAATCTTCCCATTTTGATCCATATTCCAACACAGAGGCTCTCAGCATATCTTCTAGTATCTATTTTACTCTTTTTGTTTGTCCGTCGGTCTCTGGGTGATAAGCTGTGCTGAAATTAATTTTGTTTCCGAATCCTTCTTGGACTTTCTTCCAAAACCTTGAGGTAAACTGGGTTCCTTGATCTGACACTATGGCCTTGGGGGTTCCATGCAGACTGACTATTCTAGAAATGTACAACTCTGCTAGCTTCCAGCTTTGATAGGTGGTCTTGACAGGTATGAAATGAGCTACCTTGGACAGTATATCTACTATGACCCAAGTAGAGTCATTTCCCCTACTAGATGTAGGTAAACCGGTGATGAAATCCATTCCAACAGAATCCCATTTCCATTCCGGAATTTGTAATGGTTGCAAAAGTCCTGCGGGTCGCTGATGTTCCGCTTTGACTCTCTGACATATATCACACTTGGCTATATAGCTTCCGACTTCTCTCTTCATTTTATTCCACCAAAATTTCTCCTTCAAGTCCTGATACATCTTGGTTCCTCCTAGGTGAATAGAATATCATGGGCTTCCTGCATAATGACTTGATTCAACTTTGAATCTGCTGGCACATAAATACGTCATTTATACCATAGAACTCCTTCTTCATCTTTTGTGAATCCGGGTACCTTACCTGTACCGATACGACGTTTGATTCCGTCGATACTGGCGTTTCCTTTCTGGGCTTCCTTTATCTGACTAATCAACGTGGGTTAAAGTTCTATACCAGCTAGAAATCCTTCACTAACTAGCTCCATTCTAAAATTTTCCAACTCCTCATGCAAATTTGGTTGGTCTTCCTTAATCATGGTGTTTAATCTACGGCAATCTACTAAGAGCATGCGCTACCACATTAACTCTATCCATCTCCTTTGCCTCATATTCAGCTCCTTTTGGGTCAAAATATACTTCAAACTCTTGTGATCTGAATAAATCTCACAGCGGTTACCCATGAGGTAATGAGGCCATGTCTTCAAGGCTAAAACTACGACTGCCAGTTCTAAGTCATGGGTAGGATAGTTCTGCTCATTTTTCTTTAATTAGCAGGACATATATGATATTACTTTTCCTTCTTGCATCAACACACATCCGAGACCAATCTTAGATGCATCACAATATACATCAAAAGGCTTCATGATATCAGGCATGATCAAAATTGGGGCTGAAATCACTCTCTTCTTGAGCTCTTGAAAACTTGCTTCACATTTGTCCGTCCATTCAAACTTCTTGTATTTCTTCAACAGTTGAGTCATCGACCTTGCGATGCTTGAAAATCCTTCAACAAACTTGCGGTAATATTCGGCTAATCCAAGAAATGCGCGGACTTCAGTCTAAGTACTTGGAGATTTCCATTCTTCAACATCCTTAATCTTGGAGGGATCGACAACAACTCTTCCTACTAACAAGATATGTCCTAGGAATCATACTTCCTTTAACCAGAACTCACATTTTCTAAACTTTGCATAAAACTGATGCTCTCTAAGGGTTTCAAGGATGGTTCTTAGGTGCTGCTCATGGTTTTCTTCTAACTTGGAATAGATCAGAATGTCAACGATAAAAACAATGACAAACTTATCCAAGAAGTTCATAAAAATCTTATTCATGAGGTCCATGAAATAAGCGGGGGCATTTGTTAATACAAATGACATGACATTGTACTCATACAATCCATATCGGGTAGTGAAGGCAGTCTTTGGGATATCCGTTGCATGAATCTTTAATTGATGATAACCAGTTCTAAGATCAATCTTAGAAAACACTCTGGCACCAGTCAGTTGATCAAACATGTCTTCTATCTTCGGCAGTGGGTATTTGTTCTTGATGGTGACGTCATTCAGCTTCCGGTAATCCATACACAAACGGTTGGCACCATCTTTCTTATCCACAAACAACACAGGTGATCTCCATGGCGATGCACTTGGTGTATCAGACCTTTCTCCAACATGTCATCAAGTTGCTTCTTTAGCTCCACTAATTCAGCGGGGTTCATACTATAGGGTCTCTGAGCTATGGGTCCAGTTTCAGGAACTAGTTCAATGATAAACTCGATATCCTGATCTGGGGGCATACCGGAAATTCATCTTGGAACACATCAGGGTATTCACAGACTACTCTGACTTGGTCAATGGTTAATTGGGCTAAACTCTTGATGCATTTGAATTGGCGGGGTAGCGCCTCAGATACATGCTCTAGTAATACTCCGGTGCTACTGGTCATTGTTATGGCTTTCTTGGCACAATCGATTAATCCTTGATGTTTCTACATCCAATCCATTCCTAGTACTACTTCCAAACCTTTGGTTCCAAGTACTATCAGATTGGCATAAAAATCTATCGCATGTATTCTGATAGGCATGGCCTTGCAAATTTTTCTAGCTTTGGTGGTTGAACCAGGTATTTGAACTATCATAACATGCTTCAAATTTGTTGGTTGAATCTTACTAGTGCATGCAAATTCTTCTGTAACAAGTGAGTGCGATGCTCCAGAATCAAACAACACTCTTGTAAGTACTGAGTTAAGAGAAAACATACCCAACATGACATCTGGCGCTTCCTGGGATTCCTGAGCATTCATGTGGAATAGACGGCCGATACGGTTGTGCGGGTTTCCTGGGGCAAACCTCTTTCCAGGCTGGACGCGGCGTTGCTGTTGGGCAGGTGCAGTGACATTGGTGGCTACAACAAGCTTCTTGGGACACTCATTGGAGTAGTGACACATGACTCCACATTCAAAGCAGGTTATCATGGACTTGTCCTTCCCTGCAAGAGGCGCAACATTGCTTCGAATCCTTGGGGCAGTATTGTTGGTGTTATTGTTGTTGTTGTTGTTGTTATTGTTGTTGTTGTTGGATCTTGGCGGTGCACGGTTGAAGTTATTGGGGTTGTCGGGGTTGTTGTTATGGCCTCCGGGCCTCGGGTTTCCTCCGTCCTGATTGGGATAGTTCAGATGGGGCATATGGGGTCTGTTGTTTCTTGGTGCAATTCTTGCAGACGGGTTGGGGCGGTACTTCGGGGTATGGTGTGGTCTAGGTTGGTGCATCATACGACGCTTACGGTTCTCACAGGCTTGGTTGATCTTTCCTTCCATTTGGATAGCAGAATCCACTAGAGCTTCTAGGTCATCAAAGGGAATGTTGACTAACACTGTCTGCATCTCATCATGTAGACCATTCAGGAATCTCTCCTTATTGTTCTCTTTAGTGTTGATCTCATCAGGGGCATACCTAGCTAGAGACAGAAATTTGTCACGGTATTCTACCACAGTCATCCTTCCCTGCTTCAGCTCCTTGAATTCATCCCTCATCCTCTTGATCAAACCTGGGGGCACATGGGTCCTGCTGAACTTGAGCTTGAATTCCTCCCAAGTCATCATCTATCCTCCGTTCATGGTATGGGTGCTGTTCCACCATGATCTTGCACAACCTGCCAGATAGTGGGTGGCAAACAATACTTTCTCTGTAGCATCAACTCCTGCGACTTCTAAGTTATTCTCCATGGTCTTCATCCAGTCATCGGCATCTAAGGGATCTTCAGATCTACTAAACATAGGGGGATTGGTGTTTTGGAAGTTCTTGATCTTGGATCCATAGTGATCTTGGTTTCCATGGCCTTGGTTGTTGTGTGCCATCTAGGCGATCTGTTTAAGAGTGGCTAGATTGGCTTGATGCCCGGCTCTACCGACTTCTCAATCTGATACTAGCATTTGTAGAATCTAAAGCATTGGATCCTAGGATGAGCTGCTTCCACCGGGGTTTCCACGAGTCATCTGAAGATTGAGATAGATCGTAAGACAAGAGAGAAATTTTCTATGGATTATGGGTTTTGTTCAAAATATTTAAACTTGAGTATTGCTAAGGTTTGAAAACCACAACTCATTTTCATTCATTCATTCCAAGAAACACAGTACAAACCACACACCACAACTACTAAGCAGATGGTTTTAAGAACCATTCTATCAAGCTACGATACATCGAGACCGAATACAAACTCACACCTACGATAGTGCTCAGGTGCGACTACTCATCATCGGAACCGGGGGTTTCTTCATCATCTATGAAGTCGGCGTCATCCTCCTCCATGTGGAACTCCGTGGCGACATCCTCTAGATAGTCATCATCATCACTGAGGTAAGAGTGGATATCCCCACTAATATCTTCACCTTCCTCTTCCTTCTCCTCCAGTTGGATCTCCTGGTCATGGATGGTTTCCTCGAGGGTGGCCACCTTCTGGCGAAGACGAGCAATGATGTGGTCCTTCTTGTCACACTGGCGACGATGTGAATTGCGCGCCATAGCGAGGATGGCGAAGGTTTGTTTCCTCTCGGCTATAACGACGTGATTCTGGTTGGCGTAGGCACGGGCGTTGTCCAACTCCTTCTGGGTCTCGTGCAACATGAAGTCAAGGTGATCCACGTGATGCCTCAGCTCCGGATGTCCTAGCATGGCCAAGGGGTGTCCCATAGATTCACATCTTGCATAGTGGGCGAAGCGGGTGCCATTGATCTAGTTGATGTTCTGCGCACACAAACGCGCAAGTGCCTCCTACATTGCCGTAGCTAGTCCATCCAGCCAGTTGTTCTCCCTCAAGCTGAAGTGTATCTTCTCAAAGGTGGGTGGCTCCATCTTGCCTCTCAGATATGCAACAATCAACCACTGTAGTTCTCCTCCTGGATGATCATTGAGCTGTGCTCCAACGAACTCCGGGTGCGGGCGTTCCAGAATCTCTGCTAGCTGGCTTAGGTCCCTCTCGAAGACGAGCTCTCCTCCGTTTCCCAGCTGGTAGAACTTGCTAAACTTGATTTCCATATATAAGCAATTAGGATGAGTAAGTTAGTGAGGTGATCAAGTGTGTCAAATTTTAGGTAGGATTGCAAGAATTTTGAGGAACATGTGAAATCTTTTTTGAAAGAACCTCAAAGATAAGAGTGAGAATAGGTTTTCATAAATACTCACTTTCTTTATTTTGAAACTAAGTTTTTCAGACGTCCATTCTAACTAGGGTCTCCTATGGTCAGGATGGCTCTGATACCAACTTGTCAACACCTGGATTTTTAAGTCCAGATGTCTGTTATGCCATACATCGCAATCCTAGGATTACCATTTTTGCGAGACATAATAGAATTGGTTCCATAGTACATGATCCATTACAAACCATAATAGTCTTATAAATAGTTGATATCATGATCAAGTCTTAATACACATCAAAGCAGCGGAAATAAACGTAGTAGACTCCGTCTTCATTGTCATAGGCAATGCTGATGATGGGAGATGATCCTAGTTATCGTAGACCTCCTGTTGTCCATCCTCTGGGTTGTCCTCCTCATAGTCTGGACATGGGAATAGCCAGGGACAAAGCCATGATTACTCTTTAAGTACTCGCAAACTATCACTAATACTAGTAGGAATCCTAAGCTCTAGTCTTGTTTGCAACAAGCCAATTTTATTTCATAAGTACTTAATAGTAAAGCCTATTTTAGTTCTCTAGATTACTCAAGTGGGAACCTAGTTTTCCTGTCCACAACCTTATTCTAGTCAAGTCAAATTCATAGTTCAAGTCACAAGTAATTTTCAAAACATCTGACAACGGAACAATATGGCCACTCCAACTGTCCATAACCGCAGACATGGCTATTCGAATAGTTTGACACTTTGTAGAGGTGGTACACTTTCACCACAATATTCGATACATCCATCAGGGATAACCCTGAATTATCATACTTGGTATGCGGATAATCAGTCCTAACCTTTCAATTACACACCCTAGTATAGGCACCTCCCTTATGAGCTTGGCCTCCTAGCCATGGCCAACTGCCATCCCGGGAACTTCATAGGTGGACATTCATATTCACGAGGCAGCCTCAGCTTCACCTCTTTCCGCAAGGGAACCCATACTAGGGCATATAAACTTCCAGCTAAGCTCTACCTAACTCAGGTATTGTGGTTGTACGGTAAAATTGGAATGGTATCGCATCCGAACCCAACCATCAGTTTTTAACAAAGTCAAGGCACATGCTTCATTCAGTATCATCTCCAAGTCATTCTGTTTCACAACACATGTCAAAACATTTCAATAGAATGACTCATCATTCCAAGGTTTTCATAATCATTTTCTCCAAGTGTTCCCATCTAAAGTGATCAAGTTTAGTTTAGCACTAGCCACTATTAATGAGAGTATCACTACTTGAGGGGTGCTAACCAAGTGTAACTACCCAAGACTAGTTCTATGATCTTGATGGTATCCATTATATTTTCCACTAATCACAATTATTTAACTAGGTAAGAAACGCTAGTAAAGGTAAAAGAATAAAGCTTGCAAGTAAAACTTGGGATTCGTATAATCAAGATTGCATAACCAAGCATGCCTAGTGCATCTTGCATAGGTTAGCTTGCATGGATGGATTACATAGCTAAGCTTGCCTTGGTTGGTGCAGTTGTTGAAGTTCTCTTCTTCTTCGTAGTACTCCTCCTGTTCGTACCCTGGGTCAGTACTAGCGTCTATAAATAAATATGAGGTACACAATCACCAAACAGTACTTAACTACTTCTATTTAGCACACAGTGGCTCACACTAGATGATCTAGCATCATCTCATTCAGTACATGAAATATTGACATATTCTTATTTATCTTATTTTGGAAAAGTAATTTCTACTCATTAAAAAATATCTAATATTTAATATCCTCAAATTAGAATATGGGATCATGTTGACACATGTCATCCCCACATTTCCAGTACTTGGGAAAGTGATTTAAAGAGGTTGGCATATATTACCAAGTTTAATATTGCTATTTAATAATATTAAAGTGACTAGAAATGCCTATATAGCATTCTTTTATTCCTAGTCCATGATTACTCCATGTAAAGCTACGTCTTTTTACATATTCAGATATAGCATGACAAATGTGATTTTTGAGAGATGAAATCAACTCAAAAGCATTTATGGTTGATTTTATAATAATGTTTGAAGTTGGAAATGTCTCCATCTTGTTATTTTCACTATAGGTTTTCTATAATTTCAAATGGTTTGAATCCAACGGGAGTGTATAGAGATTTTAAATATCTTTCTAACAAAATTGGATCCATGCAATTTGGTTCAGTAAATCTCTTTGAATTCAATTTTCAAATCACTAACATAATAGCAATTTGGTTCAGAAAATCTCTATTTGAATTTTTGGGCTAAGCGCGGGAATGAACATGGGCCGGCCCAGCTACGCGGCGCGCACAGGGCTACTCTCAGGCTGGTCCGACACGTCAGTGACTTTATCTAAACAAAACGGTATCTGCGAATCTAGGCCACGCGATTAGAACGAGATCGACGGCTGAGCTTCGTCATCTCTGTCGCAGTGAGCACGGGGGATTCTAAACCTAATTCGACAGAGGGGATCGCTGGGGGCTTACCAGGGCTCTAGATAGGTCCGGCGATGGGGGCGAATGGGCTGGTAGACGATGGCGAGTCGAATGGTGGTCGCGGTGGCTCCTGGGGTGGCTCCAATCAACGGCTCCTTTTCTTCACTGAAGCGGCAGGCTCCGGTGAAATTCCGGCGATGTCGTGCTCGCCTTGCTCCGAGGAATTGTCAGGGGTGTTTCTGGGAGAGAGGGGAGTCGAATGGTGTGCCTTTGGAGGCTGGGGGAGGGTCCTATTTATACAGCGGTGAGAGGAGCAGCGTGGCATGGATGAGGCTCATCGGCGACGTTGCTACAGGGCGCTATCGGTATGACGGAGGGCATAGGTCGACGCGGTGGTCTGCGGCAGTCGTCATGCGCATAGTGGCATATCAAGGCGTTGTCTTAATCGGTCGGGAGACGTCCGTGTTCTGTGCGGGTACCATGGTGTTCGTCATGGCGTACGGTGGTGACATGGCCGTGAATGGTCGTGTCTGGGAGGTCGCTGGTGACACGGCGAGTGAAGGTACGCGCGGAGAGAGCAAGGCGCGGCGTGGATGGGCGGAAATGGCTCTGCCGTGCGCTCAGCATGGCAGCGAGTTAAATGGGCACGACGCTGCTGGCTTCTCCACTGCTTGGCTTTGGTCGAGGCGTGGACAGAGGGGTGCGGTGAGGTCACGCCTACCTCCTCGTGGTCGTGGTAGAGGGTGGCATGGCTCATGGCGTCGTGTCCATGCTCGACCGGCATGCCACGCTCGGATACGGGCTGACACTGGTCATTGCGGCGAGTGAGGGGTGCTAGTTGCACGGGCCGGTACTAGGGGTGATCGTGGGTGAGTAACTGAGGCCGAATTGGGTACAATGGTGAGAAATTGATTGATCAAAACAGTAAATAGTTGGTATATCTGTACTCTGCTTTTTAAGTGTTGATTAAATGGCCGCATGAACTAAAGATTTGAATTTTCAAATTATATTTGGTGGGTGTGTTAACCACATGCTTGAGTGTCTCTGGTTGCTAGGGTTTGTAAAGTGGAGATGGTTTGAGTGGTTTTTGCAAAATGATGATCTAGATACCTACACTTGATTCAATTTTGAAATGTCTCTCAAATAGATTTGAAATTGGTTTCTGTGAGTTGTAAAGTTTACTTGTATTCATTTTCACTTGGTCTAGCAAGGCGTAAAAGAAGTAGAATTTTTTCTGTTGGAAAACATTTACTAGAGATTCCCAAAGTGGGCTAGGTGTTAACTTTGGCCAAAATGACCATTAGGTCATATGCTTCATATATTGATTTTATTTTGATTTATTTTTGTTTGGTTTTGACCTAGATGATATTATTTTGATCTTTAAACCATTTCTCTACATATATAACAATCAAACATGGCATAGCAAGCATTCATGCATTAATAACAATCACACATGCATTCATAAGGGTTTAAGAATA
This sequence comes from Avena eriantha, assembly GCA_910589775.1. Lineage (NCBI taxonomy): Eukaryota > Viridiplantae > Streptophyta > Magnoliopsida > Poales > Poaceae > Avena > Avena eriantha. The sequence goes on from OU342742.1 coordinate 295,150,458, forward strand.
AAGTTTTTGTTAAACCTAATCTTGGGTGATTAGAACTTGATAATCTTGTTTAATATTTTTGAGATGTTACAACTATCGATGCCATGGGATACGTCCTACAGGATTACGTCCCTTAATAGCGCAGTAATTCGATTAATGTCGATTGCTGACTGTTGTGGTTATGAAGATGATGTGAGCAGCGGTTGTTGCCTATTCGTCCACATACGGAGTTTCTCCCACACATACATAGTTAAGAATGTTCATGATGATAATCTTTATCTTATATCTTTACAAACACTAGTGGTGTTCCGCTACTCCCTGAGAACGCTTTTTCCCTACTACAGTTCCAATGTCTCTTACATACGTGATACTTACTTTCTATATTAAGTTACTTTGCTTTACTTTATTATTGCTCTTATATCCAAAACCCAAAAACACCTTTTTCATATTACTCGCATTTTATCTTGTTACTTAGAACTTTATCTAGCATTTCTATTGCAATATTTATTTCAAGCATTATTAGATTTTAGACTCCTACTCCCGATGGGATCGATATATTTATTTCGAAACTAGCTACAAACGATATGTGCACTTGCCGTCATCAGTACGTAATTCTCATGAGGAATACAAGTTATATAATGTCCATTAATTATCTCTATTTTGGATCTTTTTGCCTCGTGTTGAGATTTATGGTTATCACATTATGGGGGAGTCAAATGCTTATTGCATATTATAAGCCTATAAAATGTGAAAATTTAAGGTAGTGTAACTTAGAATTGATATTTATAATTATCTAGCCCCTGTGTGGCACATTTTCTCAAACAAGTTCAATTTTGCTTGAATGCCCATTTTTCTCATATTTTGGATCTTGTTTGTGAGAGTTTTTCTTGGTATGTGTTTCCTCAAATTTGGACCTCTATATCCTCCATGGAAACCATTTGCTTCAAGTTACTCTAATCATTAATGATTGTGTAGCTATATGGAGCTATCAAGATTCTCTATCTAAGCATCAAACTTAATTTATATGCTTATGTTGTGAATATGATCTTGGATATTCTTGCAATCTACCTCGGGAAATTGTCCATATACTTCTTATATTTGTACAATTGGTACTCCATATATGGTAGAATTTATTGATCATAGTTACATTGGTTTTATGCGTTGACCCCTATGTTTTCCTTACTTCGTTTGGATCACTTGAGTTTATTAGCATTCTTGTGTGTCTTATTTAATGTAGGTATTAGTGATGATCCCATTTGTGTGCATTTTGCATTCAAAAGCAAAATCCCTACATAATGCACTTCATGGGGGAGGTCTCCTATATTATTTAGAACACTCATTATGCTTCTTGTTTGGTCCATATCATGTTTTATGTGCTGGGAAGTTCAATCTTTTTGGTTTGGTATTTTGTGCCATCATGAAAAGTATGGAGAGTTTGGTTTATTTGTTGGAACCTTGCTCTTTTTGGGAGTTGGTTTTGTCTCATTCCTTGTTTCTTGATTTGACCTTTTAGAATGAGATAAATTCTTGATTTAACCTTTTAGAATGATTTGTGTTCTTGTATATATTTTTATCTTTGACCTTTGCCTAGTTCATTTGTTGAACTTGTGATCTTTCATGTGTTGATTTCGTTATTTGATATAATTTGGACACCTTTTGTTGTGTCACACTCTTGTGCGTGCCGTCTTGGTTTACTTGGTGTTTTTGTTCAAATTGTATCTCCTTTTGGTTCTTGAAAGTCTTGTCCATTCATATTTACTACATGTTTATATTATGGCATGCTTTATCTCTTTGATCCAATATATAGGCAAACTCCACCAAATCCTAATGGCTAAGATGTGCATGAAATTCAATTTCATATCTATTTGCACATATTTATGTGGAGTCTCACCTATGTATTGTAGTTGCACTAACTAGTTTGGACCCAATTTGTTTGGGGATCATTTTGTAATGTATTTTAGGTACATTCGAGATATCTTGGATGTTTATCTCTTCAATTAGGAAGAAGTGGTGTCTACATGACAATTGGAGGCAAGCTAGGATGATCAATTAATTCATATCATCTACATCCTACCAATTATAGCTCGGCAACAAGTATCCCTTACTCATGCATACATATATTGCTTCCAACCTTTTGTAGGTTGCTTCCTGGCATAATTTCTTTTGTAATTGCAAATGTTGTTGTTCATGATAGAACTCCTTATTGCAAATGTAAGTAAGTTGAGATGAGTGTATATAATTGGTACTATACAAAATCTTGCATATGATTCACCATTCCCAAATATGTCAATCTAGAAATATTATTGCCTATCTTTTCCTCAATTGCTCTCATGTGCAATAGTGAGAATTTGCAAGTTGTTTTTTGTGATACTTGTTGCCTTTCTCCATATATTCCAACCATCTCCTTTTCCCTTGATGATATTTGTAATATATGTGGGGTGTTGGTGTTTGAAGCTCATTAATGTGCAATAAGATTAAATTGTGCCTTTGGCCCTGCTTTCAAGCAAAAACTTATTGGTATATTCTATGACTTGATCTTGCTTTTCATATGATTTTTGTGTATGTGTGCTTGTTTCCTTGTGGGCATATGTACTTGTGATGTTTTCCACTTATAAACTTATACACATAAGAGAAGAAAATTTTAGTTGAGATTGTATTCCTTGGAGACCACCTTTTATTTCATTTTGATGCTTCAGTGGCTTCCAAATTTATTTGCCAATGAGTGCTTGTCTCCTATGTTTGCATCTTGGATCACTCATATTGGATCTCTCATGTCTTTCCTTATTAAATGAGTTAGAGGAGCGAGGATTCCATGATTGTGCACTTTGTTCCCAAATACAATTATTATAATTGGTGCATATTCCTTGGGGAGCTCCTCTAATTCATTTAAGAATGCTCATTTGTCGTCTTGCTCACCTTTTGTGTCATAAATGTTTAATTTTTTTGAGGTGAAACAGTAGGGATAATCCCCACTGCAATTGTTTTATTATAAGTTATGAGTATGTTACAAAGATAAAATACATATATTCTATTGATCTAAGGCAGATCAAATCAAGAAGATAAAGCCACCTCTAAAGTGGGCAAAATCTACTCTATCCCTGATCTAATTGTTGATTTAGCCAGGTTTTGAATTTCTCCTTGTATTTTCTTTTGATTCTGAACTGTATCCATCCATCTCTTGATAGAAGATTGCTTTCCATCTTTCTAGTGTGGGTCTTTTGTCATTAAATATCTTCTCATTTCTGCATATCCAGATACTCCAGGTAGCCATGACAATGATTTCCATTGCAAATGGCAGGTGTAACTTTTCTTTGATGTCTGAAATAGCTTCCAATCCTGATAAGTTTGCAGTTCTGTTTTTGTAAATATGGTCCCAGCATTTGTTTAAAAAAGAACATTCCCAGAATAAATGGTTAACTGATTCTTCCAAGTAACAGTTGGAAGTTACATAGTTGTAGTCAGGCAGGATGAACTATTTTCTTTTCAGAAGATTCCTTGTATCCAGTCTGTCTAGAAGCAAATGCCAGAAGAAGAATTTGTGTTTATTTTGGCAAGAGGATGTCCATAACCAAGAGAAGTGTGGTGGTGATGGGGAGTAGCCAAGCCTGGATGAGTAAGCCTTTTTTTACTTCAAATTTATCTGACCCCCAAATATAACTCCAGTTATCATGGATGTCCCCATGAGTGGTTGGCATGATTTCCTGGCATCTTTCTTCCATGATTAAAAACTCAGAGTAGGCTTGTTGAGAAAGAGGTAGGTGAAAATTATCCTCCAAGAAATCAACATGTAAGAAGTCATGTACACTGATATTTGAAGACTTAGCATAGGACATAAGATGTGGGAATTTATTCATAAAGCACTCATCTTGCCAAAGGTCAGACCAAAAATAGGCAGACTTTCCTGAATTCAGATTGCACTTAGCCATGCCTTTAAAATTATCAATTAATTTGATATGAGATTTCCACCAGAATGATCCTTCCATGCTTCTTCTAGGTAAATTTCCATTTTTGTAGTAGGTTTCCCAGATGAGATGAACCCAAGGGATGTCATGGTGATTGTAGAATTTTTCCAGGTTCTTTAGAAGGAGGGCAGTATTTTGAATTTGGAGATTTAGGACTCCTAGACCCCCTTGGTTTTTAGGACGACAGATTTTATCCCAAGATACTAGTGCTTGTCCTTTGGCTTGAACATCTTCAATCTTTTTTCTCCAAAGACAATGTCTCATGTATTTTATAATTTGATCCTTGATGGCAATTGGTACCTCCAGACAGCTCATGAAAAAAAGAGGGAGTGAGGAAAGTACAGATTTTACCAGTTGCAGTTTTCCTCCATAGTTCAAGAAATCAGCTATGCCACAAAGTCTTCTTTCAACTCTTTGAACAATAGGCAGAAAGTGTTCCATGGATGGTTTTATATGCTTAGTGGAAATCCAAGATAGGTGAAAGGGAGGCTGCCAGTTTGACAATTGATTGTCTGAGCAAAATGCATCAACCTATCATTACATAAATTTATTGGCATCATGCTAGACTTCAAGTAGTTGACTTTGAGTCCAGTGGAGTTTGCAAATGTTTGAAGAAGAGGTTTTAAGCACAATAATTGAGTATCATCTACCTTAAGTACCACAAATGTATCATAGCATATTGAATTATAGGGAAATCGCTGTTGGGAGGTCCATCTATTGGGGGGGTCAGAAGATTCATGTGCATGGCCTTATTCAAGACAGATTGTAGTAGGTCAGCAGCAAGAACAAATAGTAGTGGTGAAAGGGTGTCTCCTTGTCTCACACCTCTCCTGCAATAGAATATTTTCCCAGGCACCCCATTTAAAAGATTTTAGAGGATCAAATTCAAAAATCATTCCTATCCATTTGATCCATTTCCTGCCAAATCCTCTTGCTTTGAAGATATTTATGATGGCAGAGTGATCAATTGTATCAAATTCCTTCTCAAAATCTAGTTTTAGAATTAGGATTTCCTCCTTTGATTTGTGGCATTGGAGTAGGTATTCAAATGCCCATCCAAGGCAATCCTGAATAGATCTATTATTGAGAAAACCATATTGATTTTTATGCAGCAATTCCAGAATAACAGATTGCAGTCTGTTTGCAAGATGTTTGGTAATGATTTTGAACACACAGTTCAACAAGGATATTGGTCTGAAATCAGTAGAGGTAGAAGGGCACGTAATTTTAGGAATGAGAGTGATGTAGGATGAGTTGATGCTTTCAAGAGAGACTTTCTCATTGTAGAAGTCATGGATCAGTAGTTTGATATCATTTCCAATGATTGACCAACAACTTTTGATAAATTCATTGTTAAAACCATCAGGCCCAGGGGACTTGTCATTTGGCAAATCAGATATAACCTCCTCAATTTCTTTGTCAAGAAATGGCCTTTCTAGTGAATTCTTCATCTCATCAGTCATACCATTTCCATAGAAATCTTCAAGGTTGAAAAGCATCTCAGTTTTGTTTGATGTACCCATTCTTGCTTTGAAGTCATTCCATAGAATATTAGCCTTGTCATAGTGATTAAAAAATTCAAGCCCACTATCATTCTTGATCATTGATATATAATTGTGCCTATAACTGATGGTAGCTTTGCAGTGAAAAAACTTTGTGTTTTCATCACCTAGTTTTACCCATTTGATTTTTCCTCTTTGTTTCCAATAGGTGTTTTGATTCCGGAGAAGAGATATAATATGGGATTTCAGAATATCTCTGAGGTGCCATTCATTGATGGTTAAGGTTCTACACTCTTCAAGTAGATCCAGAAGGTCAATTGTGTCATTCACCTTATCTATTTGGTCTTTTAAGCATGGCAACTGCTTGGCCCAAATCTTGATGCCTCTCCTCACATTTTTCAACTTGGCACATATCCTTTTTGCCAAGTCCTAGTGATTCACTGGTATATTTCAGGCATTTTGCACAATCTGTCTAAAATCAGAATGATGAAGCCAGTAAGTTTCAAATCTAAATATTTGTGCCTTGGGAATGTTAGTTCCAATAAACATGACACAAGGTAGGCGATCAGAAGAGGCTTGGATAGGGGGGGTAACCAAAGTACATGGATATTTGGTTGTCCATGAGCTAGAAGTAAAAAACCAATCTAGCCTTTCCAGAAGGGGGTCTTTCTGCATGTTACTCCAAGTGAATTTCATTCCTTTCAGTGGTAGTTCAATAAGTCCCAGGTTGCTGATAGCATCATTAAAAAACATAGTATCATTAACATCACCCCCACTTTTATTTCTATCAGTAAGTCTTATGATAAGATTAAAATCTCCTAAGACAAGCCAATCCACATTATCAGGCATTATGATGTTGGAAAACTAGTCCAAAAAGTCAATTTTCCTACCAGCTTAACATGGGCCATAGATAGTTGTAAGAGTCCAGGAGTCATTAGATAGTTGGGAGGTGAAAGTGACAGAAGTGGAGAATTCATTTTGGAATGCTCTGGTTCCATTAAATAATGAACTGTTCCATATGATGATGATCCCTCCAGAAGCACCAATTGAAGGTAGAAAGTCAAAACTGTCAAACTTATTTGGACAGAATTTCTTTAAATAATTTATATCAAAGATTTCTCTCTTGGTTTCTTGGAGACAAATGATATCACATTCAGATTCAATGATTTTACTTTTTAATGCCAACCACTTCTTCTCAGAGTTAATTCCTCTGAGATTCCAGTTCAGAATCTTCCAATTTATGTTGTTACTCATTGATAAACAAGTTGAGATAGCATTGGGGTGATACAAGATTTGTAGTCACACAAACAAACTTGTAAATATCATAAGGTACTGAAGTCATAAACATGCATAGTAGCATAATGGTTCTAAACAACTCATAACAGACTCCAAAGGTAATTTATCCAGGCACAAAAGAACAATATTTTGCAGACATTAAAAACATTATTTAGGTGCTTTCTTCTTAGACTGCTGTCCACAAGATTCAGCAACTCCTCCTTTCTTCTTGCTTGAAAGGTTTGTGTCAGAACCAATCTTCTTTGGTCAAGGTTTTCCAGGTGGCTTGATGGTCAGATCATTGACCCTGCTCTTCTTTAGCAGCCTTTTCTCAAGTTCACCCTCCTTAACCTTGCAAAACGAATCAGCAAGGTTCTTAACAACTTTATTACTGAGACAAGGTGGAGCAGCATTGCAAGAGAGACAATTAAGATTAGAACAATTCACATGGATTTTAAACCCCCCATTAAGTTCCACAATTCCGGGGCTCCTTCTCACCTCAGTGTCCACCAAAGGTTCTTTTCCCCTCCTTTTTTTGCTGGAGCATTTGGCACCATCAACTTTGATGGAGATTCATTCAGGCAGTAAGGAGGCATCTGTCCAACACACTCATTAGGGGTAATGAAAGTAAATGTATTTTCTTCTCCAATTGGCTCCTTTATAATATCCCAAAGAGGAGAAGTAAGAAAGTGTCTTGCCCAACTGAATTTTTACGGAGTGATGAGCATGAGTGTGATCTAGTTAAACCAACTTACAGGGATATCACATTGCAGTCTGCCTTTGCCAGGTGAGGAGTTGATGTGTGGAGCAAAGAATTTGTCCCAGAGCTCCATTCCTTGCTTGGAGAAGGACTGCTTAGCAGATAGCACCTTAGAGGAGTTGACAAAAGGAGTGAGGGCCATTCCAACTTGCAGGTGTGCCTCATTGGGAGAGAGAAGGTTTGTGTCTTCAATCATCCAGTCATCCTGCTGATTTCCTTCATTAGCATGATGGCTCTCCTCCTCGTCATCCTGGTAATTCTGCAGAATATTAAGCAGTCCCTCACCCATGCCCACATCCTGGTTAGCTTCAACAATCTGTTGTTCCACTTCAATATCATTAGCTCCATGGACAGAAGCCTTGCCATTGTCAGATGAATCATTGGCCACAGGAATGGAACCAGTAAAAACACTGTCAGCCTCCTGAGGTGGCAAATCCAGGTTATCAATAGGCATGTCAACACCCTCAACAAACACAGGTCCTTGAACTGCATTCCAATTACCCCAACCAGCATTATTCTGTTGAGGTGTTGGATCAACCCATTGGTCCCATCCACGAATGTCCCCTTCAGGTTGTGGAGGAGGAGGTGGTGGAGGAGGGGGCAAAAAATGGGTCCCACCACAGGCAAGGGATGAGGGTCAGCATCATCATCAGGTAGTGGGTCCTCATCAGGTGGGCCCCCTCCCAGGAGGTTGCTATTTAAAAGTTCCACAGAGAAAGTCCATGATTCAGTTTCCACAAGGTCCCCAATGGTGAATCTAACACTTTTAGGCACATCCAAAAGGTTAGTGACTCTGAGTTTAGCAATGATCCTGCCCTTGTGCTCAAGGTCCCTTTCCCAAAGCAACACCTTACCAATATCAGAGAAAACAACATTCAGATCATCAGTATGCCAATGATCAAGTGGAGGACCCAGGAGCATGACCCAACATTCATTGTTAAACTGAGTCCTACGCTAGTTAATGCCCTCATTGTGCCTAGCAAAAGAGATTTCAACATCCTAGAAAGGTATTGGACCCGCATCGATTAAATGGTCCCGGTCATTGACATTGATAAATGTTTATGGGGGAGTGAGGATTCCATATTTATGCATGTTGTATTCAAATGCAACTATTCTACTATGTGCACAAATCTTAGGGAGCTTCTCTATTTTATTTGAGCACATATTTTATTGTATCGTAATATCTTATTGTATCCAATTGTTTTTTTGGATCTTGTGATTGCTTGAATTATTTGTTGATGCTTCTTTTATTAATTTTATTTTCCAATCTTTGGGTCCTCAATATAGTTCTACTTCCTCCCAAGTATCCATCGTTGGATATGTGCAAATGCACACCTTTGGAGAAATTTTCACTATATTGGCCTTCTAGAACTTTTCACCCATTTTGGCAATAGATGCCAATGGGGAGAAGTTTTATAGGATTTAAGGGAAGTTGGTTTATGCTTTGAGTTTGTTCCTATGCATTTTCCTTTCCTTCTCTTGCATCTTCGTGTTGTTGAGCATGTGGAATATATAGAGGAAACTCCACCAACGGTAATTGTTGGCAATGTATGCAATGAAATTCAAGTTCGTCACACATGCATAGATTATGGGGGATTTTGCTCTATATATTGTGGTTGTACCAATATCACATACTTGTGTAGTATTTGATATTGGTGCTACCATTTTTGTTTGTTAAAAATCCTTATATAAACCCTCTCAAAGGGATTGTCATCAATTACCAAAATGGGGGGAGATTTAAAGAGCTTGTGGTCCCCCATGTGTGGTTTTGGTAATTAATGACAATCTCTATAGACTAATGTTTGCATTGAGTTGCACTTGTAGGAATTTTCCATTGGCATCTCTTGGACCATGTGTTGGCTTCAAGGTAGGAGGATTGAAGAAGAAGAAGAAGAAGCAATGTCCAAAGGCTTTGGGCCTTTTGGAAGAAGAATAAAGAAAAGAAGATCAAGAGTGTCTTGAAGAAGAAGATGGAGTTCCTAATGCGTATATTCAAGACATCATCCAAATGTAGTTAGAAGAAATTATTTACAAGATTTCATGCTTGAAGCTTGTCATCCTCGGTGATCATACTTTGAGTAATAAAAGTACAAACAAGTGGTTTCCCCATGGTGTATGGGGGAACAATTCGTAAGTCTTCATCAAGCAAGGACGAGCAAGATCAATCAAGAAAGATGTTCCATCTTGAGGAACAGAAGATCATATTCTTCAAGCTCAAGTGGAATGCTCAAGAAAAAGGTATGATCTTGATACGTTTTCCCTTTTGCCGGTCTCATGTTGTTAGTTGGGAGACCGGTTTATAGGATAGATAACCGAACTATCAAGAGCGGCTCTCAAGTGAGTAACCTGATCATATCTTTCAAAGAGAGCACAAACCTTTTCATACTTGCATCATCTTTCTTGGTTGTTATTTGGTTCTTACCCATTAGAGGATTTATAGCTTGTTTTAATCTCCATGACAAGCTCAAGTTCATCGAAAACGGATTTCGTAAGCATTCTCTATTACGTTTCCAATTTGGAGGTTTTACTGGTGTGTTTTTTATATATAGGTTAACCCCTTCATCGTTTGATTCTATCCTCCCTTGCTGGAATATGATGGTTCCCTGCATGATCTTGTAGATCTTCTAAACGATCCCAATAACATCAAAATCGCAGTCCGGATGCAAAAGTTATGGTTGTTTTTGTATTGGTTTATCTGTCAGTTTTCGAGGGGGCGGAGACTCCGGTCTTGTACCCTACAGACTTTGGGGGGGGGGGGCGGTGGAGAGTGCAGCCAAAATTCTATTCCAAACTCCGGAGGGTGTATAGAGAGCATCTAGAGGCTCGCCAAAGTCTGGACCCCGGAGACTCTGGTCCGAAAGGCCGGAGACTCTGAGATAAGTGTTCTGCAACGGCTAGTTGACATGGCGGACCTATAAAAGCCCCTTTCTTCCTCCTTAGGTTGGTTGCTTGCTCTCTCCCTCTCTCTCCTCCATTGTTTCTACCTTCAAGTGCTTGCAAATACTCTCAATCCCTCCCATATTTCCTGAATCTTGTTGGGGATTTGAAAGGGGAGATCTAGATGTACAACTCCACCAATCCATCTCTCCTCTATGTGAGGGGAACATCTTGGGATCTAGATCTTGGGGCTTCTTTTGTGGATTTCCTCTTGTGTTCTTCCTCTCTTATTCCCCCAATAGCTTTTGTAGCTTTGGTGGAATGTGAGAGTCAAGAACGTACCATTGCATTAGGTGCACAGTTTGAGTTCTCTATGGAGGATTTGGTTGATGAAACCAAGAAGCTTGTTACTCTCGGATTCTTGGAACCCTATACGGTTAAGTGGCCTTTGCGGTGAGTATTTGGGTCCACCAATTAAGTTGTGGAGCTCCCCCCAAGTTAGTGTCCTTAGTGGTGATTATTGGGAGCCTCCAATTAAGTTTTGGGGATTGGCCCAATCTTGTACGGATTTGGTGACCGCCCTCAAGTGTCCCATAGTGGACCAGGTGCTTCCTGTGCGGCGACTGCTCAGGAGAATAGGGTGAGGCATGTTTTGGCGTTGGTGGCCTTAGTACTGCCCACCCCTCTAATGATACATACTCCCTTTTTGGGAGGAACTCGGTAAAACATCGTCGTCCCCGCGTGCCTCAATTATCTCTATACCCGAGCTCTTTACTTACGCACTTTACATTGTGATAGCCTTCGTGCTTGAAGTAATCTATAACATCCCAATTTCAGCAACCCTGATTAGTTGTCCATAATGCAAAAAATAGGGGGAACAAAAACTTTTTCATGTTTAGTAATGCAGTGTTGGCTTGTTGTTTGCTTGTGCTTATGCATCTGAATGTGTAGTGGATGATATACTCCTTACCTCACCCTCAATTGACAAAAGCTATTTAATAAAACTGTCTTGGCACTTTTAACATATTCTCAAATGTTCTGACATTTCAAAACCTGAGCCAATATGCCTTTGCAACCCAAACTATTTTATTAGCTTCTATTAACCAAACTATGGAGAGCTATATAATATAACCTCTTTATGTTCTCAAGACAGAACTTTCAACTACTCTTACCTCTAGGTTTCCCCAAACCGTTTTTATAAAGCTTTTGAATTCTACTCTTGGTAGAGATACCAAGGACTCTCACCTTATTCATACTACAACCTTTCAAACTACACATCCTTACCTCAAGCTAAACTTGATGGTAACCCTAGTAGTAGTTGAGTTGCTTTCTTAGATGAGTTGCCTTGTTTTGCTGTTTGAATTGTTTGCTTAGGAAAGTAGTAAGAGCTACTCTAAGATATCATCCTCAAGCAATCAAGCTAAAGAAAGATTGTAAACCCTAATCAAATTCCCTAAGCTTACCCTTTTCATCTGGTCACTAAAGTGACTATCTAATCCCTTAAGAAGATCACCTTTGAATTCATTCCTTCTAGAAGCTTCCAAATAAAATAGACCAATATCAAGCATGGATTCTTTCTACTCAATATACACTTCAAATTCATCCATTTGATGATGATTTGTAACCTTGGATCCTCTCAAAATCATCCCCTCTTATATTCTAGTAAAAACCCTAAATCTACCAAAATATGACCTGATAACTATTTCAATATCACATCTTTGAATCTCCCCCATTTCCACTCCTTCTGCATTTTTGGTAATGCACTGAACCATCTTTTAAAACATATTAATGACTACCAATGTCCACTCTTTCCTTTGCCTTGATCATCTTTTAACCCACTTGTTCTTGATGGTTTCACAGGCAAGAAAATAATAATTCCTGCAAATCTTATCAACTAGCCTACTTTGGAAGTAGCTCACATATCCATACTATCTACTTTTGACCAACTGTTTGCATGATTGTAATCTACTCATGAAGGTCTATCAAACCGTACTTCACTTTTTTTAATTCGATGCTTGTGCTTCCAAAACCCACAATGTTTTGAAGGCCATTTAATAACCTGCTTTGGCACCCTTATTTTATTCAAAGTTTGGAATCAATCCCTGGAGATCTCAATCATTATAAACCTCAAACCTATATACCATGGTGATATACATCACTTCGTCTATCCATACATATAGCCGTTGACCCAACGTGAGCTCTGAGCTCCAAGATCCAACAAGGTTTTGTAGGTATGAATATTATAATGCCTAAGATCCTTTGTCCCATGTTCTCCTTCAAAATCAAGCATAAATGTCAAAAAACAAGGTTGAAAATGTTTGATACAGAATGTAGACATTATCTAACTTGGATATAAGAATTTAGCAAAATATTAACCAAAATTGTTTCGTCCCTAGAACAATTAAACTCCTTTATTTGACAAAAACTTCAAAACTCCATCTATGAAGGAAACTTTTCTTTTATCCAAATCACCTACCAAAATTAAGTCACCTTTGAGACCTATATACCATACCCTATATTCCCAATTCAAAAATAAATATTTTTTATAAGTTTTAATAATTATTTTTGCCTACTTCCTTAAATGGTAGAAATGATAAAATAAATGTTTTAAATACTTTTCTGCCTCAAACCAAAGTGTGATACCATATCTGGGACTATCTCAAACCAAAAACCTTCTCTGTCCAATTCAAAAATCCCATATAGATTCAATAAAACACATTCAGCACTTTTTGGAGAATTAATATAAAGAGGATCTAGACTTTTCAGAAAAATCCCAAATAATTCTTGGAGATGCACCTTGATCACATCTACCTACTAGCATCATTGTTCCACCTTGCCAATATCATCTCTTGAGAACTTGTTCATGATCTACAGATATAGCCAAATGGGACACTTGCCCAAAACTTGAACCAAAACTCAATCATTCACTCCCCTCACCCAGATCTACTCTCCCCTGCCCTATTTCACTCGCCGGGACATCGGAGACACCCCCCCGGGTTGCTTGACCGAAAGGAGCACCTCCCGCGAGCTCCTCATTCTCGATCCCCAGCGGTGTCACCACTACCAACCCTGGGTCCCCCATAACCTCCTCCTCCACGCGGAACTCTCCTTGCCAACATGCATGCACCAGAGAAAACAGCTCCGGCGAGTACCGAAGCAGGCTACGCCGGCACGCTTGATGACCCACAAGTATAGGGGTGTATTGCAGTTTTTTCGATAAGTCAGAGTGTCGAACCCAACGAGGAGCAGAAGGTGCTGGCTAGTGGCTAGGAGCAGGAATTCTTTGCAAATACTTAGCAAACGGATTTTTAGGGGTTTTTAATAATGTAGGTAAATAAAGTACGAGTAAATAAAAGACAATAAGAATAAATGCAGCAAGTGGCCCAATCCTTTCTTTAGCAAGGATAAGCTGGTTGTATTACTTAAGATGACCAAACGTTCTCGAGGACACATGGGAATACTGTCAAGTGCTTTCGCTTCATAAAGTTGATTAATCTTCTTTAGTTTGCTAAGTGTTGTGTGGGTGAACCTATGCTAATGTACCGACCTTCCTAGGACTAATACATACTTATGATTATACCCCTTGCAAGCATCCGCAAGTACAAGAAAGTAATTAAGGTAGAAACCTAACCAGAGCTTTAAAATCTAAGACCCTGACGTCCCTTGTGCAATGGTTTCCAAATGGGGGTTCAGGTTTCTGTCACTCTGGCAACCCCTACGATTAGTAGTCAAATACACAATGCATTCCCCTAGGCCAATATAGGTGAAGTGTCATGTAGTCGACGTTCACATGACACCACTAGAAGAAGTACACCACAACTTAAATATCAAACTATTGAATCTTTCTCAACACAATTCCACTACTAACAACATGACTTCTCCCATGTCCTCAAGAACAAAACGAACTACTCACAAGACATCATATGGATCAAGATCAGAGATGATATAATGATATGTAACAATCTGAACATAAATGATAATTCAATGGTTCACTCAATAGCATCAACTACAAAGAGTAATCAACACCGGGAAAGTTTCCCCTAAGAACTATGCTAGATTCAACCCAATTGTTACAGCGGTATGACGTGGTGATGATGGTGCTGGTGGAGATCATGGTGGTGATGATGATGATGATGATCCCGATGAAGTCCAGCTTGATGGTGGTGTTTATGGCGATGACCTCCCCTCTCCGGGAAGGAAGCCCCCAGCAGAATTCTGTCTGCCGGAGAGATCTTTCTCTTTCTCGGTGTTTTATGCCCCGTAGAGGCGGCGGAATCTTTCTGTGGTCGCTCCTCGAGTCTTAGGGTTTCAGGAGGATAATATACGCCAGAGGGGAGAGCCAGGGGTGGACCAGGGTGTCCACACCACCTGGTGGCGTGGCCTAGGGTGGCCAGCGCTAGGGGGTGGTGTGGCCTCGTATGGCCCATCTCCGCTTCCCCTTCTGGCTTTCTTCGTCTTCTAGAAAAATAGGATTTACCATGTATTTTCCTGGATTTTCTGATCTTCGCAAATTTTGCCTCCAAACAGCACCTTTTCCATCAGAATCCTGACTGCAGTGGTCCATGCTCCAAAAGTCATCAACCATGCAAAAATAGATGAAATAACATAAGTATCATCTCTTAATATGAAATATATCAACAAATAACAGTAATTTATGATATAGAATAGTGATGCAAAATGGACATATCAGCGCTCTCCCACGTCGACCTATGAAGTTGAACCCCTTCTTCTTGTTGATCCCCAAGATTTTCTCTGTTGGACGCGTCGATCTTGCGCGTCTCCATCTCCCCTACGCCCTTAGGTGAGCCCCCCCTTGATAGCTGTGAGATTCGACACATTTTTTATGGCTTTTATTGATGGTTTTCTCCTGGATTTGATCGTTTTCTGGTTTTACCTAATGCTAATACTTTGTTAGCGAAGAAAACTTGGTTTTTAATGTGTGTTTTAAGATCTGAACGTTAATAGAAGGATTTAACTAGAGAAATATAATATTATGGAGAAAACAAGCAAGTCCCACTTTGGAAGCACGCGAGGGGAGCTCACAGAAGCTTTAACGAGCAACTATACGCGAGGTGAGCTGCCCCCTCACTTTCCTGACCGCGTCTAGGGTTTCCGCGTCGCGGTGGTGACTGAGGAGGATGACGACCTCCCACCATCGGATCCCCTTAACTCGTGTGTCCATGATGCCCCCATACCCCTTCGGACCCCTCCCTCACTGACCCTCGGGACCCGTAGGTCAGCCTTTTAAATCAGCCTCCTTCCCGTGGGGAAGCGAAGTAGGTCTGGCCCAGATTCTGGTAGCCCATGCCCTCCCAGAAACCGGCCTTCTCTCCAATTTTCATTTTATTGTTTTTCTCCAGATCTGCTATGATGCTGCTAGGATTATATCCAAAACAAAAGGAAAAATACCTGAATTTGACCAGACATAAATTTTGGTATGTTCTATAATGTTTTCCCTAACATGAAGTACCAAAACTTTGGCAAAAATTTATTTTTCTAAATTTTGGGAATTCATCTACCAATTAAAGTCCTTTCCAGTAAGTAAATTCCTGAGCATTTTTCTTAGATCCAAATAGAGTGGAACAAGTTTCCCCTAGTTCCTTTGAAATTACCTATCTATATGCATTGGCCTCATGATAAGAGGAGCCTTGGTTCTCCTGTAACAAAAATAACAATCATGCTTTAGATCTGTATTTAGGATTTTCCTTAGGATAAACTATAACATGTTTTGAGTTCATTCCAACTCTCAGTGATATGGCACATCAGTACCTATCAAAACCAAGGAGATCACTATTTACTGATCCTCTGTTGAATTTTAATGAATAAAATACTTCTGTATGTGGTATATTAGCTAGATAAATCATTTGAGAAGCTTGGCAACTCCAAAGTTAGTGATTCCAATTTCTACTAGAAGGTATTTCCAATGACTATCAAATGTCCTTAGTTTCATACCTTTTGGAGTTGTCAAATAAATCTGGTTAAAAGGAGAAATAGACTATAGAACTGACTTTGGGAATTTCTCAAGGGCATTATGGTAATTATGTTTAAGTGATTCCAATTCTCAAAAATCACAAACTAAAATATGAACAATACCCTCTAAGGATAAATGTATTGGAGCTATAGATCTTTTCTGGTAAATTATTTACCTAAACTAGGGTTATTTCCACTAAGATAATCATAACTAATTAAGGAAAATTGTTAAAATCATGAAACTACTTTTGTTGGTCCTATTATTTCAATACCTATCTGATGAAATGATTCTTGCACATTGATATCATACAGAACCAAGCCTTAGTTCAAAACCCCTTCTTTGGGTGATACTTGACAAGTATTTCATAAAACAAATTCCTCAAATACAATCAAAGTCATTCCATTTGCTATAAAGTCATCTTATCAAAACTTACTAAAGTGAGTAATGTGTTGTATGTTTGTTTGTTGTGTTGTAATGATGCTTGTATGCCTTATGTTGATGGTGGCTTTGTTTGCTTGCATGTGCTATTTTTTACGATGATAGTGGCGATTATATCGGAGACTAGAAGAAGTGGTTATTATTGATTGATTATGGTATTCTCAGAAGAATTCCAGGGACTTATATTTCCATATTGCTGATCACAGGCAAGCCACCTTCTTGCTCATAATCCATGTCCTACTGTTTTACTTATACATGTTTTATCCATTGTTTATGTAAATTGCATTGTTTTATATCATGAAGATCTATATCAGGTAGCGGCCTGGCTCCTCCAAACCATTAAACATGTGTACTACTAAGTACAACCCCCTTGAAGACACATATTTGTCCCTAGAATGGTAGATGGTGTATGACACCATAACCCTTTGGAGACCCTGTTTTAGCCGAAGCAAAGCTATAGGATGGGAAGACCCTGGAAAAAATTTACAAAGAGTTTTATGATAAAACCTTGGTGAGGTTTGACCTACCAAGAGAAGTTTGAGAAATAAAAAGGTTTTATTTTTACAAAAGATGCTGAAAGAAAGATGGAGGAAAAATGTGTACGAAAATACACTCGGTTCTTTACAGCTTTAGTTATAACAACTTAACCCGTGCAACCACACTACTCTGGAATGGGACAGGGATGGACTTGAAGTTTGCTACTCTGGTGTGGGAATTCTCATAACTGCTTATAAGGAATCATCTCCCTCTAATTCTAGGCTTTCCTTTACAAAAATGGTCAACTGTTAGACAGTCACCTGGAGGAAGCAGGATCACCCTTGCGAGTGACCGGCGGATACTATGAGCCTCTCATTGAACGTGCCCACTATGGAGGAGTCGGAATCCATTCTGGTTGGTCTGTGGCCCCGATGTCCCGGTGTTGAGAGGAACACCTCATAGGGTAGGGCCTATACTAGAGTGGCATCCAGAGAGTCTTGACCGGTTACTCGACCCACGATCAGTGAGTATCAGGGCAGGGTACTCGGTTGGTGTGGGTAAAGTTCACAACCTCTACAGAGTGTAAATCTATTCGAATAGCCATGTCCGCGGTTATGGACGGTTGGACAAACTACTGTAGAGCAGTGCTGGTTTTGATTTCAAAAAGGAGTTTGGAAAAGCAAAGGCTTTGGAAAAGATTTGACCATGGGATGGTCAGAAAGGAAGGAAAGGAGTTAGGTCATGAGATGACCGGAAGGAAGAAACAAATGGGTGACCCAATCCTAGTGTTTTCCCAAAACTTTTCAAATGTAGAGAAGAAGGTGAAGTTAACAACTATGCCATCTAGGACATTGTCCCAGTCAGTTGCCTATAGGTTAAGGCTTGGCTTGGGCTCTACGCCTCGATAAAGTTCCATTGATGATGATGCATGTAGCCATAATGGCAGTTGAGGTATGACTTGTATATGCTTAAGTAATGGATGTTTACTTTGATACTTGTCGGTTATGTGACACGGCTAACTGATCATGGGATCGTTGTGTATGCATAATAGGGATTCTCGGAAGATTAATCCGGGGCCCCACAGACTTGGTATCAGAGCCATCCTGACTATAGGAAAACCTTAGTTATCATGGTCGTTAGACAAGAACACTATTTTGGAAACACCGGATTTTGAAAACTATTTTCTCAAAAGCCTTTTGAAAAGTTCTACTCTTATCCTCTCCTAAATTAAAGTATTTCAAAAATGGTTTCCTCTACCTCTTGTCCAAAGGTCAAAGCTACAAATTTCAAACCAATAGGAACTAGAACCCGGTGAATACAATGACAACAAGACGAAGAGAAGAAACTACTAGCAAACACAAGGAGACTAAAAGATCGCCCTACCAGTGGAATCCTCATAAGAAGAAGAAATCAAGTGTTGCACTATCAAGAAGCGTCCAAGATACGATGAAGGCTTCATTTCCAGGATAATGACCCATACCGCAACAACGTGACATGTAGGATTAATAGTATTAAAATAGGATTCCCCACATCATGAGTAGTTAACTCCTTGGTCCCTATAGTAGACCGTGTTTGCTTGCCCAAGTGCATAATCTGTTGCTTGATGCGTGATGTTTGCGGAGAACAGTGTGATTCTGGTGCTCTATTCACCTTGTATGTGTGTTGTGGTTTGTTTTGACCTTAGTCAAATGTGACTCGAAGATTGATAGCCCACCTAGTGCCTCAGGAACCCCTGTTAGTTTTCACTAACAAGGAACTAGACTAACCTTGGGAGTATGAGAGGCAAAGAATCGCAAGAACTAGGAGTTCGACATCGTCAAGGCAGAACAACTCGAAGACTTCACCTCAGCAGGATGGCATACTTCGCCAAAATCACTCCTCAAGATTCGTCCCCAACAGTGCACTCCATCATTCCTTGGTTTATTATAGCAATAACCCCGTTGAAGCCAGAAGTCGATCACCGATAGAGCCTCACCATCCGTAAGGAACCAAAAGACTTACCTACCAAGACAAAAAGTGAATAGCTAACTACACTAACCTTCGGTATATTAGAGCTTCCGACCACCTCAGGAGACTAACTATTCTAAGTCAACCCTACCCCAACTGACGGGAAGTTCCACCCTAGAAGGTTTGAAATACCCCTGAATCTGGAAGAGAAGCAAGAATGAAGGCAACGAGTCTACTCTGCCATTTAGCAGAAATGACACAAGGAATTCAAACGAAGATGTTTCTCCGGAGTGAGCTTCCCTACCTCGATTGAAGACTATCAAGATAACTCATAAACCGCTAACTTTCCCTGAGATAACTCCTTAAGTGTATACAACTTGCAAATAATACCATAAACAATACTATCATAATGAATCAATAACATGTTTAGATCTGAAATCATGGCACTCGGGCCCTAGTGACAAGCATTAAGCATAACAAGTCGCAACAAAGTCATAAAGGACTAATAGAAGATACTAGGCACCATGCCCTAACAATCTGATGCCATTACATGAACGATCTCGTCCAATCCCTACCATCCCCATAGCCTACAGCGGGTGATTACTCACTCATAGATGGGGGAAACATGGATGGTCGATGGAGAAGTGATAGTGATGATGATGGCGATGATCTCCTCCAATTCCCCGTCCCGGCAGTGTGCCAGAACGGAGTTTCAGGTGTTGTTTTGTGGAATCTGGTGGTGGCGGCGGAGCAGAACTCCTTCTGGAAAAACGTCGAATCCCCCGGAGTTTTTAGGTCAGAAGGCTTCTTATAGGCGAAGAGGGACACCGAGGGGGTGCCTGGAGGGCGCACACCACCCCCTAGCACGGCCTGGCCTGGCCCGCGCCACCAGGTGGTGTGGCCACCCCTGGCTCTTCTCCATCTCGTATTTTCGCTCCTGGAGTCTTCGGGTGAAATAGGATTTTCGGCATATTTTTCGGGATTTTTCCTGATAGTTGATTTTTTGCAAAAAAAGTAGACACCAGGGCAATTCTGCTGAAAACAGCATCAGTCCGTGTTAGTTGTATCTGAATCACACAAGTTTAGAGGAGAAACAATAGCAAAAGTGTTCGGGAAAGTAGATACATTTTGGACGTATCAGTCCCCCATAACCTCCTCCTCCGCACGGAACTCTCCCTAGCAACATGCATGCACCAGAGAGGCCAGCTCCAGCGAGTACCAAAGCAGGCTACACCGGCGCGCACTTCCGTGATGACCTCCGAAGTCGAACGCCTTCTTCCCGCCCATCCTCGAGACTATCTCCGTCGGACGCATCGATCTGGCACGTCTCCATCACCCCTACGCCTCAGGTGAGACTCCCCCTTGATAGCTATGAGATTCGACACATTTTTGATGGCTTTTATTGATGGTTTTTTCCCGGAATTGATCGTTTTCTGGTTTTACCTAATGCTAATACTTTGGTAGCGAAGAAAACTTGGTTTTTAATGTGTGTTTCATGATCTGAACGTCAACTGAAGGATTTAACTAGAGAAATACAATATTCTGGAGAAAACAGGCAAGTCCCACTTTGGAAGCACGCGAGGGGATCTCACAGAAGATTTAATGAGCAACTATACGGTGGGAATATTTTTCTAGCCATATAGTTCCCGCCGTATAGTTCCCGCCTCCTCTGTCTTGTCAAAAGGGACAACTTCCAAGAAGGGATGGGGGCGAAAACAGAACACAGTAGACGCCACACCATCTAGAAGGGAGAAAGAAGAGATCCGAAGAAGAAGGAGAAGATGTTCTTCATCTCGCTCCACAATCTGTGACCTCCTAGCCAATACACCCCCATAGCCACAACTTGTACTTGAGAGAGAGAGAGGGATCTTCACCTTGCAAGACTAGGGTTTGAGATCGTTTCTCCCCATATTGAATTGTGTTGGATATTTTTCTATTCTTATTGTGGATCTCCACTGTAATACCAAGACAAATTCCCTTTATTTGATTATATTGATGATCCGTTCTTCTCTCATATGTGAGTAATTCCCTTGGGCGTGGGAGATTGAGGGGATTGGTGAGATGTGATGTGCCTTCATATATTTTCCATTAGTTTGTGATTGATTCTAATTACTATATTATGTGTGTTTGACTATCTATGGGATGCCTAATGCTTGTTGTCCAATTAAGGGCCCGAACAACATGATACCTTGTTCTACATAGATAAGATCTTGTACGCTAGTGGACCGGCGACCCTAGGGTGACACGGGGATATCAATGGAAATCTAGTTGCCTCGAGGATAACGAGTAACCACTGTGATTATTGCATTAGTCCGATCCAAGGAGGTTAATCGCTAAGCGACCTGAAGGGTCTTAATCATCTAGTGTCTGACCATGGTTTTGGTAGTAGGCTAGTAGGATTATTGAAGTTGGGATGAAATCTACCAAGAGGAGTTCCGGATAATTATTGGTTGCTCACCTACACATATAGCTATAAGATTATAATTGTTAGATTTACCACTCGACCACCTGGCACAGTCACTATCACCATGAACTGAATCTCCTCGCACCTTCTTTCGCCATCTGCAGGAAACAACAAACAATCAAAGTCGTTCTTTACTTTTATGCATTATATTTCCGAAGTTTACATTTTAGTTCTATTTAAATCTATCGCATTTAATCAAAATCCAATTCTTATTTCAACACTTGCAGTCAAATCACTCCAAGACATGTGACAACTTTGGGTGTGATAGAGACTTCATCAAAAATACTTACCATCAGGCTCCCTGTCGGATTGATATCTAAACTTCGAAACTAGCTTTAAACAATCTGTGCACTTGCAGTCATCACCCCTAACTTTCCTGACCGCCTCTAGGGTTTCCATGCTACCGAGGTGACTGACGAGGATGACGACCTCCCATCGTCGGATCACCTTAACTCGTGTGGCCATGATGCACCCATACCCCTTCGGACCCCTCCGGACCCGCTGGTCAGCCTTTTAAATCAGCCTCATGCCCATGGAGAAGCGAAGCTGGGCTGGCCTAGGTTCTAGCGGCCCATGCCCTCCTAGAAACCGGCTTGCTCTCCCTTTTTTGTTTTATTGTTTTTCTCTAGATCTTCTATGATGCTGCTAGGATTAAATCCAAAACAAAAGGTAAAATACCCGAATTTGACCAAATATAAATTTTGGTATATTCTATAATGTTTTCCCTAACATGCAGTACCAAAACTTTGGAAAAAATTTATTTGTATAAATTGTGAGATTCATCTACCAATTAATGTCTTTTCTAGTAAATAAATTCTCCAGGATTTTTCTTAGATCCAAATAGAGTGAAATAAGTTTCCCCTGGTTCCCTTTGAAATTACCTATCTATATGCCTTAGCCTCATGACAAGCGGATCCTTGGTTCTCCTGTAACAAAAATAACAAACATGCCTTAGATCTGTATTTAGGATTTTCCCTAGGACAAACTATAACATGTTCAGAGCTGATTCCAACTCTCAGTGGTGTGGCACATCAGTACCTATCAAAACCAAGGAGATCACTATTTATTGATCTTCTGTTGAATTTCGATGAATTAAATACATCTATATGTGGTATATTTACTAGATAAATCATTTCAGAAGCTTAGCATCTCCAAAGTTAGCGATTCCAATTTCTACTGGAAGGTATTTCTAATGCCTATCAAATGACCTTAGTTTCAAAACTTTTGGATCTGTCAAATAAATCTGGTTACAAGGATAATAGACAACAGAACTGACTTTGGAAATTTCTCAAGGGCATTCTGTTAATTATTTTGAAGTGATTCCAATTCTCAAAAATCCCAAACTAAAATATGAACTAGGGTTACAGAAACTAGGGTTATTATTGGAGCTATAGATCTTTTCTGGTAAATTATTTACAGAACCTAGGGTTATTTCCACTAAGATAATCATCACTAATTAAGAAAAATTGATAAAATCATGAAACCACTTTTGATGGTCCTATTATTTCAATACATATATGATGACATCATTCTTGCACATTGATATCATACTGACCCAAGCCTTAGTTCAAAACCCCTTCTTTGGGTGGTACTTGATAAGTATTTCATAAAACAAATTCCTCAAATACAATCAAAGTCATTCCATTTGCTATAAACTCATCTTATCAAAACTGATGAAGTGAGTAATGTGTTGTATGTTTGTTTGTTTTATGTAATGATGCGTGTATGCCTTGTGTTGATGGTGGCTTTGCTTGCTTGCATGTTCTATCTTTGACGATGATAGTGGCTTATATCGGAGACCAGAAGAAGTGGTTATTATTGATTGATTATGGTATTCTCCGAAGAAGTCCAAGGACTTATATTGCCATATTGCTGATCACAGGCAAGCCACCTTCTTGCTCATAAGACTTTTCCTACTATTTTACTTATACATGTTTTATCCATTGTTTATGTAAATTTTATTGTTTTATATCATGAAAATCTATATCGGGTAGTGGCCTGGCTCCTCCAAACCATTACACATGTGTACTACTAAGTACAACCCCCTTGGCGAGACATATTTGTCCCTAGAATGGTAGATGGTGTATGACACCATAACCCTTTGGAGACCCTATTTTAGCCGAAGCAAAGCTATAGGATGGGAAGACCCCCAAAAAGTTTTACCAAGAGTTTTATGATAAAACCTTGGTGAGGTTTGACCTACCAAGAGAAGTTTGAGAAAGAAAAAGGTTTTCATTTTACAACAGATGCTGAAAGAAAGATGGAGGAAAAATGTTTAGAAAAACGCACCGGTTCTTTGCAGCTTTAGCTATAACAACTTAACTCGTGCAACCACACTACTCTAGAATGGGACAGGGCTAGACTTGTAGTTTGCTACTCTGGTGTGGGAATTCTCATAACTGCTTATAAGGGATCATCTCCCTCTAATTCTAGGCTTGCCTTTACAAAAAGGTTCAACTGTTAGACAGTCACCTGGAGGAAGGAGGATCACCCATGCTAGTGACCGAGCAATACTTTGAGCATCTCATTGAAAGTGCCCACTCTAGAGGAGTCGGAATGCACTCCGGTTGGTCTGTGACCCCGACGTCCCGGTGTTGAGAGGAATAACTCACACGGTAGGGCCTATACTAGAGTGGCATCCGGAGAGTCTTGACCGGTTACTCGACCCACGATCAATAAGGATCAGGGAAGGGTACTCAGTTGGTGTGGGTAAACTATACAACCTCGGCAGAGTGTAAATCTATTCGAATAGCTGTGTCCGCGGTTATGGACAGTTGGACAAACTACTGTAGAGTGGTGCTAGTTTTGATTCCAAAAAGGACTTCGGAAAAAGCAAAGGCTTTGGAAATGATTTGGCCATTGGGTTGGTCGGAAAGGAAGGAAAGGAGTTTGGTCATGAGGTGACCAGAAGGAAGAAACAAATGGGTGACCCAATCCTAGTGTTTTCCCAAAACTTTTCAAGAAGGTTTGCAAAAAGGTTTACAAAAGTTTTCAACAAAGATATGTAGATGCTATATCTACAAGAGAAACTATTTGAGAAAAGAATCTCTCTTGGAGCCCCCTACTACCACAACCATATTGCATATCCTCTTGTTATTATTATTTTCTTAATGTGGTTTGCGAGTACATTCGAAGTACTCACTAGCATTGTCCCTGGCTATGAACTTGGTCAAATATCGAGAAGAAGGTGAAGTTGACGACTATGCGAGCTAGGACATTCTCCCAGTCAGTTTCCTGTAGGTTAAGGCATGGCTTGGGCTCTACGCTTCGAAGTTCCATTGATGATGATGCATGTAGGCATAATGGACGCTGAGGTATGACTTGTATATTCTTAAGTAATGGATGTTTACTTTGATACTTGTCGGTTATGTTCCATGACTTACTGATCATGGGATCATGGTGTATGCATAACAGGGATTCCCGGAGGATTAATCCGTGGGCCCCACATAATCTATCTTGATATCTCCTTGTTGCTTGTGTTGCTTAGCATAAGTTGTTGTTGCACATAGGTGAACCATAGTATATATAGGCGTTGTGCTTGACAAAAGAAAACGTTAGTTTTATTCCGCCTTTGTTAATCCCATCTCATAAAAGTTTTTAAACCGCCTATTCATCCCCCCTAGGCCGAATCTGTGATCTTTCATTGGGGTATCACACTTAAGGGCTTGATGATGCTCGGATATCATTTTGGTATCATCGGAATCACCGAAGGAAAGAAAGAGAGTAAATCAGAAGGTTCCAGGAAAGTCTAGAGGATGTCCGTAGTGGGATGGAAGGAGTTACATAGCCACGGGAGTTGAATAATATGTGAGTAAATGTTAAATATTTATTTAATAATTTATTCATAATTACTTAAATAAAAGAAAAGGAATTCAAATTGTTAAATTTCTAATTGGGCCAAAATACCTAGGGGAAAAGTCCCATGAGGGAAAAGACCAAAGGAGGAAAAGGGAGGAGGGGTCGCATGGGCCCAATGCACGCGCCGGAGGGGCCCATGAGGGCCTTGGCTGGCCGGCCATCCCCCTCTCCTCTCCCTTGTTTAGTCCCACATGGCTTAGCTAATAAGCTATGGGGTCGTTTTCCCCCTATATAGTGAGAGTTAATTAGAGGAAATAAATACACCAATAAATAATAAAACGTTCCCTCTATTTGGGGAGACCTCCAGTTGTTTATCTCTCTATTTCTCTCCCATGACCATGGTCCCAAGTCTGGACTACACGAACAAGAGACTTCTTCACCATAGGGCGCTATCACACTGCGGGATTTGGATCCAGAAGGTCTACTTCTATGATCTCTGCTGGATTAGAGGAGCGGGAGTCATCGTCAAGCACCGGACTTGTGTAAATACCCATGAGGTGCTACACTAGGAGTTGTTGGAGCCGCAGGAGCCGTTGGACTTCAACACGACCCCGAGGTCAGCGTCGGTACGACTATATCAACCACTTTCTCCTGGATATCGACAACGCTTTTCATTCTTCAAGGGTAAGTTTTGAAAAGGCCCTCCCGTTATTACATTACTAATATATAGGTACTAGCATTAGGGTTCTTGGCATAGGAAAAAATTATTGTTTTCAGGTGTGAACCCCTTTAGTACCAGGAGATTAAGAAGAACATTGATCTGTCCGAGATGCCCGCTACGAAGAAGGAGGTGTTGAAGCCAACTCCAGAGTTCAAGGCATCGGAAGAGACAAAGACAACACTGCTGAAGGATGATGACCCCTCCAAAATGACGTAGATAGGCGTAGGTTTAGAACGCACATAGGAAAGCACGCTCGTCGAGTTCCTCAAAGCTAATAAAGATATCTTCGCATGGAAACCATCTGACATGGACGGAGTACCTAGGGAATTTGCCGAACACTCTCTCAATGTTTATCCTGACGCTAGACACATCAAATATTCCTTACGATGTTTCGGCGGTAAAACATGCAACGCTATAGCTAAGGAGTTAGCCTGGTTAGAATTAGATAGATTTATTGAAGAGGTCATCCACACTGAGTGGTCAACCAATCCTATAATGGTCCCTAAAAATGACACCACTGATTTAAGAATGTGTGTCGATTATACTACGTTGAACAAGGTTTGTCCCAAAGATCCGTTCTCTCTGCATAGAATCGACCAGGTTATCAACTCAACACCAGACTCAGAACTCTTATGTTTTCTCGACGCATATTCTGGTTATCACCAAATACGCATGAAGGAGTCAGACAAATTAAAGACTTCGTTCATGTCAACACCCGGATTTTTAATCCCAGATGCCTGTTATGCCATACATCGCAATCCCAGGATTGCCATTTTTGCGAGACATAGCAGATTGGATATCATAGTACATCATCCATTACAAACCATAATAAGGTCTTACAAAAATAAAGGATCTCATGATCCAGTCTTAGTACAATCAAGTAGCGGAATAAATAGCGTAGCGTCGGGGTTCCATCTTTAGTGTCATAGGCAATGCTGACGATGGGAGATGATCTTAGTTGTCGTAGCCGTCCTGCTGTCCTCCTTCAGGGTAGTCCTCCTCATAGTCTGGCCACGGGAATAGCCAGGGACAAAAGCCATGAGTAGTCTTTAAGTACTCGCATACTACCACTAACAAGTAAGATAGTTCTAGTGGGAATGCTAAGCTCTAAGTCTATTTGTAAAGTTCAGTTTGAAACTTAAGCTGAGTTTAGAAAATAAGAAAGATAAAATAAAGTTTGAAATCACCTAAGTGGGAACTTAATTGTCATAGTCACAACTCTGTAGTTGTTGTTGCTCTTGGGAGGGGCACGGTTGAAATTGTTGGAGTTGCCGGGGTGGTAGTTGTTAACCCCAGACTTCACATTGCCTCCGCTATTGGGGTAGCTTGGGCGAGATATTGGGGGTCGATTGTTCCACAGGGCATATCCGGTAGAATGGTTGGGACGGTACTTCTGGTGACTATTGGATCCAGCTTGGTGCATCATACGACGCTTGCGGTTGTCGTTTGCTTGGTTAATCTTCCCTTCCATCTGACTGGCCGAGTCGACTAGCTCTTTAAGATCCTTGAAACGGATGTTGACGAGAACCGTCTGCATCTCATCGTGCAGTCCATTCAGGAATCTCTCCTTCTTCTTGGCCTCCGTGTTGATCTCATCAGGTGCATACCTGGCAAGGGACAAGAATCTGTCACGGTACTCCACTACAGTCATTCTGCCTTGTTTGAATTCTCTGAATTCATCCCTCATTCTGGTAACTAGACCCTGTGGCACGTGGGTGCGGCTGAACTTGATTTTGAAGGCTTCCCATGTCATCACTTGACCATGGTTCATTGTGCGGGTGTTGTTCCACCATGCTCTTGCATCTCCTGCCAAATAGTGGGTGGCAAAAAGAACCTTCTCGTTGTCATCCACCCTGCCTACTTCTAAGTTGTTCTGCATTGTCTGCAACTAATCATCTGCATCCAGTGGGTTCTCCAAAGTGCTAAAGATTGGGGGATTGGTATTATGGACGTTTTTAAGCTTGGATCCTAGATGATCCAGATTCCCATTGTTCTGGTTGTTGTGAGCCATCTGGGCGATCTGCTGCAGTGTTGCTAGATTAGCTTGGCGCTTTGCCCTACTAGCTTCACGGTCTGCAATGAGAGTCCGCAGAATCTGCAGCATTGGGTCTTGCGATGAGCTGCTCCCTCCTTGGTTTCCACGAGTCATCTGAAGATTGAGATAGATAAAGGGGTAAGAGGGAAATTTCTAAGGTTCATGGTTTTGATTTCAAAGCTAAAACTTTGAGTTTGACTCTGGTTTTGCAACTAACTTCTTTTCATTCAAGCAAAGCACATGATACAAACACACACACCACAACATCAAAGGAAAACAGATGGTTTTACGAACCATTCTGCAAGCTACGATACAATGGGACCGATACTCCTCATTCTACGATAGTGCTCTAGTGCATCTACTCATCATCGATGAAGTCGGAGTCATCATCGTCGGTGTAGAAGTCCACAACATCCTCCTCCAGATAGTCGTCATCATTGCTGAGGTAAGAGTCCATATCTCCCTAGATGTCTTCACCTTCCTCTTCTTCTTCTTTTGCTGCGAGCTGAGCTTCTTGCTCCTTGATGGTCTTTTCGAGGTCAGCCACCTTCTTGCGAAGACGGTCGATGGTGCGATTCTTCTTTGCGTGTTGACGACGAAGAGACTGACGATCCTGGACGAGCAGTGAGAAAGTCTGGGCCTTCTGGGTGGCAAGGGCGAGGTTTTGGTTGGCGAACTCTCTAGCATTGTCCAATTCCTTCTGTCTGTCGTACAGCAGGAAGTCAAGGCTCTCCACTTGATGCTTCAACTCTAGGTGACTTGGCATCTCCATGGGCATTCCCATAAAATCACGCCTTGCATAGTGAGCAAAGCGGGTTCCTTGAATTTGGGTGACACTCATGGCACACAAACTTGCGAGAGCTTCATGCATTGCCCTGGCTAATCCATCTAGCTAGTTGTTCTCTCTCACGAAGAACTGGATCCTCCCGGACGTTGGTGCTTCTATCTTTCCTCTAAGATCAGCGGTGACTAGCCATTGTAAGTCTCCTCCTGGGGGTCCAGGAAGTTGAACTCCCAGAAATATCGGATGCGGGCGTCCCAAGTACTCCGATAGTGCATCAAGATCCCTCTCGAAGATCAGCTGGCCTCCATTGCCCAACTAGTAGAACTTGCTTAAACTGAGTTTCCATCTATAAGAATTGACGATGAGAAAGTTAGTGAAGTGATCAAGTGTGTCAAAACTTTATGTAGTAATGTAAGAATTTGGAGGAACATGATTTTTTTGAGACAAAGAATTCCCAAGGGTAAGAGAGGAAATAGTTTTCATAAATACTCACTTCGGTTTTTGAAACTAAGTTTTTGTTCGGACGTCCATTCTAACTAGGGTCTCCTACGGTCAGGATGGCTCTGATACCAACTTGTCAACACCTAGATTTTTAATCCCAGATGCCTGTTATCCATACATCGCAATCCCAGGATTACCATTTTTGCGAGACATAACAGATTGGATATCACAATACATCATCCATTACAAACCATAATAAGGTCTTACAAAAATAAAGGATCTCATGATCCAGTCTTAGTACAATCAAGTAGCAGAATAAATAGCGTAGCGTCGAGGTCCATCTTCAGTGTCACAGGCAATGCTGACGATGGGAGATGATCCTAGTTGTCATAGCCATCCTACTGTCCTCCTTCGGGGTAATCCTCCTCATAGTCTGGCCATAGGAATAGCTAGGCACAAAAGCCATGAGTACTCTTTAAGTACTCGCATACTACCACTAACAAGTAAGCTAGTTCTAGTGGGAATGCTAAGCTCTAAATCTATTTGTAAAGTTCAGTTTGAAACCTAATTTGAGTTCAGAAACGAAGAAAGATAAAATAAAGTTTGAAATCATCTAAGTGGGAACTTAATTGTCATAGTCACAACTCTGTTGTGGTCAAGTCATGTCACAATTCATTTCATAAGTTGTTTTGAAAAAATCTAACACAAAGGAACAGTATGGCCACTCCAACTGTCCATAACCGCGGATGCGGCTATTCGAATAGTTTAACACTCTGCAGTGGTGGTACACTTTCACCACAAGATTCGATACATCTATCAGGGATAACCCTGAATCATCATACTTAGTATGCAGATAATCAAACATAACCTTTCCTTTACACACCCTAGTATAAGCATCTCTCCTATGAGTATGGCCTCCCAGCCATGACAATCTGTCATCCTGGGCACTGCATAGGTGGACAACATTGAGAGGTAGCCTCAGCTCAAACCTCTCCCGCGAGGGAACTCATACTAATGCATATAAACTTCCGGCTAAGCCTTACCCAATCCAGGTATTGTGGTTGTACGGTAAAATTGGAATGGTATCGCATCCGAACCCAACCATCAGTTTTTATAAGAGGGCTAAGGCTCATTCCTCAACATTTTTATCATCATAAACCATTTGTTTCTCTCAACACATGTCAAAACATCTCAATAGAATGACTCATCATTCTAAGGTTTTCATAAGTCATTTTCACCAGGTATTCCCATCTAAAGTAAATCAAGTTTTGGTTTAGCTCTATACTACTAAGTTAAGAGTGTTCACTAACGTGGTATGCTAATCTCAATCTCATGCCATAGAATGGCATCTAAGTCTAACTAGATAAGTGAAGTTTTATACTTTTTATGCTACCTTTAAACAAGTAAAGGACTTTGGTAAAGTAAAGAAGGTAAAGCTTGGAAATAAACTTGGAGTAGGTATAAGTCAAAATGGTATAACCAAAGCATGCCTAATGCCTTTGCTTAGGTTCTCTAGCTTGCAAGGGTTAGCTTGCATTGTTAATGATGGCTTGCCTTGTGTAGTGCAGTGGTTGAAGTTTTCTTCCTCCTCCTCTTGGTAGAACTCCTCCTCCTCGAAAGCCTGGTCGGTACTATTGTCTATAAATACATACGGGATACACAATCACCAAACCATGCTTAACTAGTGTACTTAGCACACTAAGGCACACATTTGATGATCTATTATCATCACAAGCATCACAAGGTTTCATTAACTAGCTTCATTCTTTTTCTTTGAGACAAGTAATTTCTACTCATTGGAAATAACTAAGATTTAATATTCTCCAATTAAAATATGGGATCATGTGTACACATGTCATCACCACATATTCTAACACATGGGAATGTTATTTCAATGTTGGATCACATTTTAATAAGTTTAAGTTTAATAATTAATGATTTAAAGTGACTAGAAATGCCTATATAGCATTATTTTGGTACTAGTCCAAAGTCACTGCAAGTAAACCTTAATATTATTACATATTCAGATAGGTATGGTTAAATGTGATTTTTGAGAGTTGGAATCAACTCAAAAGCTATTTTGGTTGATTTTAGCAAAATGTTTGAATGTGCAAAAGCTTTTGTCTTGTTATTTTTACTAGGACAGATCTCTAACTCTAAAGGATTTAAATACAACGGGCTTGGATAGAGATTTTCATTACCTTTACAACAAAATTGGCATCACTCAGTTTGAATTTGTATAACTCTCTGAATTGATTTTTAAACTCAAGGACAAAACTAAGTTTTAATAAAAATAGAAAAACCTATATTTAAATTATTAGGTCAGCGTGGGAAACTAAATGGGCCGGCCCGTGTACACTCCACGGCACTGAGGGCTGCTGACAGGGGGGTCCCGCTTGTCAGTGACTCATTAAACGCGAAGCGGTACGGGGCGATAAGGACCACACGATTAGAACTAGATCTAACGGTCCACAGTCGTTGTTGATGACGGACACGTCGCCGGCGAGACTGAACCCTAGCGTAGTCGGTGGGGGTGCAATGGAGACGTACCAGGGCTCCAGCTAGTGCGGCGAGGCAGGCAAATGAACAAGTCGACAACGGTGGTTATCCTGGTACTAGCGGCATCCCTAGAGATGGCCTAGATCAACAACTCCCTTCTCCTCATTCCGCGGCAGACTCCGCCGAAACTCCGGCGTTCCGGGCTACGGCTTGCTCCGGTGGGGCTCTGGGAGTGTTTTGAGGGGGAGTGGAGGAGAATGCTGTGACGAATTGGTGCTGGGAGGCACTCTATTTATAGCAGGGCGAAGCGGCAGTGCGGCATGGGCGGAGCTCGTCGGTGACGACGATATAGAGGGCTACCGGCATGGGCGACGTAGGCGGACGGTGGGTGGTCTGTTGGCGGTCCTCTACGGCGTAATGGCATGGCTAGGGGTGATGGCAATTGGTTGGGGACTTCGTGCGCTCTAAGGGACAGAGGCGGTGCTCGACACGGCTCCCGGCGACTATGGGTCACGCAGCGGTGCACGGCCGTGTCTGGCGGGGTGAGGGGGTCGAGGCGGAGCGGCGTGCGCGGTTTGGTGTCGAGGCACGGTCTGCGTCATCCTGGCGGTGAGAGCACTCTGGCTGCATGCAGAGAGGGTAGTGCGGCGCGGTTCTGGGGTGGTCCAGGGACTGGCTTTGGCCGTGGGGTGGACAGGGGAGTGCAGTAGGGTTGGGCGGAGCTAGTGGTGGTGCTGGTTTGGCGTGGCGTGGTCTGCTGCGAGCTACGCATGCTCAGCCGGCGGTGACCAAAAATAGGCGGCGTACAACTGCTGCTCCAAGCTAAAGGGTAGGCCAGTGAGGGTTTGGTTAGAGCTAGGGATACAAGGGTACCAAATTGGGCCCAAAAACTCGACCAAGCATTGATCACTAGACAGTATTAGTTAGGCAGAAAAATCTTGCCTGCCACCTGTTCGACCAAATGGCCGCATGAGAGAAACTTTTGAATTTTTGAAAGATTTTTGGTGGAGTTGTTGGTCTCATGCTTGAGCATCTAGGTTTTCTTGGGATTTTGAAATGGAGTTCATTTGGATGGTTTTTGAAATAGTGTGATCTTAATACATACACTAGATTCAATTTCCAAATGTCATTTAATATTAGAGTTTGAATGTTTTTGGGAGATCACAAAGTGGGCCTTGGCATATCACTACTTGTAATAGCAAGGGGTGCAAAGATCCACAATTGTTTCTGTTTGAATTTGAGTGCTAGGAATAGCCAAAGTGGGCTAGGTGATTAAAATGGCAAAAGTGACCATTTCCATTATTTATTCTTTTTTATTTCTTTTTCTCTAGGATTTTCTTGGGGATGATCTAGATGATGTGTAATTCACCTTAGAGTCATTTTACAACTAATAGATCACTCAATGATGGCAATTCAAAACAATTCCTATCTAAATGCACACACATATGAATGCTTATACAGATTTTAAATAGAAAAGGTTTTGTTAACCCTAAATTGGGTAGATTTGATCCTGACCACTTGGATTAAAGTTTTGGGATGTTACAAACCTTCCCCCTTAAACAAAATCTTGTCCCGAGATTTAAGAAAGAAAACTAGCAACTAAAGAGATCTGGGACCTCAGTCCTAATGTAATCTTCTCGCTCCACAGTGGCTTCTTCGGTATGGTTGCTCCATTGGATCTTGAGAAATTTGATACTCCGGGTCCTGGTGGTTTGGCAAGTTTCCTCCAAGATACGGATGGGCACTTCATGATACATCAGATCCTTGTTGATATCAATAGCTCGGTGATCGATGTTTTTGAACACTTTGGTCTTCTCTGGCACTTCTAGGCATTTACGAAGTAGCGAGATATGGAACACATTGTGGATGGCTGACATCTCCTCTGGAAGTTCCAGTTGATACGATACTTCTCCTCGGTGATTCAGAATCTTGAAGGGTCCGATATATCTGGGGGCTAACTTTCCTTTTAGACTAAAACGTTGTGTTCCCTTCAATGGTGAAACCTAGATATACATGAAATCTCCGACATTGAAAGTCAGGTCTCTCCTTCTCTTTTCAGCATAACTCTTCTGTCTGGAGAGGGCGGTCTTGAGGTGCTCACGGACTTTGTGAACCTTCTCTTCGGCTTCTCGGAGAATGTCCTGTCCAAAGATCTGACTTTCTCCTACTTGTGACCAATTCAAAGGGGTGCGGCACTTTCTTCCGTATAGGAACTCAAATGGTGCCATTTGCAAACTGGCTTGATAACTGTTGTTGTATGAGAATTCTGTGAAAGGCAGACAATCTTCCCATTTTGATCCATACTCTAACACACAAGCTCTCAACATATCTTCTAGGATTTGGTTGAATCTTTCAGTCTGTCCATCGGTTTGCGGGTGATAAGTTGTGCTGAAACTCAACTTGGTTCCTAATCCTTCTTGGACTTTCTGCCAAAATCTCGAGGTAAATTGGGTTCCTCGATCCGATACGATGGTCTTGGGGGTTCCATGTAGACTAACAATTCTAGCAATGTACAACTCTGCTAGCTTCGAACTCTGGTAGGTAGTCTTGACAGGTATAAAATGAGCTACCTTAGATAGTCTATCAACGATGACCTAGATCAAGTGATTTCCCCTACTAGAAGTAGGCAAACTAGTGATAAAGTCCATTTCGACGGAATCCCATTTCCATTCCGGAATCTGCAATGGTTGCAACAGTCCTGTGGGTCTCTGATGTTTCACTTTGACTCTCTGATAGATATCACACTTGGCTATGTAGCTTCTGATTTCTCCTTTCATCTTGTGCCACCAAAATTGGTCTTTTAGATCCGATAGAATAAAGAGTATCATGAGCTTCTTGCATGATAACTTGCTTCCGTTCTGAATCTGCTGGCATACAGATACGTCATTTGTACCACATAACTCCTTCTTCGTCTTTGGTGAATCCAGGTACCTTTCCTGTACCAATACGACATTTGATTTCATCGATGCTTTCATTACCCTTATGGGCTTCCTTGATTTGGCTAATCAAAGTGGATTGAAGTTCAATGCTAGCTAAAAATCCTTTACTAACTAGCTCAGTTCTAAACTGCTCCAACTCCGCATACAAACTTGGTTGCTTCTCCTTGATCATGGTGTTTAGCCTACACGGTAATCTGCTAAGAGCATCCGCTACCACATTGGCTTTGCCGGGGTGATAGTGAATGTCAAGGTCAAAATCCTTGATTAACTCTATCCATCTCATTTGCCTCATATTCAGCTCCTTTTGAGTGGAAATATACTTCAAGCTTTTGTGATCTGAATAAATCTCACAACGATTACCCATAAGATAATGACGCCATGTCTTCAATGCCAAAACTATGACTGCTAACTCAAGATTATGGGTGGGGTAGTTCTGCTCATGCTACTTCAGTTTTGTAGACAGATATGTGATAACTTTTCCTTCTTGCATTAACACACATCCGATACCAATCTTGGATGCATCACAATACACATCAAATAGCTTCTTGATATCTGGCATGATCAATATTGGGGCTGAAATCAATCTCTTCTTCAGCTCTTGGAAATTTGCTTCACATTTGTCGGCCCATTCAAACTTCTTGTCATTCTTCAACAATTGGGTCATGGGCCTGGCGATGCTTGAGAACCGTTCTACGAACTTGCGGTAGTATCCCGCTAATCCGAGAAATGCACGGACTTGGGTTTGAGTGGTTGGGGCTTCCCATGCTTCGACATCTCTGATCTTGGTGGGATCAACAGCTATTCCTCCGACAGACACAATATGTCCTAAGAATCCTACTTCTTTCAGCCAAAACTCACATTTCCTGAACTTGGCATATAACTGATGCTCTCTAAGGGTTTCAAGGATGATACTCAGATGTTTCTCATGCTCTTCTTCTGACTTGGAGTAGATAAGGATATCGTCGATAAACACAATGACAAACTTGTCTAGAAAATTCATAAAGATCTTATTCATGAGATTCATGAAATATGAAGGGGCATTGGCTAATCCAAAAGACGTGACCGTATACTCGTATAAACCATAACAAGTAGTAAAGGCAGTCTTCGGAATATCCGTTGCACAAATCTTAAGTTGGTGATAACCAGTCCTAAGATCGATCTTAGAGAACACATTTGCTCCAGTCAACTGATCAAATGGATCCTCTATCTTTGGCAAAGGGTACTTGTTCTTGATTGTGACATCATTCAACTTCCTGTAATCTGTGCAAAACCGGTTGCCTCCATCTTTCTTGTCGACGAATAACACTGCCAATCTCCATGGCGATGCGCTTGGTTGAATCAAGCTTGTTTCCAACATAGTATCCAGCTGCTTCTTCCATTCCACTAACTCTAAGGGGTTCATGTTATAGGGTCTCTGGGCTATGGGTCCGGTTCCGGGGATTAGTTCAATAATGAACTCAATATCCCTATCCGGGGGCATGCCTTGCAATTCATCTAGGAATACGTCGGGGTATTCACAGACTACTCTGACTTGGTCAATGGTGGGTAGGGCTAGACTCTTGTTGCACTTGAATTGACGGGGTAAGGTTTCAGATATATGCTCTGCTGAGACTCCCGAGCTACTGGTCATGGTGATGGCTTTCTTGGCACAGTCAATCAATCCCTTAGGCTTTGACATCCAATCCATACCTAGTACTACTTCCAAACCTTTGGTTCCAAGTACTATTAGATTGGCATAAAAATATATCCCATGTATTCTGATAGGCACCGCTTTGAAATTTTTTCTAGCTTTTGTAGTTTAACTGGGATTTGAACTATCATGAAATGCTTCAAATTGGTTGGGTGAATCTTACTAGTGCATGCAAATTCTTCGGTGACAAATGAGTGCGATGCTCCAGAATCAAAAAGCACTCTTACTAAAATGGAGTTGATAGAAAACATACCCGGCACTACATCTGGCGCTTCTTGGGATTCTTCGGCGTTCATGTGGAAGAGACGGCCATTGCGGTTGTGAGGGTTCCTTAGGGCGAAACTTCTCCCTGGTTAAACATGACGCTGCTGTTGAGCTGGGGCATTCACATTGGCAGTGGAAGCAATCTTCTTGGGACACTCATTGGAATAGTGACCCTTCACTCCACACTCGAAACAAGTGATCTGAGACTTGTCTTTTGCTGCCATGGGCACAACATTGCTTCCAGTTCTAGGTGCATTGTTGTTGTTGTTGTTTTTGTTGTTGCTCTTGGGAGGGGCACGGTTGAAATTGTTGGAGTTGTCGGGGTGGTTGTTGTTTCCTCCGGACTTCACATTGCCTCCGCTACGGTTGGGCTAGCTTGGGCGAGACAATGGGGGTCGATTGTTCCATGGGGCATATACGGAAAATTTGGTTGGGACGGTACTTCTGGTGACTGTTGGATCCCGCTTGGTGCATCATACGACGCTTGCGGTTGTCATTTGCTTGGTTAATCTTCCCTTCCATCTGAATGGCCAAGTCGACTAGCTCTTCAAGATCCTCGAAACGGATGTTGACGAGAACCGTCTGCATCTCATCGTGCATTCCATTCAGGAATCTCTCCTTCTTCTTGGCCTCTGTGTTGATCTCATCAGGTGCATACCTGGAAAGGGACAAGAATCTGTCACGGTACTCCACTAAAGTCATTCTGCCTTGTTTCAATTCTCTGAATTCATCCCTCATTCTGGTAACTAGACCCTGTGGCACGTGGGTGCGGCTGAACTTGATTTTGAAGGCTTCCCATGTCATCACTTGACCATGGTTCATTGTGCGGGTGTTGTTCCACCATGCTCTTGCATCTCCTACCAAATAGTGGGTGGCAAAAAGAACCTTCTTGTTGTCATCCACTCTGGCTACTTCTAAGTTTTTCTCCATTGTCTGCAACCAATCATCTGCATCTAGTGGGTTCTCCGAAGTGCTAAAGATTGGGGGATTGGTATTCTGGAAGTTTTTAAGCTTGGATCCTGGATGATCCTGATTCCCATTGTTTTGGTTGTTGTGAGCCATCTGGGCGATCTGCTGTAGTGTTGCTAGATTAGCGTGGCGCTCTGCCCTACTAGCTTCACGGTCTGCAATGAGAGTCAGCAGAATCTACAGCATTGGGTCTTGCGATGAGCCGCCCCCTCCTTGGTTTCCACGAGTCATCTGAAGATTGAGATAGATAAAGGGGTAAGAGGGAAAGTTCTAAGGTTCATTGTTTTGATTTCAAAGCTAATACTTTGAGTTTGACTCAGGTTTTGCAACTAACTTCTTTTCATTCAAGCAAAGCACACGATACAAACACACACACACCACAACATCAAATGAAAACAGATGGTTTTAAGAACCATTCTGCAAGCTACGATACAATGGGACCGATACTCCTCACTCTACGATAGTGCTCTAGTGCATCTACTCATCATCGATGAAGTTGGAGTCTCCTCCTGGGGTTCTAGGAAGTTGGTGCTTCTATATTGCCTCTAAGATCAGCGGTGACTAGCCATTGTAAGTCTCCTCCTAGGGTTCTAGGAATTTGAGCTCCCAGAAATTCCGGATGCAAGTGTCCCAAGTACTCCGATAGTGCATCAAGATCCCTCTCAAAGATCAGCTGGCCTTTGTTGCCCAACTGGTAGAACTTGTTGAACTGAGTTTCCATCTATAAGAATTGAGGATGAGAAAGTTAGTGAAGTGATTAAGTGTGTCAAAATTTTATGTAGTAATGTAAGAATTTGGAGGAACAAGATTTTTTTTGAGAGAAAGAATTCCCAAGGGTAAGAGAGGAAATAGTTTTCATAAATACTCACTTTGGTATTTGAAACTAAGTTTTTGTTCGGACGTCCATTCTAACTAGGGTATCCTATGGTCAGGATGGCTCTGATACCAACTTGTCAACACCCGGATTTTTAATCGCAGATGCCTGTTATGCCACATATCACAATCCCAGGATTACCATTTTTTTGAGACATAACAGATTGGATATCACAGTACATCATCCATTACAAACCATAATAAGGTCTTACACAAATAAAGGATCTCATGATCCAGTCTTAGTACAATCAAGTAGCGGAATAAATAGCGTAGCGTCGGGGTCCATCTTCAGTGTCACAGGCAATGCTGATGATGGGAGATGATCCTAGTTGTCGTAGCCATCCTGCTGTCCTCCTTCGGGGTAGTCCTCCTCATAGTCTGGCCACGGGAATAGCCACGGACAAAAGCCATGAGTACGCTTTAAGTACTCGCATACTACCACTAACAAGTAAGATAGTTCTAGTGGGAATGCTAAGCTCTAAGTCTATTTGAAAAGTTCAGTTTGAAACCTAAGCTGAGTTCAGAAACGAAGAAAGATAAAATAAAGTTTGAAATCACCTAAGTGGGAACTTAATTGTCATAGTCACAACTCTGTTGTGGTCAAGTCATGTCACAATTCATTTCATAAGTTGTTTTGAAAACATCTAACAACAGAATAGTATGGCCACTCCAATTGTCCATAACCGCGGATGCGGCTATTGGAATAGTTTGACACTCTGCAGAGGTGGTACACTTTCACCACAAGATTCGATACATCTGTCAGGGATAACCCTGAATCATCATACTTAGTATGCAGATAATCAAACATAACCTTTCCTTTACACACCCCAGTATAAGCATCTCTCCTATGAGTATGGCCTCCCAGCCATGACCATCTGTCATCCTGGGAACTGCATAGGTGGACAACATTGAGAGGTAGCCTCAGCTCAAACCTCTCCCGCGAGGGAATTACTACTAATGCATATAAACTTCTGGCTAAGCCTTACCCAATTCAGGTATTATGGTTGTACGGTAAAATTGGAATGGTATCGCATCCGAACCCAACCATCAGTTTTTATAAAAGGGCTAAGGCTCATGCCTCAACATTTTCATCATCATAAACCATTTGTTTCTCTCAACACATGTCAAAACATCTCAATAGAATGACTCATCATTCCAAGGTTTTCATAAGTCGTTTCACCAGGTATTCCCATCTAAAGTACATCAAGTTTTGGTTTAGCTCTAAACTACTAAGTTAAGAGTGTTCACTAATGTGTTATGCTAATCTCAATCTCATGCCATAGAATGACATCTAAGTCTAACTAGATAGGTCAAGTTTTATACTTTTATGCTACCTTTAAACAAGTAAAGGACATTGGTAAAGTAAAGAAGGTAAAGCTTGGAAATAAACTTGGAGTAGGTATAAGTCCAAATGGTATAACCAAAGAATGCCTAATGCCTTTGCTTAGGTTCTCTAGCTTGCAAGGGTTAGCTTGCATTGTTAATGATGGCTTGCCTTGTGTAGTGCAGTGGTTGAAGTTTTCTTCCTCCTCCTCTTGGTAGAACTCCTCCTCCTCGAAAGCTTGGTCAGTACTATCGTCTATAAATACATACGGGATACACAATCACCAAACCATGCTTAAACCAGTATACTTAGCACACTAATGCACACATTTGATGATCTCTTATCATCACAAGCATCACAAGGTTTAATGAACTAGCTTCATTCTTTTTATTTGAGAAAATTAATTTCTACTCATTGGAAATAACTAAGATTTAATATTCTCCAATAAAAATATGGGATCATGTGGACACATGTCATCACCACATATCCTAACACATGGGAATGTGATTTGAATGTTGGATCACATTTTAATAAGTTTAAGTTTAATAATTAATGATTTAAAGTGACTAGAAATGCCTATATAGCATTATTTTGGTACTGGTCCAAAGTCACTGCATGTAAACCTTAATATTATTACATATTCAGATAGGTATGGTTAAATGTGATTTTTGAGAGTTGTAATCAACTCAAAAGCTATTTTGGTTGATTTTAGCAAAATGTTAGAATGTGCAAAAGCTTTTGTCTTGTTATTTTTACTAGGAGAGATCTCAAACTCTAAAGGATTTAAATACAACGGGCTTGGATAGAGATTTTCATTACCTTTCCAACAAAATTGGAACCACTCAATTTGAATTTGTATAACTGTCTGAATTGATTTTAAAAATCAAGGACAGCACTAAGTTTTAATAAAAATAGAGAAACCTATATTTGAATTACTGGGTTAGCGCGGGAAACTAAATGGGCCGACCCGTGTACACTCCGTGATGCTGAGGGCTGCTGATAGGGGGGTCCCGCCTGTCAGTGACTCATTAAACGCGAAGCGGTACGGGGTGATAAGGACCACACGATTAGAACTAGATCTAACGGTCCAAGGTCGTCATTGACGACGGACACATTGCCGGCGAGACTGAACCCTAGCGCGATCGGTGGGGGTGCAATGGGGACGTACCATGGCTCCAGCTAGTGCGGCGAGGCGGGCAAATGAACAAGTCGACGACGGCAGTTCTCCTGGTAGTAGCAGCGTCCCTAGAGATGGCAGACTCCGATGAAATTCCGGCATTGCGGGCTACGGCTTGCTCCGATGGGGTTCTAGGAGTGTTCTGAGGGGGAGTGGAGGATAATGGTGTGACGAATTGGTGCTGGGAGGCGCTCTATTTATAGCTGGGCGAAGCGGCAGTGCGGCATGGGTGGAGCTCGTTGGTGACGATGATATAGAGGGCTACCAACGTGGGCGAGGTAGGCGGAGGGTGGGCGGTCTGCTGGCGGTCCTCTATGGTGTAATGACATGGCTAGGGCCGGTGGCAATTGGTCGGGGGCTTCCCGCGCTCTGAGGAACAGTGGCGGTGCTCGACGCGGCTCCCGCCGACTGTGGGTCGCGTGGCGGTGCACGGCCGTGTCTGGCGGGGTGAGGGGGGCGAGGCGTAGCGGTGTGCGCGATTTGGTGTCGAGGCGCGGTCTGTGGCGTGATGGCGGCAAGGGCGCTCTGGCGTGCTCTGGCTGCAAGCAGAGATGGTAGTGCGGCACGGTTCTTGGGTGGTCCAGGGGCTGGCTTTGGCCATGGGGTGGACAGGGGAGTGCGGTAGGGTTGGGCGGAGCTAGTAGCGGTGCTGGTTTGGCATGGCGTGGTCTGCTGCGAGCTGCGCATGCTCGGCCGGTGGTGACCAAAAAAGGGCGGCAC
Organism: Avena eriantha; assembly: GCA_910589775.1. Lineage (NCBI taxonomy): Eukaryota > Viridiplantae > Streptophyta > Magnoliopsida > Poales > Poaceae > Avena > Avena eriantha. The sequence continues at coordinate 295,192,344 of OU342742.1, forward strand.
GCAACTACTGCTCCAAGCTAAAGGGTAGGCTGGTGAAGGCTTGGTTAGAGCTGGGGGAGACAGGGGAACCATATTGGGCCCAAAACTCGACCAAGAATTGATCACTAAACAGTATTAGTTAGGCAAAAAAATCTTGCCTGCCACCTGTTCGACCAAATGGCCGCATGAGAGAAACTTTTTGAATTTTTGAAAGATTTTTGGTGGAGTTATTGGTCTCATGCTTGAGCATCTAGGTTTGCTTGGGATTTTGAAATGGAGTTTATTTGGATGGTTTTTGAAATAGTGTGATCTTGATACATACACTAGATTTAATTTTCAACTGTCATTTAAAATTAGAGTTTGAATGTTTTTGGAAGATTACGTGGGCCTTGGCACATCACTACTTATACTAGCAAGGGGTGCAAAGATCCACAATTGTTTCTGTTTGAATTTGAGTGCTAGGAATAGCCAAAGTGGGCTAGGTAATTAAAATGGCAAAAGTGACCATTTCCATTATTTATTATTTTTGATTTCTTTTTCTCTGGGATTTGCTTGGGGATGATCTAGATGGTGCGTAATTCACCTTAGAGTCATTTTACAACTAATAGATCACTCAATGATGGAGATTCAAAACAATTCCAATTTAAATGCACACACATATGAATGCTTAAAGATTTTAAATAGAAAAAGGTTTTGTTAACCCTAAATTGGGTAGATTTGATCTTGATCACTTGGATTAAAGTTTTGGGATGTTACAGTTCATCACACCATTCAGAACCTTATGCTATGTAACGATGCCTTTCAGGCTAAAAACGTAGGAGCTACTTACCATCGCACTATGCAATGTTGCCTCCACAATCAAATCGGACGCAACGTACATACATATGTGGACGACATAACTATGCTGTCCAAAAAGAAGGAAACTTTAATTTCTGACTTGGATGAAACATTCAAAAATCTATGAAAATACAACATAATGCTTAACCCAAAAAAGTGTTTCTTTAGAATTCCAGCCGGAAAATCGTTAGGTTTCATCATGTCTCAGCGAGGCATAGAGGTAAACCGAGACAAGATAAAGGCTATACTCAACATTACCATGTCAACTCATCTATAGGACATAAAATGGCTCACTGGATGCATCGCAACAATCAGTCGTTTCGTCAGCCGGCTTGGTAAAAGAGTCGCCCTATTATACAAGATCTTGAAGAGGATCAACAAATTTGTCAGGACTGAGGAAGTTGAGGGTGCACTCCAAGACCTAAAAGCAGTACTCTCATTCACCCCTGTTCTTGCAGCACCGGAACCTTAGGAACCCATGTTGCTTTACATTGCTGCGACAAACAGAGTCGTTAGCATCATCAAAATGGTGGACGAAAAGTAGGAACAGTTGGTGCAATGTCCGACTTACTACCTCAGCGGGGTTCTAACAAAATAGAAACAACGGTATCATTATTACTGAAAGTTAGCCTATGGTGTTTTTTTGCAGCCAGAAAGCTACGACACTATTTTCAATAGCACAAGATTACCATGGTGAGCACAACTCCCATGAGAGATATAATCAACAACAGCGACACCACGGGACGCGTTGCTAAGTGGGGCATCCAGCTAGCAGCTTTTGACATTGAGTATAAACCGTGGAAAATGATTAAGTCCCATATCCTTGCCAATTTTGTCGCTAATTGGATCGAGATGGCAGAAGACATTGATGTCCTATAGTCAGAATACTAGACCGTGCATTTTGACGGGTCGAAAGCGCTCAGGGGCTGGCATGGTACTCAAATCACCCCAAGGAAACAAATTTTTCTGTGTGTTGCAGATTCACTTCACGATGACCAATAACTTTGCCGAATATGAAGCACTACTGCATGGATTTCGAATTGCAAAATACATCAGCATTCACCGACTCATGTGGTATGGAGACTCAGATTTAGTTGCTCAACAAGTATCTGATCACTCTAGGGAAAATAAGCACATGGAAACATATCGAGCTGTTGTGGATGAACTATCAAGAAAAGGATTTGCATGCAAAAAGTTTTCGGATGGAAGTTTTTTGGAGCACCTAAAAGTTTCCTCTATCATAAGAGTTGATGAGGAGTATCCGACCAAATCCAGCTCACCGCTTATAGCATTTCTGGCTGTTATTCCTAGCTGGACAATGTTGGGTTCACAGCATAGAAAACAAAAAAATTACTATGATGGGAACTATCGCCAAGATCTATCTATTATATACAAGCAACGGGTGGATATACATCCATAGAGAACTTAACCTCAAAGAAAACAAAGCTTTGTTAACGATATGGAACTCGTGGATGATGTAGTCGTACACTTGCCGATCTCAAGATCGTCATGAAGTCCAGCAGGTCCGGCTCCAGCATGTCCATCAGATCCAGCTCCAGCAAGTCCAGCACCACCAAGTCCAGCACTTCAAAGCAGCGATGCATCCGTGATCGCACACAGGTCCGGTACCCCGACAACCTCCGTCCCTCGCTCTAGCAAAGCAGCGGAAGCAGCAACTCCTTTCCAGATAAAGCCACCGGGAACATGTATCTCGCTAATCCGATACCATGGGGAATAACTAGAGGGGCGAGAGATCCTTCACGAGGAGGTGTGTGTTGTGAGGAGGAGAGGGGGTCTTTTATAGGGAAGAGGGGGCAGCCAAGGGCCATGGCATGGCAGCCATGGTGGTGCCCCCACCTCTTCCATCATTCATGTGGTGGATGCTCCACTCACATAAATATGCATCCACTCACACTTCCACTCACATGCATTAAATTTCCACCAAATTTAATGCAAGCTCTCATTAAATAAAACTATTTTATTTATTTTATTCAGAATTCTATTAATTACTTTAATTAACAAACATTCACATAAAACCCCCTGCAACATTTAAGTATCACATGCAGAACCAGTTTCTGCAATTTCACCTGAAACAATTCCGGTTTCCATCGAAATGATTCCAGCGCTTTCTTAAATCTTTATCTGAAACATATTTGCTCCAAATTGGTGTTGGTATCCCTTAAGTGTATCACCCTACGGTTCACAAATAATGTAGACATGATCAAGACCCCTCTCCGATCAATAATCAGCAGCGAGACATGGAGACCCGTACTGACTCCCACATATTCAACGATGACTCTTGTGATCGTGTGAACCTTTAACGTCATAACCAAATCCCTTTGTCTCGCGATATATTACATGTACGAGATTCAATCATCGGTATCCCAATACCTAGTTTGATCTCGTTACCGACATGCACTCTTTTCTCATTCTCGTGATATAACATTCTAGTGATCATATCACTTGCTTGCAAGCTATTCTCAATGTGATATCACCGAGAGGGCCCAGAGTATATCTATCCGTCATCGGGATCGACAAATCCCACTCTGGATCCATGAGCCTCAACATAACACCTTCGGAGTATCTGAACACACCTTTATAGTCACCCTTTTAGGGTGTGACTTTTGATGTTATAAAGTCACTCTTGCGATGTTAGCAATTAACATGATCTCATGGTCTAAGGACTAAGATTACTTCGTATGATGTTATAGCAATATAAACATAATGACTTTGATCGTAATGCTATACTTAGGATGAACATTCATCACATCATTTCATAAATGTTGCGACCTCGTTATTAACAACATCCAATGTCCATGATAAGGAAACCTTGATCATCTTGTTAATCAATGAGCTAGTCTATATGAGAGGCATAACTAGGAACCTTTTATTTGTTTATTAAACACACATGTATTGATGTTTCCAATCAATACAATTATAGCATGCAAAATAAACATTTATAATAAATATAGAATAAGATAATAACCACTTTATTATTGCCTCTTGGGCATATTCCCTTCAGTCTCCCACTTGCACTAGAGTCAATAATCTAGTTTGAAAGAAGTTTGCATACTGAACACCTATGGCTTTCTGGTGTTGCATATATGTGATTGCTTGTGGTTAACAGAATCTCCGGATCTGATATTTTCAGGTCCGTGTGTATTTGCATGTCTTTGCGTCACTACGCATCACTCATTCTCAAATGAGATGGCATTGTATAAATTTGGTCCTTTGGTGAGACCTTTAGTTCATTATGGTTAAAATATGTTGATATTATTATCATACAATATAACTCCATAGTATTAGCCCACTTTGAACCACACCTAGTTTGATAACAAACTACTTAACACAAATGCCCTCCTTGTTGCTACTATAGCAGTCATATACTTAGCCTTTTGTTATAGTATCCGTCACAATGTCTCAACTTTGGAACTCATCCAAATTCCATAATGGAACATCCTTTCCATTACATTGTACCACCCATAGTCTAAAATGAGATAAATTTAATTTGTATCTTGTGACAAAACTAGTATCAATGTAACACTTTACAATGAACTACCTTCAACTATTTGTCACTTATACATGATATATTCTTAGTTCTTCCAAAGCTCATAAGAATATCTTTACTATCGTCCAATGATCATCTTATGAATCATTCTGGTATGTGCTCATAACATTTAGAGAATAGGACATACCTGGATATATACATATCACGGTATAATCGATCAAAATATTCATGTGATTTTACTCACCAAGTGTTGAAACACTTGAATCTTTATACAATCCGTTCCATGCAGCAAGAACCTTTATTGTTGTTTCCATATTGAAACCTTTCAAAATCTCATATATGTACGTCTGGCATAACCATATTAGTGCATCAATCTATCCATATAGACATTGATGCCAAATATTCTGGTTTTGCCCAAGTCTTTCATCGAAATCCTATTTTAATGAAATTCTTAACTTATGTCAATAAAAGATACATCATTTCCAATCAACAATATGTACTCTGCATAATGTATTGGAAATTTGTCTCAGTGCTCCCACTTAATTTCTTGCAAATGCAAGCATCTTCATCATCTCCGATGAAATTAAAATCCTTTAAAATTTTGATCGGGCACTTAGGGTTTTCGTCCCGAGGGCAATATATAGGCATAAGGAGTTGCCGAGGGGGTGCCTGAGGCGGCCACACCACCCCCTGGTGTGGGTCAGGCTGGGCCACGTGGCCAGGTGGTGTGGTGGCCCCCTGGCCCCTCTCGGTCTCGTACTCTGGCATCTGGTGACTTTCGAAAAAATAGGCACTTTGGCTTTTGTCCCGTCCAATTCCGAGAATATTTATTTTCTAACTTTCCTGGAACCAAAAATAGCAGAAAATAGGCAGCTGGCATTGTGGCTCTTGTTAATAGGTTAGTCCAAGAAATCATATGAAAAGTACTCTAAAGTTGGAACAAAACACAAGAAAGTGGATAAAACCAAGCATGGAACATCAAAAATTATAGATACGTTTGCAATGTATCAACCATCATCAAATGTTTGGTGTCTTTTCAAAAAACCATTCTTTAGTAATCTATTAGTGTAGTAAACATATTACTTACATCTTCTATTCATCCTTATCATGAAAACTTTCATGATCAAGCTACTATAGCCTAATGGAAGAATCACAAGTATAATGTTAGTTCCCAAAACCTTTTTGGGAGATCCGGATGCCTAGCATCTCCATCCTTCACAAATTCTCATACAATATGAGAACATGTATTTTGATAAATTATACTCAATTATAATGCAACCAAAAATATTGTTTCAGATATCACAAAATCTTCCACACATGATGGTTTACAAAATAATCTTTCAGCTCCTAGATAATCTTGAATTAAAACAACTTTTGAATATTAATAATCATGGAGGCAAATATGATACTTTAGATACTAATATTGGAATTCTTCCTCTTGATTTAATACTACTTATTAAACTTCATGGAGTAAATAGAGTTTGCTGACAGTTTGCCATAGGACTTCTAAACTTTAAATTGACATTCAAACCAATACGATACTAGTTCGTAAAGTAAATATCCAGAATTATATAGTTCTATTATCTCAGTTAAAACTAAGCATAAGGTAGTGAACAAATGCCAATGACTACAACAAATTATGCAAATTCACTTCGATTTAGTTTATGACAAATTGAGTTCGACTAATCCAAATTAGAAATGAACTCCCACTCAAAAACAACATCCCTCGTGCCTTTTTGGTGATTACATGAACCAAATCCACTACACCAAGTCCGATCATCACGTGAGTCGGTGTAGCTTCAAAGCCGAGCATCAATATGGGCATCACATCAACTATATGACTCATTCTTAACCTTTCGGTCCGTGTTCCGAGACCATGTCTGTACATGCTAGGCTAGCCAAGTAAGAACCTTAGTATTCGTGTGTGTAAAACTGTCTTACACCCGTTGTATGAAAGCGTAGAGTAGAGTACGCTCGATCATCACGTGATGTCTCAAAACACGATCAATAGAATGGTACATACTCAAGGAAGAACACATTTTATCTTGATATTTAAATGAGGGATCATCTTACAATGCTACTAAAAGCACCAAACTAGCAATATAACATGCGAACATCTAATGTGTAAAGTGGGATGGTATGATCCATGCATTTGATCTCTATCATATGCATCGTGGTATGATCTTTATCATTCCTTTGTGTGTAAGGCCAAGGTCTATGGAACTTACACGTTAAGTGTGTTGTAAGAGTATATACCATACATCTACTTACAACATTACCATATCAAGACACTAGCCCACCAACGATCTAAACTAGACGCCTCTAATTTATCCATTGCAAGTTTTACGTGGCTTAGGGCTTTTAGAGATAGAACCGGTCTTACCTATGAACATGGAACCACAACGAGGATAACCAAGTTATTAGCAACTCGTTGTAAATTAGATATTGACTATAGTAGGAGAGACAGACACCTGCCAGCCACTTATGCAAAACTAGTTGCATTTTAGTCGTGGAACCGGTCTCATGTGCGATGACATGTAAGGTTGGTCCGGGCCACTTCATCCCACTATGCCACCAATATCCAAAATACATGAAAGATGCAATAACATGATCATCATCGCCCACATATAAACATATGTGTACTACCCGTGCAAAGCACCTACACATATATCAGGCTCTGATACCACTGTTTGGTTCGTAGCATAGAAAACAAAAAAATTCCTATGATGGGAACTATCGCCAAGATCTATCTATTAGATACAAGCAACGGGTGGATATACATCCATAGATAACCTACCCTCGAAGACAAGAAAGCTTTGTGAACGAGATGGAACGCGTGGATGATGTAGTCATACACTTGCCGATCTCAAGATCGTGATGAAGTCCAGCAGGTCTGGCTCCATCACGTCCATTAGATCCAGCTCCAGCAAGTCCAGCACCCCAAAGCAGTAGTGCATCCATGATCACACACATGTCCGGTACCCCAACAACCTCCATCCCTCGCTCCAGCAAAGCAGCGGAAGCAACAACTCCTTTCCAGATAAAGCCACCGGGAACATGTATCAGGCTAATCCGAGACCATGGGGAATAACTAGAGGGGAGAGAGATCCTTCACGAGGAGGTGTGTGTTGTGAGGAGGAGAGGGGGCCTTTTATAGGGAAGAGGGGGGCAGCCAAGGGCCATGGTGTGGCAGCCATGGTGGTGCCCCCACCTCTTCCATCATTCATGTGGTGGATGCTCCACTCACATAAATATGCGTCCACTCACACTTCCACTCACATGCATTAAATTTCCACCAAATTTAATGCAAGCTATCATTAAATAAAACTATTTTATTTATTTTATTCAGAATTTTGTTAATTACTTTAATTAACAAACATTCACATAAAACCCCCTTCAACATTTCAATATCACATGCAGAACCAGTTTCTGCAATTTCACCTGAAACAATTCCGGTTTCCATCGAAATGATTCCAGCGCTTTCTTAAATCTTTATCTGAAACATATTGCTCCAAATGGTGTCAGTATCCCTTAAGTGTGTCACCCTACGGTTCGCAAATAATGCAGACATGATCGATACCCCTCTCCGATCAATAATCAGTAGCGGGACCTCGAGATCCTTTCTGAGTCCCACATATTCAACGATGACTCTTGTGATCGTGTGAACCTTTAACATCATAACCAAATCCCTTTGTCTCGCGATATATTACATGTTCGAGATTCGATCAATGGTATCCCAGTACCTAGTTTGATCTCGTTACCGACATGCACTCTTTTCTCATTCCCGTGATATAACATTCTAGTGATCACATCACTTGCTTGAAAGCTATTCTCAATGTGATATCACGAGAGGGCCCAGAGTATATCTATCCGTCATAGGGATGGACAAATCCCACTCTTGATCCATGAGCCTCAACATAACACCTTCGGAGTATTTGAACCCACCTTTATAGTCACGCTTTTACGGTGACGTTTGATGTTATCAAGTCACTCTTCCAATGTTAGCAATTAACATGATATCATGGTCTAAGGACTAAGATTACTTTGTATGATGTTATAGCAATATAAACATAATGACTTTGATCGCACTGCTATATTTCGGATGAATGTTCATCACATCATTTCATAAGTGTTACGACCTCATTATTAACAACATCCAATGTCCATGATCGAGAAACCTTGATCATCTTGTTAATCAACGAGCTAGTCTATATGAGAGGCATAACTAGGAACCTTTTATTTGTTTATTAAACTCACATGTATTGATCTTTCCAATCTATACAATTATAACATGCAAAATAAACATTTATCATAAACATGGAATAAGATAATAACCACTTTATTATTGCCTCTCGAGCATATTACCTTTAGACAAAACCCTACCTCAATTTCTTAGTATATGGCAAATTACCCGAAGACAAGGCTCTTAGTCGGCAGATCGTCCGACGAGAAAAATACTATACAATAATCTGTGATGAACTCTATAAGGGGAGTGTATCTAGAGTCTGGTTGTTGGGCCGGCCTAGCTAGGTCTGGTTCTGTTTTTATTTTCCAAACCTTTTCCATATTAGTTTTCTCCTTCTCTCTTTTGTATTTTCAAAATAGATCTGTTTTGTACAATTTCGAAAATACAAGATGCTTTGTAAGAAGGATGAAAATATTGTGGGGCCCTTGTATCCAAATTGGACTCCAATATTTTGTAGTTTTCAAAATTCAAACTATTTTGAATAGATTTCAGAGAGAAGAAACTAGGGTTAGGATCGACCAAGAGACATTTAGCAACACTACTTTAAATGTTCTCCTTGATGTTCGAGTCACGAGACATCAAGTAGAGATTGGACTTCGGATACAAAGGAAACCATAAGCGCAACTCCTATAATAAATCATAGAAGAAGCCTCATGAAGAGTGGTTGTTATTGCTGATTCAAGAGGATATGACAATAGGTATTTCGACTAGTTATGTTAACCATTACAGCAATCTTGCTAGAGTTCCAAATAGGCATATGTCAGAACCTTGAGAAACACCAACCATCGTAGCTGCTTGAGATTCAGCTCTGGTTAGGTGGGATGATACTTCAGATTTAGCATGTCCAAGTAGAAAGCTTGCAACATTTACCATGAAGGTAAAATAACTAAATTCTCAAGACATGGACTACAGTGTCAAGCTCCAAGAGACTGGAATTGCTGGACCCATGTATTTGCAACTTGTTAGAGGACAACTGCTCATACATCAAGTACTTGCAACAAAATACAACTGTATCCTTGAGGGTACAGAGATAACTCTACTCAAATCCAGGGCGACATCTTTCAACAATTGCTTATGAATTGGAGAAGGTAACTTCTAACATCTAGAACACATACTCCAAGATGACCCAATGATAGTTCTCGAAAGTTTTCCAACATTAATGCCAAATGTTCATATGAATCTATTCTAGCATGGAGAAGATAAGAATATTGTCGATGGGATCAACACCAAACTTATCGAAATACTCCAGGAAGATGGACTCATATGTTGTATGAACAAGGCAAAGTATTGGTCGGACCAAAGGATATGAAGATGTACATAAGTGAAACATCATGAGTAGCAACATCAACAAGATAGTCCGTGGAACTGAGTTTGATTTGATGATAACCCATATCAAGTCAAAGGTGGGGGAAGATAACATATCCATGAAGGAAATACCATCTTTCTTCATCATGAGCAACACTAAACATCCCTTTAAGAAGGAACATAGTTAGATAGAACTTTTTTCTTACAACTATCCAAGTTTTTGTTTAAGCTCAACCAACTAGTTTAGGGGTACCCAGTACGGATCCTTGGAGAAGGAGCAGTTCAGAGAACTTGCTTTCTCAAGAACTGGACAACACGATCATGTGGAAACATGGCAATACTTCTAGTAGACATCTAGAATATGACGAACCACTGATATGTCACTTAGTTCAAGAGGGGACTTGCTTGGTAACGCAAGAAAACATAGTCTCGAGGCTTCGGCATGAGCCTAACTCTTTGACCGAAGATAGTGCACCAGGGTAACGGACTTGGTAGCACAATCATCCTTTTGCTTGGTGATAGGGTTAACCAATCACACTAAGAATGACACAAATGTCCTTATATATCAAAGCAATAATAATTGGTATGAATCTCAGATGGCCACACTATTACGCACACGCATCATTCACGAGCGTAGAAGCTCGAAGGAAGGGTGGGAAAATATGTGTAAGAGCATCACTTCATTAAGGGGTCATGAAACTCAGCATGACCTGTTAGTATAAAGGAGTGTGATACCTTAAGGTGGAATAGATCAGAAGCTAATCAATCCTTATCAATCTACGAATTTACAACACTTTGGCCTAGTCCTAGATATGACGAGGTACTGGAGTTTGTTTCTCCTGACATCCCGAAATGAAATGTCTAACGGACCACAAGAGTATTTTGAATCGTAAGGCACCAATGTGCATTACTACTTGACTACCAACTGGTAGACAAAGGTCAGAAACAACAAGGAAAAAGAACATGCTCAGGATAGAATCCTAAGATGTCGATGCATAGATTATCATTCTTCTAAAAACCAATGCAAAAGGGAAGGTGTGGCAAAGTCACGAATATAGATGTGAGACTCCCAAGAAGTACTTGTGCCGTGATCTATTTGATTCCATTAAATAACATCTACCAAAGCTAGTGGTTGGGGAAGTCCTTAATTGTCGAGATTCAATCATGACAATAACCACAAGCTCGAAGGCTAGAATTATAGTACCAGCCATCCTGAGGTAATATGTAAACATTTAGGACAAGGGTTAATGGAATGGATCTTGGGTTAAAGATCATCTTCATGTACATGATTCACAACAATAGAATCCAGCACAATCCGGGACCTTAGGTTTAAGTCCAAGGGTTAAAACCCGAGAAAGAGGTAACTACTACTTGAGTGACACAACATGCACTACAAGGTAGAAATCATGAGGTAGCTTCCAAGAGAAGAAACGACTTCTGAAGTACACAATGAATAAAAAGGAGGCACATTAGGTGAAAGGAAATCTTGAAGCCTAGAACATAACACTATGGATACTACAATATAATATTGTGGACCCATAAGATAGAGAGATCGTGATGGAAAGAAATCTCTCAAATAGAGTAGAGCAAAGGGTGCAAGGAATTCACAACACACACAACTCTAAAGAACTCAACAACTAGGTAAACTGGTTGATAAACAGCATGCCCAGAAGGCACCTAAGTTTTGAAAGACTAGAAGAGGTATCAAAACTTTTCCAAAGTCAACACAAGATGAGATGACCTAGAGTTAGACCGATACCAGATGAGGAGAAAAAGAAGCATACTAGAGTTTTTCGCAAATACTTTTCATCTTTGAAATAGTTTTCACAAGCACTAAACTCAGCATCGACAAATAGAAGGTTTTCCTACGGTTGGTACTTCTCTAATACCAAATACTATAACACCCCCGGGATTAGGGTTAAACAAATCCCAGACCTTAGCCTGACATAAGCTTAGCCTAGAGCTCGAGGATATTCAATGAGAAATCAGTAACGCAATAGTAACCCTGTCACACAATAATTATTACAGCAAGCTCATAATGGAGCGAGGAACCAAAATATTATATGTAGAGGTCACTGACCACAAACATCAAACAACGGAAGGCAAATTATGATATTAAGTATATCAAACTTAACAAATGGCCTAAGGGGCCTGAAACATAACGATGACGTCCTAGCCCATAGATTCCAGGATGCCGGTCGGGAACCCCAAGCTACTCGTCGGTGTCGATGTCGTACCATACTTGTCTTCAGGGAACACTTCTGCTACAAAAGTATCAACAAAGCAAGGGTGAGTATAGGGTGTACTCTGCAAGACTTATGGCTGGTGGGGTTGTTTTGCATAAAGCCATTTTTTATAAAACAAGAGGGAGAGAATAAGCTCGTCTAATCAGAATAATTTAAAAGAGGATAAGAGAGCGGCATCTCCAAAGAATTTATTATCATTTTTTGATATCCACCAAGTAATCCTCATCTCACAACTAGGATGACCCCCTCGCACCCAAGATGAAGCATCCTTAAGCACACATTGAAAACCTCCAAGTTTTACGATTAGGTTATAGTTCTCTATGATCTTAGAATTCGGTCACCAAGCATTCATAACCATGAACACGGCTTTTCGAAAAGATTTAATCCTGCACGGGTGTACAACTTTACCCACACATACCAACCGACTCTTAATACCAACGTTTTAGCCCTCTTCCTTGGGAGGCCGGTAGAGGGTGGTTGGCCACGACTTTTACCTTGCTTTCATCGAGACCATGAGTCACGCCCTAAGGATGGTTCCTCCGTAATGGGTCCAATCCCGAAGCTAGTCCCTATAGATGTGAGGGGAGGTTGGTTTACCAAGGGTGCTATCAACCCCAAGAAACCTGGTTCATGCTTCCCTACCTGTTATGATGCACCTCCTTCTCCTCCTCTTTCAAAAACATTTTCAATGCGTATGCCAAATGGAAAACCCAAACTATGTGACTCATGGAATCTACTAGGTAGGTTAATCAGCGGAGGGGTTCCCAAGCCTCGTGTGTTTGTACGCTCATCTTGGTCGAAACGCAAGAACTCGGTTCCTAGTGGTAGCGAGCATGGGACTAGAAAAACCACATCCCACTGTGGCCTCCCATACATGCCTTATGATGTTTAGCCCTTACCATTGATCTTACCTCATCGGTATAGCTCGTTCTCTGGTCATACTAGATTCTCTGCATATGATACATCATCTGGATGAACTAGCACTATAGCTAAGCATGGCTAAGCAAGACATGAGTAATAGCTCTAGAAGTGCACACAAGCCAAACCTAGCTATGCTAGAAGAAGTGGATTAGGTAATATAAGCTCAAAGGGAGTAATGCAATAGATAGGATACTCTATCTATCGATAAAATACCATAGTGGAATCGTATGTATCATGAAAAGAATTGAACTACTTTGAAAACATAGCATTCTTTTATGTGTGGGGCTATGCTTGCCTTTTCCTGTTGATAACCATAAAGTAGATCTTCAGAAGCCTTGTACTTGACGTGGTTACAGTTGGTCAAGTATTTTTCATCGATTTTCGATGGTGTTGATCTCGGTCTTCGATCTCGGACTCAACATCATATTCTACCAGGAAGAATCAAAAACTAGAAAGAAAGAGAAACAATCAACACATGGCATCGATGCAGTGCTCAAGCAAGGATGATGATATGAAAAGTTGAATTATATTTAAATGAAACCCTATAGCATGCTTGACAAATTAAACGGGGTTCCGAGGGGTCCAAGCCCTAATACAGGAGAGACCCCGGAATCACCTAAGGGGTTCATTTAATTCTCTAATTAAACTTGCAATTTTAAGTTGTTGAACAATGCATGATGTCAATGCTATTGTGTAGATCTTATTTTTCTGAAAATTTTGATATAAATGTTTTCCTAAGTTATAAATAATTAATATTGAATTTATAAGATTATATGAATTTATGGAATTTCTGAAAAAGGTTAAAGGATTATTGTGCCAGCATGACATCGGGGCATGGCTTTAATTGTTTTTACACCACAGTTGTGCCTACTCCTGGTCATTGACCAGTGGGACCTGGGGACACGTCGGATGCCACGGTGGAGAAGCTTGTGCGACGCTGACGCAAGTGCCACGTTGGTGCCACATAGGTGCCACGTAGGCTCGTCAGAGGGCACGTCAGCTGGCGATGGTTGGCAGCGCTAGGGGGCATTCTGGGACGCGTAGGAGGGAGGGTTTGACTCGCCTTCTCGTGCGCGACCTCGAAGTGTCGGGGCATGGACCAGGGGTCGGGGGAATCATCAGCGGCGAGCAAGGCTGTGGCGGCAAGCGGTGTCGTGTAACACGGGAGTGGGCCAGAGCGTGAGGGAAGGAACGAAGGGGTTCTTCAGAAACGCTAGCTCACTGTGGTTGTGGAGAAGAGGTCGGGGAGGAAGCTTGAGGGCGAAGGTGGCTAGAATCTTCAACGAACGCAACGGCCGAAGCTCGGGAAGGAGACCTCGATTCGGTGGATTATGACTATCTTAGCTTACAAGGCTCTACAGGGAGGACCAGGAAGACGAGGCGGAGACGCGATCATGCTCGAAGGTGCTCGGGGCGGTGCAGAGCGGCGGGATGCCGATGACGCGGTGGACTAGGGTTCGTGGCCTCATGCGGGAGAGACGAGAGAAGCCAGGGGAGAAAGGGGAAGAGGATGAGGGCGAGAGAGATGTGCGGGTCGCGGTGTTATCTCTCTCAGGGGCGGTAGCATGGATCTCAATGCTAGCGGGCGTCACGGTGACGGCAGCGAGGAGCTTCGGTGGATCAGAAGGTCGACGTTGACTCGGACAAACAACGAACTAGGCCTAGGCCAAGGCGGGTCGCGGGTGGCTGATCCGTCCATTTTGCATCACTATTTTATATCATAATTTACTATTATTCATTGATATATTTCATATTAAGAGATGATACTTATGTTATTTCATCTATTTTTGCATGATTGATGACTTCTGGAGGATGAATCACTTGAGTCAGGATTCTGATGGAAAAGCACTATACAGATGCAATATTGGCAAAGATCAAAAAATCCCAGAAAATATACGGGAATTCCTATTTTTCTAGAAGACGAAGGAGGCTAGAAGGAGTGGAGATGGGCCACAGCGGGCCTACACCACCCCTAGCGCGGGCCACCCCTGGTTGCGCCACCAGGTGGTGTGGCCACCCTGGCCTACCTCTGGCATCGCCCTTTGGAGTATATAATCCCCTCGAAACTCTAAGACTCGGGGAGCGATCACAAAAAGGTTCCGCCGCCTCTGCGGGGCGGAAATTACAGAGACAGAAAGAGCTCTCTGGCAGGCAGAAATCTGCCAGGGAAATTCCTTCTCGGAGAGGGAAGATCATCGCCATCAACCCCGTCATCAAGATAGACTTCATCGAGATCATCATCATCATCATCTCCACCATCATCTCCACCAGCACCATCACCACCACTCCATACCGTTGTAACAATTCGGTTGAATCTTGCATAGTTCTTAGGGGGAACTTTCCCGGTGTTGATTACTTGTTGTAGTTGATGCTATTGAGTGGAACCATTGAATTATTGTTCATGTTCAGATTGTTACTTATCATTATTTCATCTATGATCTTGATCCATATGATGTCTCGTCAGTAGTTTGTTTAGTTCTTGAGGACATGGGAGAAGTCATGTTTTTAGTAGTGGAATTGTGTTAAGAAAGATTTAATGGTTTGATATTTAAGTTGCGGTGCTATTCTTCTAGTGGTGTCATGTGAACATCGACTAGATGATACTTCATCTTTATGGGCCTAGAGGAATGCATTATGTATTTGGATACTAATCGTGGGGTTGCCGGAGTGACATAAACCTGAACCCCCGTTAGGAAACCTTTGCATAAGGGAGTGTAGGATCTCAAAGTTTAAGGCTATGATTAGGTTTTTATCTTAATTACTTTCTTGTAGTTGCGGATGCTTGCAAGGGGTATAATCACAAGTATGTATTAGTCCTAGGAAGGTCAGTACATTAGCATAGGTTCACCCACACAACACTTATCCAACCAAAGAAGATTAATCAACTATATGAAGCGAAAGCACTTGCCAATATTCCCATGTGTCCTTGAGAACATTTGGTCATCTTAAGTAATACAACCAGCTTATCATTTGCTAAAGAAAGGATTGGGCCACTTGCTACAATTATTATTATTGTATTTTATTTACTCACACTTTATTTATCTGCATTATCAAAAAACCCTAAAAATCCGTTTGTTGAGTATTTATAGAGAATTCATGATCCAAACCACTTGTCAACACCTTCTGCTCCTCATTGGGTTCGACACTCTTACTTATCGGAAATACTATGATACACCCCCTATACTTGTGGACCATCAAGACTATTTTCTGGCGCCGTTGTCGGGGAGTGAAGCGCTATTGAAGAGTGGAACTGGTAAAGGAAACTTCTACTATGAGTATTTTTTATTTCTGTTTGTTACTTTGTTCTCAATATGGATAGTTCACTTACTTTCTTGTTTCGGAATGGTACTACCACTGCTAAGGTAGTAGATGAACCACCACCTGCTAAAATTGATACTTTTAAAATACCTACAAAAATTGTTGATCATGTTATGGATAACTACTATTTTGGAGATGAAACTATCCATCTCGGTGATCATTTGCTCTTTATACATGAATTATGCGGATTGTTCAAGTGTGCAGGTATTACAACAGATCAAGTTAAGAAAAATTTATTCTTTGTATCATTGAAGGGCAGAGCTGAGGAATGGTATACGCTGCTAAAGAATGGCCAATCTCTTGAATGGGAGGAAATTTTACCTCTCTTTTATTCCAAATTTTATCCTCCTAGTGAGATTCATAAAGATCAGAATCAAATATATAACTTTTCGCCTCGTGATGGAGAGAGTACCGCCCAAGCTTGGGGGATATTGAAGTTACTAATGCTCAAATGCCCTATTCATGAGCTCCCTAATAATATTATTATCAATAACTTTTATGCAAGGCTTTCTCTTCATGATAAGGATCTATTGGATGCCTCTTGTGCTGGATCATTTACACGTATGGAAGAAGAAGCTAAATGGGATCTTCTAGACCGTATTCAAGACAATGCTGAAGCATGGGAGAATGATAAAGGAAGAAAGCCAGGTATAAATTATGATTATGAATGCATTAAATATTTTATGGGAACTAATGGCTTTCATAATATTAGTGGTGCTTATGGTCTTGATTCTCAAAGTATTGCAAATTGTTTTAAGGCATCTGCCTCTTATATTGAAATTCCTAAAAAGAAATGGAACAAGTATCATGAGCCATATAAAGATATTGTTAATTGTGTTCCTACTAGAAATACTGAAGTTCATACTGTTGATTGTATTTTACCTGAACCTTACATCGAGAAAATACCTTTCCCTGTTAAGGTGAAGGAACATTGTATGATAGCTAGTATGGTTAACAAAAGTACAAAGAAAGCTGTAGAACCTGATGAACAAATAGATGTTGAACCTGCAGTAGCAAATGTGAAAGACTTGGTCACTAAAAATGTAGAAGATGGGCACATTATCCTTTGTAAGGATACTTCTAATATTGTTTCACATCCTAGTAGTACTAGGAAAGCTCGTGTCCCTGTGTTTCCTGTCAGAATAAGTGAGCATTGTGACTATGGTTCATGTGATGGATATATCGTTAAATTTATTCATGATGCTGAAAGTTATTATGAGAGAGGGAAAATGTTTTTATGTGTCTCAATAATATTAAGTTTCCTCGCTATACGCTAAAGTCTTTATCTTGCACTTATTTTGCCTTCCTATGTTAGCAGCCTCTGGTTTCAATAATTTATTTTCTTACAAAATTCCCTTGCATAGGAAGTGGGTTAGACTTAAATATATGTATATTTGCTTCTTGATGCTCTCTTTTACTCCAATTCATATTTTTATGTGAGCATTATTGAAATTATCATGCATATCTTAATGGCTATAAAGAAAGAGCTTTTTGGGAGACAACCCATTATATTTTTGCTTTCAGTTTATTTTTGTTTATCTGAGTCTTGGAAGTTATTGCTTCTACAATAACCTCTCCTTAACCTTCTTGTTTGGTTTTTGTGTCAAGATCAGCCTCTAATGAGAGAGAATATTTGGGGAAGTTGCTGTCCCAAAACAGATTTCTGTGCTTCATTGTAAAAATCCGTGAAAATCCCAGGACGTCCTACTGATCTATAATATTTTGTGTTCATGCCCCAGGTTATTATTTAACTTTTTGCACCTTTTGATTAAAGAAATAGAAGATTTTCCAAAAATATATGATCTTTACCTGCTGGTCTATTTTGACAGATTTCTGCCATTTTTGCATTTACCCCTTAAATTGATTTCCTTTTTGAATTATTTTGGGTTTTCAAAAGGAGTTGCTATAGTAACTTATGTTTTGATGGACTTCACTTGAAATTGAACCCCAAAGGTTTATTATCTTGCATGCACTTATGTTGTAATGAAGATTGTGTGGAGTTTTGTATAAAAGGAATTTTCAAGTGTTAGGAGAGAATGATATAATGAGATGGTGAATGGTCAAAGACTCAAACATTATATTGTTGGATATTCTTACAATAAAGATATTGATGTTATTCAAGTGGTGACTCTGGAAGAATTTATTAAAGACCAAATTCAGAAACCTCCAGAGTCTGTTTTCGAATAGGTAACAGTTCTGGTAAGAAAAGGTCCGCGAAAAAAATTTCAATTTATATTTTTGCAGTTTTTATCAAACATGGATGATAATGAGTCGAAAGAGGGATGGAAATGGAGCCCGGGGGCTCACACCACCTTGTGGCGCTGGCCCACCTGGTTGCGCCACCGGGGGTGTGGCCACCCCGGAGCCCGTCACCGACCCGTTTTCTCCCAGTACGCAGAGCTCGTCACCGACACGCCGTAAAACCGTCATAGATGACTGACGTTTTGGGCCAATTCGTCGCGACGCACTCGAAGGTCCTCCATCCTGGGTATCCATGACGTTCGAGGATTTCATCGACAAAAAATCGTCGCGGATTTCGTCTGAGGCCCTGAAGCCCAGTTTTCCAATTCGTCCCGCATAAAATTATCACGGATTCGTGAAGGGCCTTTGGTTAATTGTTTTTTTTTTCGACGACCGGGCCATCCGTTCCTGCACCCCACCAGTCAGCTCGGTTTGAACGGCAGGGTTTAACGGGTTGTTCTCAGAGTGTTAGCCGGGCCTAGCTGTCGGTCCATCTAGTATAAATTAAAGATGGCATAAAAATAGAGTACCCTGACCATGGTTCGAACTCGCGGGCACACTTGTTGGTCGAGGGTTCGAAACCACTAGACCAGCGGACTCTGTTCCGCCAAATCTACTACTTTGCCATTCTTATAAGAATGTACCAAATTAGTAGTCCTTCAATAAATAAACTAATGTTTTGATTAAAAGCCGGAATAGCTGGACAAGACAAATACGTTTCAAACACAACACTACTTCATATTTCTTATACACATGTTGTGGATCACACGAAGAAGCAAAATGTGAAAGTACAGGAAACTATAGCAACAATGAACACAACACATAGCAACATGGCGATAGAAGACAATCTTACAAATATATAGAGAACATGGTTGACATATAGTTCGAAACCAACTAGAGAACTAGCATCACAAAGAGTTAGTTGCTAAAGTATAGTTGAATGTGCATAAGTAGATTTAGGGCTTGTTTGGTTCAAAGGATTTGTAAAACACTGGGATAGGAAAAGTGCAGGAATAGAATGACCTGACAGTAAGCATCCTATAGGAATGAAAAATGCAGGAATCGGTAAAATAAGCTGTTTGAAAACACCACCATAGGAAAAACGCATGTAATTTTATAGGGTTTAGGTATATGTCATAGTTGTCATAACACGTAGCAATCTTTCCAAGAGGTCTCACCTCTTGTTTGAAAATCCTATAGAATTGTAGTGTAGGAAAGTTATGCATAGAAATTTTGTAGGATTTATTCCTTTGAAATAAACACGCCCTTAAAGAGTCAAATCTCAGAAGATTACCATCTTGGCCTTCCGAGGGATGGCATTTGACTTTTTCATCTTGCACACATAGTGCGGTATAGGTGGCTTGTGTCCTGAAATTGCTCTGAGATACATAGCTTGGTTTGAACTCAATTCCATGTCGTTTCCAAACACGCAGTAATCGTCGAAGTCCTCCCCGCCCTTCATCGATGGACCTAGAAAGAATATATTAGAAAGTAATCTATAGCGGCATAAGAATGACTGTAAATTTAAGCCAATGTAAATGACTCTAACCTCTAGTAAGGTCCCTTGGTTTCTCAGCTTTATTGGCTACATGTTGCTTCACCTCGTCATAAGATGGAACATTGTGCCGGCGATTGCAATTTCTCGGCGCCGTCGCCATGATGGTTTGCGCAATAACTTCCAAATTTTCGGGGGGTTCAGCACCGTGTGGTCCATCTGAAGATCATTAAGAAGTCTAAGGACGACTATTTCTACGATAGAACGGGGATGCGATGTGTACAATTAGTGCTAGTAGGAACAATTTTAGAACCTGTGCATGTATCTCCCTAGCCTTAATGCCGCATAACCTACAATCCTCACAGTTTATCCTACCTAGGACCTAGACCTAGATCGTGTGTTTACCTGGGGCCTAGACCTAGATCGAGTGCTTACCTGGGGCCTAGACCGAGATCAAGTGTTTACCTGGGGCCTAGACCCGTCGCCGGTGACCTAGAGCACAGACGCGGTGACCTAGATCGAACACAGACGCGTAGTAGTAGAGATGCGTGGGCATAGTTCGAGGAGACTTACCCGTGAACCTATAGCCGCCGCTGCCACCGCCGTCGCTGGCGTGGGAGGGGGGATTTGGTGGTTGATGCGCTCGACTTTCGACGTAGAGCTCGTTGGGAACCCCAAGAGGAAGGTACGATGAATACATCAGCAAGTCTTCCCTCAGTTATGAAACCAAGGTTTAATCGAACCAGTAGGAGCAAGGAAACACCCCAAAGGTGTTACTAGCTGAGCTTTGGCAGGGCGCACTACCGGTGCTAGTAGCAACGTGGAGACGTGCACAACACAACCACAGAACTTTGTCCCAAACTTGCGATGTGGTTGTCAATCTCACCGTGTTTTGCGGAAAACAAAGGATTAAACATATCGAATGGCAAGAAGTAAAAGTTTGCAGAAAGTAAACACAAAGCAGAAACAGTTTATAGATTGTATGTAAAGAAAAAGGACCGGGATCCATAGTTCACTAGAGGTGGCTCTCCTTAGATAAATAACATGCTGGGTGAACAAATTACACTGGGGAAATTGACAAACACCGAGAAAGCAATACATGCATATACTAATCATCTTGACTCCTCTGAGACTTGATTCGGCATTACAACATAATACATAGACCGTCATCCAACTGCATCTATGACTAATAATCCACCTTCAGGTTATCATCCGAACCCCTCCAGTATTAAGTTGCAAGCAACAGATTATTGCTTTACGTACTACATGTAAAGTAAACAATATGATTATACTATGAACAAAGGATTGTTGTTTTCTCCCTAGTAGCAACAGCACATCTAGTACCATAGAGATTTCTCACTTCCCCAGATTACCAGAGGCATGAACCCACTATCGAGCATAAATACTAACTCTTGGAGTTGCTAGCATCTACTTGGCCAAGATAGCTACTAACAACGGAAAGCATGCAAGATCTCAAATAACAAAGACATGATAGAATCACTAATCAATCTGAAATAGCATCTCAATATCCATCGGATCCCCGCAAACACAACATGTATGAATTACAAATAGATGATCTTGATCATGAACGGAGCTCACAAGATCTAAACATGAAAGCACAAAGGAGGAGAAACCAGCCATCTATCTACTACTCACGCATCACACCGGAGGCTTGCATGGTGATGAAGAAGGCCTCCAGGGTGAATTCCCCTCTCCGGCAGGGTGCCGGGAAGAGCTTCAGATCCCCCCCGATCTAGGGACAGAGATGACGGTGGCTACAGACTCTTTCGTGTATTTTTGATTGGGTACGTAGGGTTTCCGTCCCGAGGGCAACTTATAGGCGGAAGGAGAGGCCGAGGGGGTGCTGGGGTCGGCCAGACCACCCCCCTGGCGCGGGCCAGGCCTGGCCGCGTGGCCAGGTGGTGTGGTCGTCCCCCAGCCCTTCTTCGTCTCGTATTCTGGCACTTGATCCCTTCCGGAAAAATAGGCATTTTGGCTTTTGTCCCGTCCAATTCCGAGAATATTCATTTTCTGGCTTTCCTGGAACCAAAAACAGCAGAAAACAGGCAGCTGGCACTATGGCTCTTGTTAATAGGTTAGTCCAAGAAATCATAATAAAAGTACTCCAAAGTTGGAATAAAACACAAGAAAGTGGATAAAACTAAGCATGGAACATCAAAAATTATATATACATTTGCAATGTATCAACATCCCCAAGCTTAACTCCTGCTCGTCCTCGAGTAGGTAAGTGATAAAAAGAAATAATTTTTGAGGTGACATGCACCATCAAAGACTTGATCAAAGTATTTGCAAAACATTCAAAGTTGGGATCATAGTACTTCAATCATAACATGAAAGACAAAGTTCTAGCAGTAAGCAAAGAGACTATGATGCAACATGAAAAGGCATAAACAAAAGATTCATGAATAACAATGCTTTGCAAGACGTTTGTTTGTTTCACATAAAGAAAACATAGCATAATAGTATTCAGCTTGTCCCTCAATAGAGTAGCAAATATAAAAGTGATAACAAGTGACTATACAATAGTTTAAAACAAGCAATAACAAGTTATGCATCAATCAACTAGTCTTGGGACAATGCACATAGAACTAAGAATGGCCAATATGCTCTCAAAGTAGGTGCATAAAGATAGAAGGTGGAGACTCAATATAATGGTGAAAGAAAGGCCCTTGTAAAAGGAAGTAGGGATTCAAGTCTCATAAAGAGCTTCCAAGAATTATGGTACTTATAGCTTTCAGCTCTCATTGCCCCTATCATAACCATCTTGAAGTGATTAAGGTTAAAGTGAACAAACTATGGTGTACATGCTTGACGAAGTATAAGTCAGAAATCTCATGTCCCTTGTATACGAGGGACGCTCCTCATGCTACTCAAGTTTAGTCACTGGTAAGTTCTTGTCATCATAAGTATATATGTATCATTGAGAACCGCCAACGGGGTACCCCTTGCCCGATGATACGGAAGAATCCCCATATCAAAATGACAAGGCAAGCAGACAACGAGCATCTCAGCATTCTTCTTATTTACCATGGGAATATGGTGCTTTTTTCTCTCTTTCCTCTTTTCATAGTATCTCTTTTTTTATCTTTTCTCTTCTTTTTTTTCAATGTAGGACACTTTTTTTATAAGAAGAATGCTTCATAGACAGCTCAATATAGTTACGCTGCAGGTTTCCACCATGTCAGCATGGATTAGACTAGCGGCCCAGGTGTTTCTCTAACACATATACATAACTCCATGGACTTACAAGCCCCCCTCTCATTTCACACCGACGACATCCATATACAAAAGAGCATGATATAAACTAGGTACAAGTACCAAGTGCAATGTTGAAAGTGTTCCCCATGAAAGCATGGTTCTGCTAATTCCCAACAAATAAGTGCAAGCATATACAACATAGAAGACACAATGGTTCAAGCTTATTAATGGCAAAAAGTAAAGTGTGCCATCAAGTTCGTGAGAGCTTTAATCACTAATTTTCTCATAACAAGTGGAAAGTAAACAAAAGCATGAATATACTTGGAATAGCATAAGCTAGTAGGTAGGTATGGTGGACTCTTTGGAATAACTTGGTTTAGGGAGTTGAATGCATGAGTGGAACTCATACTTTGTTGTGGAGGCTAGCAAAAGACTGGGAGTGACAAACTAAGAGAGCAATAATGGCCATAATCATGCAGAGCGACAAAACATCATTGATCAAAGCATAAAGTGATACTACAAGTTGAAAACTAAAGGATCATCAAGGCTATGGTGACTTGTGATAGTCATAACATGGTGTGAGCATGCGCCAAGTCAACCCAAATAAAGCATCAAAGGAGAATACCACTATACTATGCTTTAATATGCTAAAACAACGCATGATTCATCCAAGGAACATTAAGCAATCTCAATTATTTATAACAAGTCATTCTACAACAAAGAATACTAAGCATAAATCCAAAACAATATCAAGCATGACATGACAAAGCATAGGCCATAGTCAAAAACGAGCACTTTTTACCACAAAAGCATGAACTTTCCTACTCTTTTCCAAACCAAACCAAACTATTTGCAAACCAAAGTATGAAACAGGTGGTCCAACAAATTTATACAGAAAACTAAGCAAACCAAGCAAACTAAAAACCAAAACGAAAAAGAAGACGCTCCAAGAGAAACCCAACTGTGCATGAAACAATAAAAATGAAGCGTTTGGAAGAAACCTGGGATTTTTATTGATGAAGAAGGGGATGCCTTGGGCATCCCCAAGCTTTGACACTTGTACTTCTTGGATATTTCTTGGGGTGACACGCGTGGCATTGCCAAGCTTGAGCTTTAGTCCATCCTTCATCTCGTTACTCATTCCTTCCATATACCTGAAATTTTTCCTTCATACAAAACTTCACACAATCTTATTAGCAACATTAGTGCACTAAAGATAAATAAGTCTCAAGGTTCAGTTCTAACACCAAATAAACTTCCATTAGAACACAAGCTACTGTAGCACTTCCCTCAAAAAGCTCAATTCCCCAAAGGAACTCAAGAAGGAACTAACAAGAAGCAAATGCAGAAATTGGCCGAAATCTGTCAAAACAGACCAGCAGGTAAAGACGAATTGTTTCGAAGACCTTCTGTTCCTCAAATCAAAACGTGTTGAACTAACGAAAGTTATATAGAAACCTGGGGCAGAAGCATAAAAAATTACAGCTCAATCCGACGTACAGAACTCTCTCAGGAATTTTTACGGTGAAGCACAGAAATCTGTTTCGGGACAACAACTTTCCCAATCATTACTTCACTCTCATTAGAGGTTAGTCTTGGCACAAAAAGAAAATAAAAAGGATAAGGAGAGGTTATTACAGAGGTAATAACTTCCAAGACTCATCTAAAACTCTTGGGTTATCTCCCAACAAGTACTTTTCTTTAACGCCTTTAAGTTAGGCATAAGAAACAAAGAAAGAATCAAGTGTTCTTAAATGAAGAAGCATTAAGACCAAATTTTGTTTTCATAGGGGAAGCAAAAGAAATATTTTTCTCTCTTTTTAGGGAAGTGTTCTATACATTTCTTGACTGGGAGTTGATATTTAATGGTGCCTTCTTTCATATCAATGATGGCAGCAACAGTTCTAAGAAAAGGTTTTCCCGAAGTAATAGGACAAGAAGCATTGTATTCAACATCCAAAACATAGAAAACAACAGGGACATAGGAGCCGTTAACCATAATAAGAACATCATTAATACTCCCCATGAGTTTCTTTTTAGCATTAGCATCAAGTGGGACATTCAAATAACAATCTTCAAGAGGAGGCAAATCAAGCATATCATAAATCCTTCTAGGCATAATAGAAACACTACTATCAAGATCACATAAAGCTTTGAAATCAAAGTCACTCACTTTCATATTAATGATGGGTTCCAACAATGTTCTTGTTTTATAGGAATAGAAGCTTTATGTTTCAACTTTTCTTCTTTAATCTTTATGATAGCATCAGTAATGTGTTTTGTAAAAGCCATGTTCATAGCATTGCATTAGGACTTTTATCAAGCTTTTGTAGGAACTTAATAACTTCAGAGATGTTGCAACCATCAAGATCAAAATCAACTTTATCATCTAAAGTAGTAGAACTATTGTTAGCCTCAACACTAGTGGTGGTGATAGTAGAAACACTAATGTTTCTATCAATTTCATCTTCTCTTTCCCACTTAGCATGTAATTCAGCTAATAGTCTAACATTTTCATCAATTCTTACTTGTATAGCATTAGTAGATGCAAAGGGATTATCATTAGTTTCAGGTTTAGCAGCCATTTTATTCAAAGTAGATTGAGCTTCAGCCAAAGATGCTATATTTCTTTCAGCATTAGAGAGTTTTTCCTCAATAGTTTTATTGAAAGCAGTTTGTTTACTAATAAACTCTTTAAGCATAACTTCAAGTTCAGAGGGAACACTCTTATTATTGTTGTAAGAATTTCCATAAGCAGTACCATTGTTGGGAGGATAAGGTTTATAATTGTTGTTACCAAAATAGTTCCTATAAGCATTATTACCATAAGCATTGTTTCCAAAGTTGTTATTTCTTATGAAGTTCACATCAACTTGCTCTTCTTGAGCAACCGAAGAGGCTAAAGGAACATTATTTGGATCAATATGGGCTTTCCCATTAACAAGCATAGACATAATAATATCAATCTTATCACTCAAGGAGGAGGTTTCTTCAACATAATTTACCTTCTTACCTTGTGGAGCTCTCTCGGTATGCCATTCAGAATAATTAACCATCATATTGTCCAATAGTTTTGTTGCAGCACCCAAAGTGATGGTCATAAAGGTACCTCCAGCAGCTGAATCCAATAGGTTCCTTGAAGAATAGTTCAATCCTGCATAAAAAGTTTGGATGATCATCCAAGCAGTCAGTCCATGAGTGGGACAATTCTTTACCAAAGATTTCATTCTTTCCCAAGCTTGAGCAACATGCTCATTATCAAGTTGTTTAAATTTCATAATTTCACTTCTCATGGATATAATCTTAGCAGGAGGATAATACTTTCCAATAAAAGCATCTTTGCACTTAGTCCAAGAATCAATATTATTCCTAGTTAAGGAATTCAACCACTCTTTAGCTTTTCCTCTCAAAGAGAAAGGAAACAATTTCAGTTTAATAATATCACCATCTATATCCCTATGCTTTTGCATCTCACAAAGTTCAACAAAGTTATTTAGATGGGAAGCAGCATCTTCATTACCAATGCCAGAAAATTGTTCTCTCATAACAGGATTGAGCAAAGCAGGTTTTATCTCAAAGAAAGTATTTTCAGCCATAGGTGGAGCAATAGGAGTGCTCATAAAATCATTATTGTTGGTGCTAGTGAAGTCACAAAACTTAGTGTTTTCAAGAGTAGTCATTTTTTTGGGTTTTCAAATGAGAAAGCAAACAAGTAAAACTAATTTTTTTGTGTGTTTTTGAAGAACAAAACAAGCAAACAAAGAAAAAAGAAACTAACCAAAACAAAAACAACAAAGTAAAGAGATTGGTTATGAGGGACTCCCCTTGTGAAGATGTCCTTGACTCCCCGACAACGGTGCCAGAAAAAACCTTCATGTGCTCGACTTTCGACGTAGAGCTCGTTGCGAACCCCAAGAGGAAGGTACGATGAATACAGCAGCAAGTCTTCCCTCAGTTATGAAACCAAGGTTTAATCGAACCAGTAGGAGCAAGGAAACACCCCAAAGGTGTTACTTGCTGAGCCTTGGCAGGGCGCACCACCGGTGCTAGTAGCAACGTGGTGACCTTCACAACAAATCCACAGAACTTTGTCCCCAACTTGCGATGAGGTTGTCAATCTCACCGTGTTTTGCGGAAAACAAAGGATTAAACGTATCAAATAATAAGAAGTAAAAGTTTGCAGAAAGTAAACACAAAGCAGATACAGTTTATAGATTGTATGTAAAGAAAAAGGACCGGGATCCATAGTTCACTAGAGGTGGCTCTCCTTAGATAAATAACATGCTAGGTGAACAAATTACAGCGGGGCAATTGACAAACACCGAAAAAGCAATACATGCATATACTAATCATCTTGACTCCTCTGAGACTTGATTGGGCATTACAACATAATACATAGACCGCCATCCAATTGCATCTATGACTAATAATCCACCGTCAGGTTATCATCCGAACCCCCTCCAGTATTAAGTTGCAAGCAACAGATTATTTCTTTATGAACTGCGTGTAAAGTAAACAATATGATTGTTCTATGAACAAAGGATTGTTGTTTTCTCCCTAGTTGCAACAACACATCTAGTACCTTAGAGATTTCTGTCACTTCCCCAGATTACCAGAGGCATGAACCCACTATCGAGCATAAATACTAACTCTTGGAGTTGCTAGCATCTAGTTGGCCAAGATAGCTACTAACAATGGAAAGCATGCAAGATCTCAAATAACAAAGACATGATGGAATCAATAATCAATCTGAAATAGCATCTCAATATCCGTCGGATCCCCGCAAACACAACATGTATGAATTACAAATAGATGATCTTGATCATGATCGGAGCTCACAAGTTCTAAACATGAAAGCACAAAGGAGGAGAAACTAGCCATCTAGCTACTACATGGATCCGTAGTCCAAGGATGAACTACTCACGCATCACACCGGAGGCTTGCATGGTGATTAAGAAAGGCCTCCAGGGTGAATTCCCCTCTCCGGCAGGGTGTCGGGAAGAGCTTCAGACCCCCCCAATCTAGGGACAGAGATGACGGCGGCTACAGACTCTTTCGTGGATTTTTGATTGGGTACTTAGGGTTTCCGTCCCGAGGGCAATTTATAGGCGGAAGGAGAGGCCGAGGGGGTGCTGGGGTTGGCCAGACCACCCCCCGGCGTGGGCCAGGCCTGGCCGCGCGGCCAGGTGGTGTGGCCGTCCCCCAGCCCTTCTCCTTCTCATATTCTGGCACTTGGTCCCTTCCGGAAAAATAGGCACTTTGGCTTTTGTCCCGTCCAATTCCGAGAATATTCATTTTCTGACTTTCCTAGAACCAAAAACAGCAGAAAACAGGCAGCTGGCACTGTGGCTCTTCTTAATAGGTTAGTCCAAGAAATCATAATAAAAGTACTCCAAAGTTGGAACAAAACACAAGAAAGTGGATAAAACTAAGCATGGAACATCAAAAATTATAGATACATTTGCAATGTATCAGTGATCTCCCAGGAGGGAGGGGATTTGGTGGTCGCCCGGGAAGGAGGGGATTTGGTGGTCACCGGGCAGAGCGAATTTGTGCAAAGTTGTGGGCATTACGGGTGGGTCCCACACAGGGGATTTTATTATTTGCCACAGTGGATTTTTTCAGTTTTATTATAGATCAATGCATTTGTGTTACGTAGTCTCAAAAGCCACACCATGATGACCAACACACACCCAAGTTGGGTGTGGTGAGGCAACTTCTTCTGTCACACTGCAAGTTCACCATCTCCATGTGGTAGTTGCATATTATAGGGGCTCTCTGGGCTTTTTGCCAACATGGTATTTTGACACAAATGGAGTCCCTACAGATCAATGCATCTGTGTTATGTAGTCTCAAAAGCCACACCTTAATGACCCACACACACTCCAGTAGGGTGTGGTGATGCAAATGCTTCGGTCACACTACAGGTTCACCCATCTCCATGTGTGGCAGTTGCATATTCTAGGGGTTCTCTAGGCTCTCTAACCACCATGGTTGTTTGACACAAATGGAGTCCCTACATATCAATGCATCTGTGTTATGGAGTCTCAAAAGACACACCTTGATGAATCACACACACTCCAATTGGGTGTGGTGATGCAATTGCTTCTGTCACACTGTAGGTTCACCATCTCCATGTGTGGAAGTTGCATATTCTAGGGGCTCTCCGGGCTCTCTGACCACCATGGTTGTTTGACACAAATGGAGTCCCTACAGATCAATGCATCTGTGTTATGGAGTCTCAAAAGCAACACCTTGAGGACCCACACACACTCTAGTTGGGTGTGGTGATGCAACTCCTTTTTTCAAACTATAGGTTCACCATCTCCATGTGTGGCAGTTGCATATTCTAGGGGCTCTATGGGCTCTCGCACCACCATGGTTGTTTGACACAAATGGACTCCCTACAGATCAATGCATATGTGTTATGTACTATCAAAAGCAACACCTTGATGACCCACACACACTCCAGTTGGGTGTGGTGATGCAGCTGCTTCTGTCACACTGCAGGATCACCATCTCCATGTTTGGCAGTTGCATATTCTAGGAGCTCTCTGGCCTCTCTGACAAGATGGTTGTTTGACACAAATGGAGTCCCTACAGATCAATGCATCTGCGTTATGGAGTCTCAAAAGCGACATCTTGATGACCCACACATACTCCATTTGGGTGTGGTGATGCAACTGCTTCTGTCACACCACAGGTTCACCATCTCCATGTGTGGCAGTTGCGTATTCTAGGGGCTCTCTGGGCTATCTGACCACCATGGTTGTTTGACACAAATGGAGTCCCTACAGATCAATACATATGTGTTATGGAGTCTCAAAAGCAACACCTTCATGACCCACACACACTCTAGTTGGGTGTGGTGATGCAACTGCTTCTGTCACACTTCAGCTTCACCATCTCCATGCGTGGCAGTTGCATACTCTAGGGCCTCTCTAGGCTCTCTGATCACCATGGTTGATTGACACAAATGGAGTCCCTACAGATCAATGCACATGTGTTACATAGTCTCAAAAGCAACACTTTGATGACCCACACACACTCCAGTAGGGTGTGGTGATGCAACTGCTTCGGTCACACTACAGGTTCACCCATCTCAATGTGTGGCAGTTGCATATTCTAGGGGTTCTCTACGCTCTCTGACCACCATGGTTGTTTGACACAAAAGTAGTACCTATAGATCAATGCATCTGTGTTATGGAGTCTCAAAAGACACACCTTGATGACCCACACACACTCCAGTTGGGTGTGGTGATGCAATTGCTTCTGTCACACTGTAGGTTCACCATCTCCATGTGTGGAAGTTGCATATTCTAGGGGCTCTTCGGGCTCTCTGACCACCATGGTTGTTTAACACAAATGTAGTCCCTACAGATCAATGCATCTGTGTTATGGAGTCTCAAAAGCAACACCTTGAGGACCCACACACACATTCCAGTTGGGTGTGGTGATGCAACTCCTTCTGTCAAACTGTAGGTTCACCATCTCCATGTGTGGCAGTTGCATATTCTAGGGGCTCTATGGGCTCTCGGACCACCATGGTTGTTTGACACAAATGGAGTCCCTACAGATCAATGCATCTGTGTTATGGAGTCTTAAAAGCAACACCTTCATGACCCACACACACTCCATTTGGGTGTGGTGATGCAACTGCTTCTGTCATACTGCAGGTTCGCCATCTCCATGTGTGGAAGTTGCATATTCTAGGGGCTCTCTGGGCTCTCAGACCACCATGGTTGTTTGACACAAATGGAGTCCCTACAGATCAATGCATCTATGTTACGTAGTACCAAAATCAACACATTGATGACCCACACACACTCCAATTGGGTGCGGTGATGCAATTGCTTCTGTCACACTGCAGGTTCGCCACCTCCATATGTGGCAGTTGTATATTCTAGGGGCTCTCTAGGCTCTCTGACCATGATGGTTGTTTGACACAAATGGAGTCCCTACAGATCAATGCATCTGTGTTATGGAGTCTCAAAAGCAACACCTTGAGGACCCACACACACTCCAGTTGGGTGTGGTGATGCAACTCCTTCTGTCAAACTATAGGTTCACCATCTCCATGTGTGGCAGTTGCATATTCTAGGGGCTCTATGGGCTCTCAGACCACGATGGTTGTTTGACACAAATGGAGTCCCTACAGATCAATGAATCTGTGTTATGTAGTCTCAACAGCAACACCTTGATGACCCACACACACTGCAGTTGGATGTGGTGATGCAACTACTTCTGTCACACTGTAGGTTCATCATTTCCATGTGTGGCAGTTTCATATTCTAGGGGCTCTCTGGGATCTCGGACCACCATGGTTGTTTGACACAAATGGAGTCCCTACAGATCAATGCATCTGTGTTATGTAGTCTCAAAAGACACACCTTGATGACCCACACACTCTCCAGTTGGGTGTGGTGATGCAACTGCTTCTGTAACACTCCAGGGTCACCATCTCCATGTGTGGCAGTTGCATATTCTCGAGGCTCGCTGGGCTCTCTGACCACCATGGTTGTTTGACACAAATAGAGTCCCTACAGATCAATGCATCTATGTTATGGAGTCTCAAAAGTCACATCTTGATGACCCACACACATTCTAGTTGGGTGTGGTGATCCAACTGCTTCTGTCACACTGCAGGTTCACCATCTCCATGTGTGGCAGTTGCATATTCTAGGGGCTCTCTGGGCTCTCTGACCACCATGGTTGTTTGACACAAATGGACTCCCTACAGATTAATGCATATGTGTTACGTAGTCTCAAAAGCAACACCTTGATGACCAACACACACTCCAGTTGGGTGTGGTGATGCAACTGCTTCTGTCACACTGCAGGTTCACCATCTCCATGTGTGGCAGTTGCATATTCTAGGAGCTCTCTGGCCTCTCTGACCACCATGGTTGTTTGACACAAATGGAGTCCCTACAGATCAATGCATCTGCGTTATGGAGTCTCAAAAGCAACATCTTGATGACCCACACATACGCCATTTAGGTGTGGTGATGCAACTGCTTCTGTCAGACTACAGGTTCACCATCTCCTTGTGTGGCAGTTGCGTATTCTAGGGGCTCTCTGGGCTATCTGACCACCATGGTTGTTTGACACAAATGGAGTCCCTACAGATCAATGCATATGTGTTATGGAGTCTCAAAAGCAACACCTTCATGACCCACACACACTCTAGTTGGGTGTGGTGATGCAACTGCTTCTGTCACAGTGCAGCTTCACCATCTCCATGCGTGGCAGTTGCATACTCTAGGGCCTCTCTAGGCTATCTGACCACCATGGTTGTTTGACACAAATGGAGTCCCTACAGATCAATGCATATGTGTTATGGAGTCTCAAAAGCAACACCTTCATGACCCACACACACTCTAGTTGGGTGTGGTGATGCAATTGCTTCTGTCACACTGTAGGTTCACCATCTCCATGTGTGGAAGTTGCATATTCTAGGGGCTCTCCGGGCTCTCTGACCACCATGGTTGTTTAACACAAATGGAGTCCCTACAGATCAATGCATCTGTATTATGGAGTCTCAAAAGCAACACCTTGAGGACCCACACACACACTCCAGTTGGGTGTGGTGATGCAACTCCTTCTGTCAAACTGTAGGTTCACCATCTCCATGTGTGGCAGTTGCATATTCTAGGGGCTCTATGGGCTCTCGGACCACCATGGTTGTTTGACACAAATGGAGTCCCTACAGATCAATGCATCTGTGTTATGGAGTCTCAAAAGCAACACCTTCATGACCCACACACACTCCATTTGGGTGTGGTGATGCAACTGCTTCTGTCACACTACAGGTTCGCCATCTCCATGTGTGGCAGTTGCATATTCTAGGGGCTCTCTGGGCTCTCAGACCACCATGGTTGTTTGACACAAATGCAGTCCCTACAGATCAATGCATCTATGTTACGTAGTATCAAAAACAACACATTGATGACCCACACACACTCCAGTAGGGTGCGGTGATGCAATTGCTTCTGTCACACTGCAGGTTCACCACCTCCATGTGTGGCAGTTGCATATTCTAGGGGCTCTCTAGGCTCTCTGACCATGATGGTTGTTTGACACAAATGGAGTCCCTACAGATCAATGCATCTGTGTTATGGAGTCTCAAAAGCAACACCTTGAGGACCCACACACACTCCAGTTGGGTGTGGTGATGCAACTCCTTCTGTCAAACTATAGTTTCACCATCTCCATGTGTGGCAGTTGCATATTCTAGGGGCTCTATGGGCTCTCAGACCACCATGGTTGTTTGACACAAATGGAGTCCCTACAGATCAATGAATCTGTGTTATGTAGTCTCAACAGCAACACCTTCATGACCCACACACACTGCAGTTGGATGTGGTGATGCAACTACTTCTGTCACACTGCACGTTCATCATTTCCATGTGTGGCAGTTGCATATTCTAGGGGCTCTCTGGTATCTCGTACCACCATGGTTGTTTGACACAAATGGAGTCCCTACAGATCAATGCATCTGTGTTATGTAGTCTCAAAAGACACACCTTGATAACCCACACACTCTCCAGTTGGGTGTGGTGATGCAACTACTTTTGTAACACTCCAGGGTCACCATCTCCATGTGTGGCAGTTGCATATTCTCGGGGCTCGCTGGGCTCTCTGACCACCATGGTTGTTTGACACAAATAGAGTCCCTACAGACCAATGCATCTATGTTATGGAGTCTCAAAAGTCACATCTTGATGACCCACACACATTCTAGTTGGGTGTGGTGATGCAACTGCTTCTGTCACACTGCAGGTTCACCATCTCCATGTGTGGCAGTTGCATATTCTAGGGGCTCTCTGGGCTCTCTGACCACCATGGTTGTTTGAGACAAATGGACTCCCTACAGATCAATGCATATGTGTTACGTAGTCTCAAAAGCAACACCTTGATGACCCACACACACTCCAGTTGGGTGTGGTGATGCAACTGCTTCTGTCACACTGCAGGTTCACCATCTCCATGTGTGGCAGTTGCATATTCTAGGAGCTCTCTGGCCTCTCTGACCACCATGGTTGTTTGACACAAATGGAGTCCCTACAGATCAATGCATCTGCGTTATGGAGTCTCAAAAGCAACATCTTGATGACCCACACATACTCCATTTAGGTGTGGTGATGCAACTGCTTCTGTCACACTACAGGTTCACCATCTCCATGTGTGGCACTTGCGTATTCTAGGGGCTCTCTGGGCTATATGACCACCATGGTTGTTTGACACAAATGGAGTCCCTACAGATCAATGCATATGTGTTATGGAGTCTCAAAAGCAACACCTTCATGACCCACACACACTCTAGTTGGGTGTGGTGATGCAACTGCTTCTGTCACACTGCAGCTTCACCATCTCCATGCGTGGTAGTTGCATACTCTAGGGGCTCTCTGGGCACTCTGATCACCATGGTTGTTTGACAAAAATGGAGTCCCTACAGATCAATGCACATGTGTTACATAGTCTCAAAAGCAACACCTTGATGACCCACACACACTCCAGTAGGGTGTGGTGATGCAACTGCTTCGGTCACACTACAGGTTCACCCATCTCCATGTGTGGCAGTTGCATATTCTAGGGGTTCTCTACGCTCTCTGACCACCATGGTTGTTTGACACAAAAGTAGTCCCTACAGATCAATGCATCTGTGTTATGGAGTCTCAAAAGACACACCTTGATGACCCACACACACTCTAGTTGGGTGTGGTGATGCAATTGCTTCTGTCACACTGTAGGTTCACCATCTCCATGTGTGGAAGTTGCATATTCTAGGGGCTCTCCGGGCTCTCTGACCACCATGGTTGTTTAACACAAATGGAGTCCCTACAGATCAATGCATCTGTATTATGGAGTCTCAAAAGCAACACCTTGAGGACCCACACACACACTCCAGTTGGGTGTGGTGATGCAACTCCTTCTGTCAAACTGTAGGTTCACCATCTCCATGTGTGGCAGTTGCATATTCTAGGGGCTCTATGGGCTATCTGACCACCATGGTTGTTTGACACAAATGGAGTCCCTACAGATCAATGCATATGTGTTATGGAGTTTCAAAAGCAACACCTTCATGACACACACACACTCTAGTTGGGTGTGGTGATGCAACTGCTTCTGTCACATTGCAGCTTCACCATCTCCATGCGTGGCAGTTGCATACTCTAGGGGCTCTCTGGGCTCTCTGATCACCATGGTTGTTTGACACAAATGGAGTCCCTACAGATCAATGCACATGTGTTACATAGTCTCAAAAGCAACACCTTGATGACCCACACACACTCCAGTAGGGTGTGGTGATGCAACTGCTTCGGTCACACTATAGGTTCACCCATCTCCATGTGTGGCAGTTGCATATTCTAGGGGTTCTCTACGCTCTCTGACCACCATGGTTGTTTGACGCAAAAGTAGTCCCTATAGATCAATGCATCTGTGTTATGGAGTATCAAAAGACACACCTTGATGACCCACACACACTCCAGTTGGGTGTGGTGATTCAATTGCTTCTGTCACAGTGTAGGTTCACCATCTCCATGTGTGGAAGTTGCATATTCTAGGGGCTCTCCGGGCTCTCTGACCACCATGGTTGTTTAACACAAATGGAGTCCCTACAGATCAATGCATCTGTATTATGGAGTCTCAAAAGCAACACCTTGAGGACCCACACACACACTCCAGTTGGGTGTGGTGATGCAACTCCTTCTGTCAAACTGTAGGTTCACCATCTCCATGTGTGGCAGTTGCATATTCTAGGGGCTCTATGGGCACTCGGACCACCATGGTTGTTTGAAACAAATGGAGTCCCTAGAGATCAATGCATCTGTGTTATGGAGTCTCAAAAGCAACACCTTCATGACCCACACACACTCCATTTGGGTGTGGTGATGCAACTGCTTCTGTCACACTTCAGGTTCGCCATCTCCATGTGTGGCAGTTGCATATTCTAGGGGCTCTCTGGGATCTCTGACCACCATGGTTGTTTGACACAAATGGAGTCCCTACAGATCAATGAATCTGTGTTATGTAGTCTCAACAGCAACACCTTGATGACCCACACACACTCCAGTTGGGTGTGGTGATGCAACTGCCTCTGTCACACTGCAGGTTCACCACCTCCATGTGTGGCAGTTGCATATTCTAGGGGCTCTCTGGGATCTCGGACCACCATGGTTGTTTGATTCAAATGGAGTCCCTACAGATCAATGCATCTGTGTTATGTAGTCTCAAAAGACACACCTTGATGACCCACACACTCTCCAGTTGGGTGTGGTGATGCAACTTCTTCTGTAACACTCCAGGGTCACCATCTCCATGTGTGGCAGTTGCATATTCTCGAGGCTCGCTGGGCTCTCTGACCACCATGGTTGTTTGACACAAATAGAGTCCCTACAGATCAATGCATCTATGTTATGGAGTCTCAAAAGTCACATCTTGATGACCCACACACATTCTAGTTGGGTGTGGTGATGCAACTGCTTCTGTCACACTGCAGGTTCACCATCTCCATGTGTGGCAGTTGCATATTCTAGGGGCTCTCTGGGCTCTCTGACCACCATGGTTGTTTGACACAAATGGAGTCCCTACAGATCAATGCATCTGTGTTATGTAGTCTCAAAAGACACACCTTGATAACCCACACACTCTCCAGTTGGGTGTGGTGATGCAACTACTTTTGTAACACTCCAGGGTCACCATCTCCATGTGTGGCAGTTGCATATTCTCGGGGCTCGCTGGGCTCTCTGACCACCATGGTTGTTTGACACAAATAGAGTCCCTACAGACCAATGCATCTGTGTTATGGAGTCTCAAAAGTCACATCTTGATGACCCACACACATTCTAGTTGGGTGTGGTGATGCAACTGCTTCTGTCACACTGCAGGTTCACCATCTCCATGTGTGGCAGTTGCATATTCTAGGGGCTCTCTGGGCTCTCTGACCACCATGGTTGTTTGAGACAAATGGACTCCCTACAGATCAATGCATATGTGTTACGTAGTCTCAAAAGCAACACCTTGATGACCCACACACACTCCAGTTGGGTGTGGTGATGCAACTGCTTCTGTCACACTGCAGGTTCACCATCTCCATGTGTGGCAGTTGCATATTCTAGGAGCTCTCTGGCCTCTCTGACCACCATGGTTGTTTGACACAAATGGAGTCCCTACAGATCAATGCATCTGCGTTATGGAGTCTCAAAAGCAACATCTTGATGACCCACACATACTCCATTTAGGTGTGGTGATGCAACTGCTTCTGTCACACTACAGGTTCACCATCTCCATGTGTGGCACTTGCGTATTCTAGGGGCTCTCTGGGCTATATGACCACCATGGTTGTTTGACACAAATGGAGTCCCTACAGATCAATGCATATGTGTTATGGAGTCTCAAAAGCAACACCTTCATGACCCACACACACTCTAGTTGGGTGTGGTGATGCAACTGCTTCTGTCACACTGCAGCTTCACCATCTCCATGCGTGGTAGTTGCATACTCTAGGGGCTCTCTGGGCACTCTGATCACCATGGTTGTTTGACAAAAATGGAGTCCCTACAGATCAATGCACATGTGTTACATAGTCTCAAAAGCAACACCTTGATGACCCACACACACTCCAGTAGGGTGTGGTGATGCAACTGCTTCGGTCACACTACAGGTTCACCCATCTCCATGTGTGGCAGTTGCATATTCTAGGGGTTCTCTACGCTCTCTGACCACCATGGTTGTTTGACACAAAAGTAGTCCCTACAGATCAATGCATCTGTGTTATGGAGTCTCAAAAGACACACCTTGATGACCCACACACACTCTAGTTGGGTGTGGTGATGCAATTGCTTCTGTCACACTGTAGGTTCACCATCTCCATGTGTGGAAGTTGCATATTCTAGGGGCTCTCCGGGCTCTCTGACCACCATGGTTGTTTAACACAAATGGAGTCCCTACAGATCAATGCATCTGTATTATGGAGTCTCAAAAGCAACACCTTGAGGACCCACACACACACTCCAGTTGGGTGTGGTGATGCAACTCCTTCTGTCAAACTGTAGGTTCACCATCTCCATGTGTGGCAGTTGCATATTCTAGGGGCTCTATGGGCTATCTGACCACCATGGTTGTTTGACACAAATGGAGTCCCTACAGATCAATGCATATGTGTTATGGAGTTTCAAAAGCAACACCTTCATGACACACACACACTCTAGTTGGGTGTGGTGATGCAACTGCTTCTGTCACATTGCAGCTTCACCATCTCCATGCGTGGCAGTTGCATACTCTAGGGGCTCTCTGGGCTCTCTGATCACCATGGTTGTTTGACACAAATGGAGTCCCTACAGATCAATGCACATGTGTTACATAGTCTCAAAAGCAACACCTTGATGACCCACACACACTCCAGTAGGGTGTGGTGATGCAACTGCTTCGGTCACACTATAGGTTCACCCATCTCCATGTGTGGCAGTTGCATATTCTAGGGGTTCTCTACGCTCTCTGACCACCATGGTTGTTTGACGCAAAAGTAGTCCCTATAGATCAATGCATCTGTGTTATGGAGTATCAAAAGACACACCTTGATGACCCACACACACTCCAGTTGGGTGTGGTGATTCAATTGCTTCTGTCACACTGTAGGTTCACCATCTCCATGTGTGGAAGTTGCATATTCTAGGGGCTCTCCGGGCTCTCTGACCACCATGGTTGTTTAACACAAATGGAGTCCCTACAGATCAATGCATCTGTATTATGGAGTCTCAAAAGCAACACCTTGAGGACCCACACACACACTCCAGTTGGGTGTGGTGATGCAACTCCTTCTGTCAAACTGTAGGTTCACCATCTCCATGTGTGGCAGTTGCATATTCTAGGGGCTCTATGGGCACTCGGACCACCATGGTTGTTTGAAACAAATGGAGTCCCTAGAGATCAATGCATCTGTGTTATGGAGTCTCAAAAGCAACACCTTCATGACCCACACACACTCCATTTGGGTGTGGTGATGCAACTGCTTCTGTCACACTTCAGGTTCGCCATCTCCATGTGTGGCAGTTGCATATTCTAGGGGCTCTCTGGGATCTCTGACCACCATGGTTGTTTGACACAAATGGAGTCCCTACAGATCAATGAATCTGTGTTATGTAGTCTCAACAGCAACACCTTGATGACCCACACACACTCCAGTTGGGTGTGGTGATGCAACTGCCTCTGTCACACTGCAGGTTCACCACCTCCATGTGTGGCAGTTGCATATTCTAGGGGCTCTCTGGGATCTCGGACCACCATGGTTGTTTGATTCAAATGGAGTCCCTACAGATCAATGCATCTGTGTTATGTAGTCTCAAAAGACACACCTTGATGACCCACACACTCTCCAGTTGGGTGTGGTGATGCAACTTCTTCTGTAACACTCCAGGGTCACCATCTCCATGTGTGGCAGTTGCATATTCTCGAGGCTCGCTGGGCTCTCTGACCACCATGGTTGTTTGACACAAATAGAGTCCCTACAGATCAATGCATCTATGTTATGGAGTCTCAAAAGTCACATCTTGATGACCCACACACATTCTAGTTGGGTGTGGTGATGCAACTGCTTCTGTCACACTGCAGGTTCACCATCTCCATGTGTGGCAGTTGCATATTCTAGGGGCTCTCTGGGCTCTCTGACCACCATGGTTGTTTGACACAAATGGACTCCCTACAGATTAATGCATATGTGTTACGTAGTCTCAAAAGCAACACCTTGATGACCAACACACACTCCAGTTGGGTGTGGTGATGCAACTGCTTCTGTCACACTGCAGGTTCACCACCTCCATGTGTGGCAGTTGCATATTCTAGGGGCTCTCTGGGATCTCGGACCACCATGGTTGTTTGATTCAAATGGAGTCCCTACAGATCAATGCATCTGTGTTATGTAGTCTCAAAAGACACACCTTGATGACCCACACACTCTCCAGTTGGGTGTGGTGATGCAACTTCTTCTGTAACACTCCAGGGTCACCATCTCCATGTGTGGCAGTTGCATATTCTCGAGGCTCGCTGGGCTCTCTGACCACCATGGTTGTTTGACACAAATAGAGTCCCTACAGATCAATGCATCTATGTTATGGAGTCTCAAAAGTCACATCTTGATGACCCACACACATTCTAGTTGGGTGTGGTGATGCAACTGCTTCTGTCACACTGCAGGTTCACCATCTCCATGTGTGGCAGTTGCATATTCTAGGGGCTCTCTGGGCTCTCTGACCACCATGGTTGTTTGACACAAATGGACTCCCTACAGATTAATGCATATGTGTTACGTAGTCTCAAAAGCAACACCTTGATGACCAACACACACTCCAGTTGGGTGTGGTGATGCAACTGCTTCTGTCACACTGCAGGTTCACCATCTCCATGTGTGGCAGTTGCATATTCTAGGAGCTCTCTGGCCTCTCTGACCACCATGGTTGTTTGACACAAATGGAGTCCCTATAGATCAATGCATCTGCGTTATGGAGTCTCAAAAGCAACATCTTGATGACCCACACATACGCCATTTAGGTGTGGTGATGCAACTGCTTCTGTCAGACTACAGGTTCACCATCTCCATGTGTGGCAGTTGCGTATTCTAGGGGCTCTCTGGGCTATCTGACCACCATGGTTGTTTGACACAAATGGAGTCCTTACAGATCAATGCATATGTGTTATGGAGTCTCAAAAGAAACACCTTCATGACCCACACACACTCTAGTTGGGTGTGGTGATGCAACTGCTTCTGTCACACTGCAGCTTCACCATCTCCATGCGTGGCAGTTGCATACTCTAGGGGCTCTCTGGGCTCTCTGATCACCATGGTTGTTTGACACAAATGGAGTCCCTACAGATCAATGCACATGTGTTACATAGTCTCAAAAGCAACACCTTGATGACCCACACACACTCCAGTAGGGTGTGGTGATGCAACTACTTCGGTCACACAACAGGTTCACCCATCTCCATGTGTGGCAGTTGCATATTCTACGGGTTCTCTACACTCTCTGACCACCATGGTTGT
Source organism: Avena eriantha (assembly GCA_910589775.1). Taxonomy (NCBI): domain Eukaryota; kingdom Viridiplantae; phylum Streptophyta; class Magnoliopsida; order Poales; family Poaceae; genus Avena; species Avena eriantha. The sequence goes on from OU342742.1 coordinate 295,233,702, forward strand.
TTGACACAAAAGTAGTCCCTACAGATCAATGCATCTTTGTTATGGAGTCTCAAAAGACACACCTTGATGACCCACACACACTCCAGTTGGGTGTGGTGATGCAATTGCTTCTGTCACACTTTAGGTTCACCATCTCCATGTGTGGAAGTTGCATATTCTAGGGGCTCTCCGGGCTCTCTGACCACCATGGTTGTTTAACACAAATGGAGTCCCTACAGATCAATGCATCTGTATTATGGAGTCTCAAAAGCAACACCTTGAGGACCCACACACACACTCCAGTTGGGTGTGGTGATGCAACTCCTTCTGTCAAACTATAGGTTCACCATCTCCATGTGTGGCAGTTGCATATTCTAGGGGCTCTATGGGCTCTCGGACCACCATGGTTGTTTGACACAAATGGAGTCCCTACAGATCAATGCATCTGTGTTATGGAGTCTCAAAAGCAACACCTTCATGACCCACACACACTCCATTTGGGTGTGGTGATGCAACTGCTTCTGTCACACTGCAGGTTCGCCATCTCCATGTGTGGCAGTTGCATATTCTAGGGGCTCTCTGGGCTCTCAGACCACCATGGTTGTTTGACACAAATGCAGTCCCTACAGATCAATGCATCTATGTTACGTAGTATCAAAAACAACACATTGATGACCCACACACACTCCAGTAGGGTGCGGTGATGCAATTGCTTCTGTCACACTGCAGGTTCACCACCTCCATGTGTGGCAGTTGCATATTCTAGGGGCTCTCTAGGCTCTCTGACCATGATGGTTGTTTGACACAAATGGAGTCCCTACAGATCAATGCATCTGTGTTATGGAGTCTCAAAAGCAACACCTTGAGGACCCACACACACTCCAGTTGGGTGTGGTGATGCAACTCCTTCTGTCAAACTATAGTTTCACCATCTCCATGTGTGGCAGTTGCATATTCTAGGGGCTCTATGGGCTCTGAGACCACCATGGTTGTTTGACACAAATGGAGTCCCTACAGATCAATGAATCTGTGTTATGTAGTCTCAACAGCAACACCTTGATGACCCACACACACTGCAGTTGGATGTGGTGATGCAACTACTTCTGTCACACTGCACGTTCATCATTTCCATGTGTGGCAGTTGCATATTCTAGGGGCTCTGTGGTATCTCGTACCACCATGGTTGTTTGACACAAATGGAGTCCCTACAGATCAATGGATCTGTGTTATGTAGTCTCAAAAGACACACCTTGATAACCCACACACTCTCCAGTTGGGTGTGGTGATGCAACTACTTCTGTAACACTCCAGGGTCACCATCTCCATGTGTGGCAGTTGCATATTCTCGGGGCTCGCTGGGCTCTCTGACCACCATGGTTGTTTGACACAAATAGAGTCCCTACAGACCAATGCATCTGTGTGATGGAGTCTCAAAAGTCACATCTTGATGACCCACACACATTCTAGTTGGGTGTGGTGATGCAACTGCTTCTGTCACACTGCAGGTTCACCATATCCATGTGTGGCAGTTGCATATTCTAGGGGCTCTCTGGGCTCTCTGACCACCATGGTTGTTTGAGACAAATGGACTCCCTACAGATCAATGCATATGTGTTATGTAGTCTCAAAAGCAACACCTTGATGACCCACACACACTCAAGTTGGGTGTGGTGATGCAACTGCTTCTGTCACACTGCAGGTTCACCATCTCCATGTGTGGCAGTTGCATATTCTAGGAGCTCTCTGGCCTCTCTGACCACCATAGTTGTTTGACACAAATGGAGTCCCTACAGATCAATGCATCTGCGTTATGGAGTCTCAAAAGCAACATCTTGATGACCCACACATACTCCATTTAGGTGTGGTGATGCAACTGCTTCTGTCACACTACAGGTTCACCATCTCCATGTGTGGCACTTGCGTATTCTAGGGGCTCTCTGGGCTATATGACCACCATGGTTGTTTGACACAAATGGAGTCCCTACAGATCAATGCATATGTGTTATGGAGTCTCAAAAGCAACACCTTCATGACCCACACACACTCTAGTTGGGTGTGGTGATGCAACTGCTTCTGTCACACTGCAGCTTCACCATCTCCATGCGTGGTAGTTGCATACTCTAGGGGCTCTCTGGGCACTCTGGTCACCATGGTTGTTTGACACAAATGGAGTCCCTACAGATCAATGCACATGTGTTACATAGTCTCAAAAGCAACACCTTGATGACCCACACACACTCCAGTAGGGTGTGGTGATGCAACTGCTTCGGTCACACTACAGGTTCACCCATCTCCATGTGTGGCAGTTGCATATTCTAGGGGTTCTCTACGCTCTCTGACCACCATGGTTGTTTGACACAAAAGTAGTCCCTACAGATCAATGCATCTGTGTTATGGAGTCTCAAAACACACACCTTGATGACCCACACACACTCTAGTTGGGTGTGGTGATGCAATTGCTTCTGTCACACTGTAGGTTCACCATCTCCATGTGTGGAAGTTGCATATTCTAGGGGCTCTCCGGGCTCTCTGACCACCATGGTTGTTTAACACAAATGGAGTCCCTACAGATCAATGCATCTGTATTATGGAGTCTCAAAAGCAACACCTTGAGGACCCACACACACACTCCAGTTGGGTGTGGTGATGCAACTCCTTCTGTCAAACTGTAGGTTCACCATCTCCATGTGTGGCAGTTGCATATTCTAGGGGCTCTATGGGCTATCTAACCACCATGGTTGTTTGACACAAATGGAGTCCCTACAGATCAATGCATATGTGTTATGGAGTCTCAAAAGCAACACCTTCATGACACACACACACTCTAGTTGGGTGTGGTGATGCAACTGCTTCTGTCACACTGCAGCTTCACCATCTCCATGCGTGGCAGTTGCATACTCTAGGGGCTCTCTGGGCTCTCTGATCACCATGGTTGTTTGACACAAATGGAGTCCCTACAGATCAATGCACATGTGTTACATAGTCTCAAAAGCAACACCTTGATGACCCACACACACTCTAGTAGGGTGTGGTGATGCAACTGCTTCGGTCACACTATAGGTTCACCCATCTCCATGTGTGGCAGTTGCATATTCTAGGGGTTCTCTACGCTCTCTGACCACCATGGTTGTTTGACACAAAAGTAGTCCCTATAGATCAATGCATCTGTGTTATGGAGTATCAAAAGACACACCTTGATGACCCACACACACTCCAGTTGGGTGTGGTGATTTAATTGCTTCTGTCACACTGTAGGTTCACCATCTCCATGTGTGGAAGTTGCATATTCTAGGGGCTCTCCGGGCTCTCTGACCACCATGGTTGTTTAACACAAATGGAGTCCCTACAGATCAATGCATCTGTATTATGGAGTCTCAAAAGCAACACCTTGAGGACCCACACACACACTCCAGTTGGGTGTGGTGATGCAACTCCTTCTGTCAATCTGTAGGTTCACCATCTCCATGTGTGGCAGTTGCATATTCTAGGGGCTCTATGGGCTCTCGGACCACCATGGTTGTTTGAAACAAATGGAGTCCCTAGAGATCAATGCATCTGTGTTATGGAGTCTCAAAAGCAACACCTTCATGACCCACACACACTCCATTTGGGTGTGGTGATGCAACTGCTTCTGTCACACTTCAGGTTCGCCATCTCCATGTGTGGCATTTGCATATTCTAGGGGCTCTCTGGGATCTCTGACCACCATGGTTGTTTGACACAAATGGAGTCCCTACAGATCAATGCATCTATGTTACGTAGTATCAAAAGCAACACATTGAGGACCCACACACACTCCAGTTGGGTGTGGTGATGCAACTGCCTGTCACACTGCAGGTTCACCACCTCCATGTGTGGGCAGTTGCATATTCTAGGGGCTCTCTGGGCTCTCTGACCATGATGGTTGTTTGACACAAATGGAGTCCCTACAGATCAATGCATCTGTGTTATGGAGTCTCAAAAGCAACACCTTGAGGACCCACACACACTCCAGTTGGGTGTGGTGATGCAACTCCTTCTGTCAAACTATAGGTTCACCATCTCCATGTGTGGCAGTTGCATATTTTAGGGGCTCTATGGGCTCTCGGACCACCATGGTTGTTTGACACAAATGGAGTCCCTACAGATCAATGAATCTGTGTTATGTAGTCTCAAAAGCAACACCTTGATGACCCACACACACTACAGTTGGATGTGGTGATGCAACTCCTTCTGTCACACTGCAGGTTCATCATCTCCATGTGTGGCAGTTGCATATTCTAGGGGCTCTCTGGGATCTCGGACCACCATGGTTGTTTGACACAAATGGAGTCCCTACAAATCAATGCATCTGTGTTATGTAGTCTCAAAAGACACACCTTCATGACCCACACACTCTCCAGTTGGGTGTGGTGATGCAACTACTTCTGTAATACTCTAGGGTCACCATCTCCATGTGTGGCAGTTGCATATTCTCGGGGCTCGCTGGGCTCTCTGACCACCATGGTTGTTTCACACAAATGGACTCCCTACAGATCAATGCATATGTGTTACGTAGTCTCAAAAGCAACACCTTGATGACCCACACACACTCCAGTTGGGTGTGGTGATGCAACTGGTTCTGTCACACTACAGGTTCACCATCTCCATGTGTGGCAGTTGCATATTCTAGGAGCTCTCTGGCCTCTCTGACCACCATGGTTGTTTGACACAAATGGAGTCCCTACAGATCAATGCATCTGCGTTATGGAGTCTCAAAAGCAACACCTTGATGACCCACACATACTCCAATTGGGTGTGGTGATGCAACTGCTTCTGTCACACTGCAGCTTCACCATTTCCATGCGTGGCAGTTGCATACTCTAGGGCCTCTCTGGGCTCTCTGATCACCATGGTTGATTGACACAAATGGAGTCCCTACAGATCAATGCACATGTGTTACATAGTCTCAAAAGCAACACCTTGATGACCCACACACACTCCAGTAGGGTGTGGTGATGCAACTGCTTCGGTCACACTACAGGTGCACCCATCTCCATGTGTGGCAGTTGCATATTCTAGGGGTTCTCTACGCTCTCTGACTACCATGGTTGTTTGACACAAAATTAGTCCCTACAGATCAATGCATCAGTGTTATGGAGTCTCAAAAGACACACCTTGATGACCCACACACACTCCAGTTGGGTGTGGTGATGCAATTGCTTCTGTCACACTGTAGGTTCACCATCTCCATGTGTGGAAGTTGCATATTCTAGGGGCTCTCCGGGCTCTCTGACCACCATGGTTGTTTAACACAAATGGAGTCCCTACAGATCAATGCATCTGTGTTATGGAGTCTCAAAAGCAACACCTTGAGGACCCACACACACACTCCAGTTGGGTGTGGTGATGCAACTCCTTCTGTCAAACTGTAGGTTCAACATCTCCATGTGTGGCAGTTGCTTATTCTAGGGGCTCTATGGGCTCTCGGACCACCATGGTTGTTTGACACAAATGGAGTCCCTACAGATCAATGCATCTGTGTTATGGAGTCTCAAAAGCAACACCTTCATGACCCACACACACTCCATTTGGGTGTGGTGATGCAACTGCTTCTGTCACACTGCAGTTTCGCCATCTCCATGTGTGGAAGTTGCATATTCTAGGGGCTCTCTGGGCTCTCAGACCGCCATGGTTGTTTGACACAAATGGAGTCCCTACAGATCAATGCATCTATGTTACGTAGTATCAAAAGCAACACATTGATGACCCACACACACTCTAGTTGGGTGCGGTGATGCAATTGCTTCTGTCACACTGCAGGTTCACCACCTTCATGTGTGGCAGATGCATATTCTAGGGGCTCTCTAGGCTCTCTGACCATGATGGTTGTTTGACACAAATGGAGTCCCTACAGATCAATGCATCTGTGTTATGGAGTCTCAAAAGCAACACCTTGAGGACCCACACACACTCCAGTTGGGTGTGGTGATGCAACTCCTTCTGTCAAACTATAGGTTCACCATTTCCATGTGTGGCAGTTGCATATTCTAGGGGCTCTATGGGCTCTCAGACCACCATGGTTGTTTGACACAAATGGAGTCCCTACAGATCAATGCATCTGTGTTATGTAGTCTCAAAAGCAACACCTTGATGACCCACACACACTCCAGTTGGTGTGGTGATGCAACTACTTCTGTCACACTGCAGGTTCACCATCTTCCATGTGTGGCAGTTGCATATTCTAGGGGCTCTCTGGATCTCGGACCACCATGGTTGTTTGACACAAATGGAGTCCCTACAGATCAATGCATCTATGTTATGTAGTCTCAAAAGACAACACCTTGATGACCCACACACTACTCCAGTTGGGTGTGGTGATGCAACTGCTTCTGTAACACTCCAGGTTCACCATCTCCATGTGTGGCAGTTGCATATTCTAGGGGCTCTCTAGGCTCTCTGACCACCATGGTTGTTTGACACAAATGGAGTCCCTACAGATCAATGCATCTGTGTTATGGAGTCTCAAAAGCAACACCTTGATGACCCACACACACTCCAGTTGGGTGTGGTGATGCAACTGCTTCTGTCACACTGTAGGTTCACCATCTCCATGTGTGGCAGTTGCATATTCTAGGGGCTCTCTGGGCTCTCGGACCACCATGGTTGTTTGACACAAATGGAGTCCCTACAGATCAATGCATCTGTGTTATGGAGTCTCAAAAGCAACACCTTGTGGACCCACACACACACTCCAGTTGGGTGTGGTGATGCAACTCCTTCTGTCAAACTGTAGGTTCACCATCTCCATGTGTGGCAGTTGCATATTCTAGGGGCTCTATGGGCTCTCGGACCACCATGGTTGTTTGACATAAATGGAGTCCCTAGAGATCAATGCATCTGTGTTATGGAGTCTCAAAAGCAACACCTTGATGACCCACACACACTCCATTTGGGTGTGGTGATGCAACTGCTTCTGTCACACTTCAGGTTCAGCCATCTCCATGTGTGGCAGTTGCATATTCTAGGGGCTCTCTGGGATCTCTGACCACCATGGTTGTTTGACACAAATGGAGTCCCTACAGATCAATGCATCTATGTTACGTAGTATCAAAAGCAACACATTGAGGACCCACACACACTCCAGTTGGGTGTGGTGATGCAACTGCCTTCTGTCACACTGCAGGTTCACCACCTCCATGTGTGGCAGTTGCATATTCTAGGGGCTCTCTGGGCTCTCTGACCATGATGGTTGTTTGACACAAATGGAGTCCCTACAGATCAATGCATCTGCGTTATGGAGTCTCAAAAGCAATATCTTGATGACCCACACATACTCCTTTTGGGTGTGGTGATGCAACTGCTTCTGTCACACTACAGGTTCACCATCTCCATGTGTGGCAGTTATGTATTCTAGGGGCTCTCTGGGCTATCTGACCACCATGGTTGTTTGACACAAATGGAGTCCCTACAGATCAATGCATATGTGTTATGGAGTCTCAAAAGCAACACCTTCATGACCCACACACACTCTAGTTGGGTGTGGTGATGCAACTGCTTCTGTCACACTGCAGCTTCACCATCTCCATGCGTGGCAGTTGCATACTCTAGGGGCTCTCTGGGCTCTCTGATCACCATGGTTGTTTGACACAAATGGAGTCCCTACAGATCAATGCACATGTGTTACATAGTCTCAAAAGCAACACCTTGATGACCCACACACACTCCAGTAGGGTGTGGTGATGCAACTGCCTTCGGTCACATTACAGGTTCACCCATCTCCATGTGTGGCAGTTGCATATTCTAGGGGTTCTCTAGGCTCTCTGACCACCATGGTTGTTTGACACAAATGGAGTCCCTACAGATCAATGCATCTGTGTTATGGAGTCTCAAAAGACACACCTTGATGACCCACACACACTCCAGTTGGGTGTGGTGAGGCAATTGCTTCTGTCACACTTAGGTTCACCATCTCCATGTGTGGAAGTTTATATTCTAGGGGCTCTCTCGGGCTCTCTGACCACCATGGTTGTTAACACAAATGGAGTCCCTACAGATCAATGCATCTGTAGTTATGGAGTCTCAAAAGCAACACCTTGAGAGACCCACACACACTCCAGTTGGGTGTGGTGATGCAACTCCTTCTGTCAAACTATAGGTTCACCATCTCCATGTGTGGAAGTTGCATATTCTAGGGGCTCTATGGGCTATCTGACCACCATGGTTGTTTGACACAAATGGAGTCCTACAGATCAATGCATATGTGTTATGGAGTCTCAAAAGAAACACCTTCATGACCCACACACACTCTAGTTGGGTGTGGTGATGCCAACTGCTTCTGTCACACTGCAGCTTCACCATCTCCATGCGTGGCAGTTGCATACTCTAGGGGCTCTCTGGGCTCTCTGATCACCATGGTTGTTTGACACAAATGGAGTCCCTACAGATCATTGCACATGTGTTACATAGTCTCAAAAGCAACACCTTGATGACCCACACACACTCTAGTAGGGTGTGGTGATGCAACTGCTTCGGTCACACTACAGGTTCACCCATCTCAATGTGTGGCAGTTGCATATTCTAGGGGTTCTCTACGCTCTCTGACACCATGGTTGTTTGACACAAAAGTAGTACCTATAGATCAATGCATCTGGGTTATGGAGTCTCAACAGACACACCTTGATGACCCACACACACTCCAGTTGGGTGTGGTGATGCAATTGCTTCTGTCACACTGTAGGTTCACCATCTCCATGTGTGGAAGTTGCATATTCTAGGGGCTCTCCGGGCTCTTTGACCACCATGGTTGTTTAACACAAATGTAGTCCCTACAGATCAATGCATCTGTGTTATGGAGTCTCAAAAGCAACACCTTGAGGACCCACACACACACTCCAGTTGGGTGTGGTGATGCAACTCCTTCTGTCAAACTGTAGGTTCACCATCTCCATGTGTGGCAGTTGCATATTCTAGGGGCTCTATGGGCTCTCGGACCACCATGGTTGTTTGACACAAATGGAGTCCCTACAGATCAATGCATTGTGTTATGGAGTCTCAAAAGCAACACCTTCATGACCCACACACACTCCAGTTGGGTGTGGTGATGCAACTGCTTCTGTCACACTGCAGGTTCGCCATCTCCATGTGTGGCAGTTGCATATTCTAGGGGCTTCTCTGGGCTCTCAGACCACCATGGTTGTTTGACACAAATGGAGTCCCTACAGATCAATGCATCTATGTTACGTAGTATCAAAAGCAACACATTGATGACCCACACACACTCCAGTTGGGTGCTGGTGATGCAATTGCTTCTGTCACACTGCAGGTTCACCACCTCCATGTGTGGCAGTTGCATATTCTAGGGGCTCTCTAGGCTCTCTGACCATGATGGTTGTTTGACACAAATGGAGTCCCTACAGATCAATGCATCTGTGTTATGGAGTCTCAAAAGCAACACCTTGAGGACCCACACACACTCCAGTGGGTGTGGTGATGCAACTCCTTCTGTAAAACTATAGGTTCACCATCTCCATGTGTGGCAGTTGCATATTCTAGGGGGCTCTATGGGCTCTCAGACCACCATGGTTGTTTGACACAAATGGAGTCCCTAGAGATCAATGAATCTGTGTTATGTAGTCTCAAAAGCAACACCTTGATGACCCACACACACTCCAGTTGGTGTGTGATGCAACTGCTTCTGTCACACTGCAGGTTCACCATCATCTCCATTGTGGCAGTTGCATATTCTAGGGGCTCTCTGGGCTCTCTGACCACCATGGTTGTTTGACACAAATGGAGTCCCTACAGATCAATGCATCTGTGTTATGAGTCTCAAAGCAACCCTTGATGACCCCACACACTCCAGTTGGGTGTGGTGATGCAACTGCTTCTGTCACACTGCAGGTTCACCATCTCCATGTGTGGCAGTTGCATATTCTAGGGGCTCTCTGGCTCTCTGACCACCATGGTTGTTTGACACAAATGGAGTCCCTACAGATCAATGCATCTTGTTATGGAGTCTCAAAAGCAACACCTTGATGACCCACACACACTCCAGTTGGGTGTGGTGATGCAACTGCTTCTGTCACACTGCAGGTTCACCATCATCCCATGTGTGGCAGTTGCATATTCTAGGAGCTCTCTGGCCTCTCTGACCACCATGGTTGTTTGACACAAATGGAGTCCCTACAGATCAATGCATCTGCGTTATGGAGTCTCAAAGCAACATCTTGATGACCCACACATACTCCATTTGGGTGTGGTGATGCCAACTGCTTCTGTCACACTACAGGTTCACCATCTCCATGTGTGGCAGTTGGGTATTCTAGGGGCCTCTGGGCTATCTGACCACCATGGTATGTTTGACACAAATGGATGAGTCCTACAGATCAATGCATAGTGTTATGGAGTCTCAAAAGCAACACCTTCATGACCCACACACACTCTAGTTGGGTGTGGTGATGCACTGCTTCTATCACAGTACAGCTTCACCATCTCCATGCATGGCAGTTGCATACTCTAGGGGCTCTCTGGGCTCTCTGATCACCATGGTTTTTGACACAAATGGGAGTCCCTACAGATCAATGCACATGTTTACATAGTCTCAAAAGCAACACCTTGATGACCCCACACACTCCAGTAGGGTGTGGTGATGCCAACTGCTTCTGTCACACTAGCAGGTTCACCCATCTCCATGTGTGGCAGTTGCATATTCTAGGGGCTCTCTAGGCTCTCTGACCACCATGGTGTTTGACACAAATGGAGTCCCTACAGATCAATGCATCTGTGTTATGGAGTCTCAAAAGACAACACCTTGATGACCCACACACACTCCAGTTGGGTGTGGTGATGCAACTGCTTCTGTCACACTGTCAGGTCTCACCATCTCCATGTGTGGCAGTTGCATATTCTAGGGGCTCTCTGGCTCTCTGACCACCATGGTTGTTTGACACAAATGGAGTCCTACAGATCAATGCATCTGTGTTATGTAGTCTCAAAAGCAACACCTTGATGACCCACACACAATCCAGTTGGGTGTGGTGATGCAACTGCCTTCTGTCACACTGAAGGTTCACCATCTCCATGTGTGGCAGTTGCATATTCTAGGGGCTCTATGGCTCTCGACCACCATGGTTGTTTGACACAAATGGAGTCCCTACAGATCAATGCATCTGTGTTATGGAGTCTCAAAAGCAACACCTTGATGACCCACACACACTCCAGTTGGGTGTGGTGATGCAACTGCTTCTGTCACACTGCAGGTTCACCATCTCCATGTGTGGCTTTGCATATTCTAGGGGCTCTCTGGGCTCTCTGACCACCATGGTTGTTTGACACAAATGGAGTCCCTACAGATCAATGCATCTGTGTTATGGAGTCTCAAAAGCAACACCTTGATGACCCACACACACTCTAGTTGGGTGTGGTGATGCAACTGCTTCTGTCACACTGCAGGTTCACCATCTCCATGTGTGGCAGTTGCATATTCTAGGGGCTCCTAGGCTCTCTGACCACCATGGTTGTTGACACAAATGGAGTCCCTACAGATCAATGCATCTGTGTTATGGAGTCTCAAAGCAACATTGATGACCCACACACACTCCTAGTTGGTGTGGTGATGCAACTGCTTCTGTCACACTGCAGGTTCACCATCTCCATGTGTGGCAGTTGCATATTCTAGGAGCTCTCTAGGCTCTCTGACCACCATGGTTGTTTGACACAAATGGAGTCCCTACAGATCAATGCATCTGCGTTAAGGAGTCTCAAAAGCAACACCTTGATGACCCACACATACTCCAATTGGGTGTGGTGATGCAACTTCTTCTGTCACACTGCAGGTTCACCCATCTCCATGTGTGGCAGTTGCATATTCTAGGGGCTCTCTAGGGCTCTCTCACCAACCATGGTTGTTTGACACAAAAGGAGTCCCTAGCAGATCAATGCATATGTGTTATGGAGTCTCAAAAGCAACACCTTGATGACCCACACACACTCCATTTGGGTGTGGGTGATGCGAACTGCTTCTGCACCACTGTAGCTTCACCATCTCCATGTGTGGCAGTTGCATATTCTAGGGCTCTCGGCTCTGCTTGATCACCATGGTTGTTTGACACAAATGGAGTCCCTATAGATCCAATGCACCTGTGTTACGTAGTCTCAAAAGAAACACCTTGGATGACCCACACACACTCCAGCTGGGTGTGGTGATTGACTAGCTTCTGTCACACTGCAGGTTCACCCATCTCCATGTGTGGCAGTTGCATATTCTAGGGGCCTCTCTAGGCTCTCTGACCACCATGGTTGTTTGACACAAATGGAGTCCCTACAGATCAATGCATCTATGTTATGGAGTCTCAAAGCAACACCTTGATGACCCACACACACTCCATGTTGGGTTGTGGTGATGCAACTGCTTCTGTCACACTGCAGGTTCACCATCTCCATGTGTGGAAGTTGCATATTCTAGGGGCTCTCTAGGCTCTATGCCACATGGTTGTTTGACACAAATGGAGTCCCTACAGATCAATGCATATGTGTTAGTGAGTCTCAAAAGAAACACCTTGATGACCCACACACACTCATTTGGCGTGTTGGTGATGCAACTGCTTCTGTCACACTGTAAGCGTCACCATCTCAGTGTGTGGCAGTTGCATATTCTAGGGGCTCTCTAGGCTCTCTGATTACCATGGTTGTTGAACACAAATGGAGTCCCTACAGATCAATGCACCTGTTTGACGTAGTCTCAAAAGCAACACCTTGATGACCCACACACACTCCAGTTGGGTGTGGTGATGCAACTGCTTCTGTGCACACTGCAGGTTCACCCATCTCCATGTGGGGCAGTTGCATATTCTAGGGCTCTCTAGGCTCTCTACCACCATGGTTGTTTGACACAAATGGAGTCCCTACAAGATCAATGCATTTGTGATATGGAGTCTCAAAAGCAACACCTTGATGACCCACACCACCTCCAGTTGGGTGTGGTGATGCAAACTGCTTCTATACACTTCAGGTTCACCATCTCCATGTTGTGGCAGTTGCATATTCTAGGAGCTCTCTGGGCTCTTTGGGCAACCATGGTGTTTTGACACAAATGGAGTTCCCTATAGACCAATGCATGTGTGTTCTGTAGTCTCAAAAGCAACACCTTGATGACCCACACATACTCCAATTGGGTGAGGTGATGCAACTGCCTTCTGTCACACTTCAGGTTCACCATCTCCATGTGTGGCAGTTGCATATTCTAGGGACTCTCTGGGCTCTCTCCACCACCATGGTTGTTTGACACAAATGGAGTCCCTACAGATCAATGCATATGTGTTATGGAGTCTCAAAAGCAACACCTTGATACACCACACACACTCTAGCTGGGTGTGTTGATGCAACTGCTTCTGTCACACTCCAGCTTCACCATCTCCATGTGTGGCAGTTGCAATATTGTAGGGCTCTCTGGGCTCTCTCTCACCACCATGGTTGTTTGACAAAATGGAGTCCCTACATATCAATGCATATTGTGTTACGTAGTCTCAAAAGCACACCATGATGACCCCACACACTCCAGTTGGGTGTGCTGATGCAACTCGCTTCTGTCACACTTGCAGGTTCAATCCGTCTCCATGTGTGGCAGTTGCATATTCTAGGAGCTCTCTGGGCTCTCTTACCACCATGGTTGTTTGAACAAAATGGAGTCCCTACAGATCAATGCATCTGCGTTTTGGAGTCTCAAAAGCAACACCTTGATGACCCACACACATACGCCAGTGGGGTCTGGTGATGCAACTGCTTCTGTCACACTTCAGGTTCACCATCTTCATGTGTGGTAGTTTGCATATTCTAGGAGCTCTCTGGCTCTCTGACCACCATGGTTGTTTGACACAAATGGAGTCCCTACAAATCAATAGCATCTGCGTTATGGAGTCTCAAAAGCACCACCTTATGACCCACACATACTCCAATTGGGTGTGGTGATGCGACTCCTTCTGTCACACAAACTGCAGGTTCACCCTCTCCATGTGTGGGTTTGCATATTGTAGGGGCTCTACTAGGCTCTCTCACCACCATGGTTGTTTGACACAATGGGAGTCCCTAAGATCAATGCATTGTGTTATGGAATCTCAAAAGCAACACCTTTAGACCACACTCCAATTGTGGTGTGGTGATGCGAACTTCTTCTGTCACACTGCAGGTTCACCATCTCCATGTGTGGCAGTTGCATATTCTAGGGGCTCTGGGCTCTCTGACCACCATGGTTGTTTGACACAAATGGAGTCCCTACAGATCAATGCATCTGTGTTATGGAGTCAAAAGCAACACCTTGATGACCCACACACACACTCAGTTGGGTGTGGTGATGCAACTGCTTCTGTCACACTGCAGGTTCACCATCTCCATGTGTGGCAGTTGCATATTCTAGGGGCTCTCTGGGCTCTCTGACCACCATGGTTGTTTGACACAAATGGAGTCCCTACAGATCAATGCATCTGTGTTATGGAGTCTCAAAAGCCACACCTTGATGACCCACACACACTCCAGTTGGGTGTGGTGATGCAACTGCTTCTGTCACACTGCAGGTTCACCATCTCCATGTGTGGCAGTTGCATATTCTAGGGGCTCTCTGGGCTCTCTGACCACCATGGTTGTTTGACACAAATGGAGTCCCTAGATCAATGCATCTGTGTTATGGAGTCTCAAAAGCAACACCTTGATGACCCACACACACTCCAGTTGGGTGTGGTGATGCAACTGCTTCTGTCACACTGCAGGTTCACCATCTCCATGTGTGGCAGTTGCATATTCTAGGGGCTCTCTGACCACCATGGTTGTTTGACACAAATGGAGTCCCTACAGATCAATGCATCTGTGTTATGGAGTCTCAAAAGCCACCCTGATGACCCACACACACTCCAGTTGGGTGTGGTGATGCAACTGCTTCTGTCACACTGCAGGTTCACCATCTCCATGTGTGGCAGTTGCATATTCTAGGGGCTCTCTGGGCTTCTGACCACCATGGTTGTTTGACACAAATGGAGTCCCTACAGATCAATGCATCTGTGTTATGGAGTCTCAAAAGCAACACCTTGATGACCCACACACACTCCAGTTGGGTGTGGTGATGCAACTGCTTCTGTCACACTGCAGGTTCACCATCTCCATGTGTGGCAGTTGCATATTCTAGGGGCTCTCTGGGCTCTCTGACCACCATGGTTGTTTGACACAATGGAGTCCCTACAGATCAATGCATCTGTGTTATGGAGTCTCAAAAGCACACACCTTGATGACCCACACACATCCAGTTGGGTGTGGTGATGCAACTGCTTCTGTCACACTACAGGTTCACCATCTCCATGTGTGGCAGTTGCATATTCTAGGGGCTCTCTGGGCTCTCTGACCACCATGGTTGTTTGACACAAATGGAGTCCCTACAGATCAATGCATCTGTGTTATGGAGTCTCAAAAGCAACACCTTGATGACCCACACACACTCCAGTTGGGTGTGGTGATGCAACTGCTTCTGTCACACTACAGGTTCACCATCTCCATGTGGGCAGTTGCATATTCTAGGGGCTCTCTGGCTCTCTGACCACCATGGTTGTTTGACACAAATGGAGTCCCTACAGATCAATGCATCTGTGTTATGGAGTCTCAAAAGCAACACCTTGATGACCCACACACACTCCAGTTGGGTGTGGTGATGCAACTGCTTCTTCTGTCACACTGCAGGTTCACCATCTCCATGTGTGGCAGTTGCATATTCTAGGGGCTCTGGGCTTTCTGACCACCATGGTTGTTTGACACAAATGGAGTCCCTACAGATCAATGCATCTGTGTTATGGAGTCTCAAAAGCAACACCTTGATGACCCACACACACTCCAGTTGGGTGTGGTGATGCAACTGCTTCTGTCACACTGCAGGTTCACCATCTCCATGTGTGGCAGTTGCATATTCTAGGGGCTCTCTGGGCTCTCTGACCACCATGGTTGTTTGACACAAATGGAGTCCCTACAGATCAATGCATCTGTGTTATGGAGTCTCAAAGCAACACCTTGATGACCCACACACACTCCAGTTGGGTGTGGTGATGCAACTGCTTCTGTCACACACTCAGGTTCACCATCTCCATGTGTGGCAGTTGCATATTCTAGGGGCTCTCTGGCTCTCTGACCACCATGGTTGTTTGACACAAATGGAGTCCTACAGATCAATGCATTATGTGTTAGCTAGTTCTCAAAAGCAACACATTGATACCCACACACACTCCAGTTGGGTGTGGTGATGCAACTGCTTCTGTCACACTATGCAGTTCACCATCTCCATGTGTGGCAGTTGCATATTCTAGGGGCTCTCTGGGCTCTCTTACCACCATGGTTGTTTGACAAAAATGGAGTCCCTACAGATCAATGCCCTATGTGTTACGTAGTCTCAAAAGCAACACCTATGATGACCCACACACACTCCAGTGGGGTGTGGTGATGCAACTGCTTCTGATCACACTGCAGGTTCACCCATCTCCATGTTGTGGCAGTTGCATATTCTTAGGAGCTCGCTGGGCTCGCTGACCACCATGGTTGTTTGACATAAATGGAGTCCCTACAGATCAATGCATCTTGTTATGGAGTCTCAAAAGCAACACCTTGATGACCCACACATACTCCATTTGGGTTGGTGATGCAACTGCTTCTGTCACACTGTCAGGTTCACCATCTCATGTGTGGCAGTTGCATATTCTAGGGGCTCTCTGGGCTCTCTGACCACCATGGTTGTTTGACACAAATGGAGTCCCTACAGATCAATGCATCTGTGTTATGGAGTCTCAAAGCAACACCTTGATGACCCACACACACTCCAGTTGGGTGTGGTGATGCAACTGCTTCTGTCACACTGCAGGTTCACCATCTCCATGTGTGGCAGTTGCATATTCTAGGGGCTCTCTGGCTCTCTGACCACCATGGTTGTTTGACACAAATGGAGTCCCTACAGATCAATGCATCTGTGTTATGGAGTCTCAAAAGCAACACCTTGATGACCCACACACACTCCAGTTGGGTGTGGTGATGCAACTGCTTCTGTCACACTGCAGGTTCACCATCTCCATGTGTGGCAGTTGCATATTCTAGGGGCTCTCTGGGCTCTCTGACCACCATGGTTGTTTGACACAAATGGAGTCCCTACAGATCAATGCATCTGTGTTATGGAGTCTCAAAAGCCACACCTTGATGACCCACACACACTCCAGTTGGGTGTGGTGATGCAACTGCTTCTGTCACACTGCAGGTTCACCATCTCCATGTGTGGCAGTTGCATATTCTAGGGGCTCTCTGGCTCTCTGACCACCATGGTTGTTTGACACAAATGGAGTCCCTACAGATCAATGCATCTGTGTTATGGAGTCTCAAAAGCAACACCTTGATGACCCACACACACTCCAGTTGGGTGTGGTGATGCAACTGCTTCTGTCACACTGCAGGTTCACCATCTCCATGTGGCAGTTGCATATTCTAGGGGCTCTCTGGGCTCTCTGACCACCATGGTTGTTTGACACAAATGGAGTCCCTACAGATCAATGCATCTGTGTTATGGAGTCTCAAAAGCAACACCTTGATGACCCACACACACTCCAGTTGGGTGTGGTGATGCAACTGCTTCTGTCACACTGCAGGTTCACCATCTCCATGTGTGGCAGTTGCATATTCTAGGGGCTCTCTGGGCTCTCTGACCACCATGGTTGTTTGACACAAATGGAGTCCCTACAGATCAATGCATATGTGTTATGGAGTCTCAAAAGCAACACCTTGATGACCCACAACACTCCAGTTGGGTGTGGTGATGCAACTGCTTCTGTCACACTACAGGTTCACCATCTCCATGTGTGGCAGTTGCATATTCTAGGGGCTCTCTGGGCTCTCTGACCACCATGGTTGTTTGACACAAATGGAGTCCCTACAGATCAATGCATCGTGTTATGGAGTCTCAAAAGCAACACCTTGATGACCCACACACACTCCAGTTGGGTGTGGTGATGCAACTGCTTCTGTCACACTGCAGGTTCACCATCTCCATGTGTGGCAGTTGCATATTCTAGGGGCTCTCTGGGCTCTCTGACCACCATGGTTGTTTGACACAAATGGAGTCCCTACAGATCAATGCATCTGTGTTATGGAGTCTCAAAAGCCACACCTTGATGACCCACACACACCTAGTTGGGTGTGGTGATGCAACTGCTTCTGTCACACTGCAGGTTCACCATCTCCATGTGTGGCAGTTGCATATTCTAGGGGCTCTCTGACCACCATGGTTGTTTGACACAAATGGAGTCCCTACAGATCAATGCATCTGTGTTATGGAGTCTCAAAAGCAACACCTTGATGACCCCACACACTCCAGTTGGGTGTGGTGATGCAACTGCTTCTGTCACACTCAGGTTCACCATCTCCATGTGTGGCAGTTGCATATTCTAGGGGCTCTCTGGGCTCTCTGACCACCATGGTTGTTTGACACAAATGGAGTCCCTACAGATCAATGCATCTGTGTTATGGAGTCTCAAAAGCAACACCTTGATGACCCACACACACTCCAGTTGGGTGTGGTGATGCAACTGCTTCTGTCACACTGCAGGTTCACCATCTCCATGTGTGGCAGTTGCATATTCTAGGGGCTCTCTGGGCTCTCTGACCACCATGGTTGTTTGACACAAATGGAGTCCCTACAGATCAATGCATCTTGTTATGGAGTCTCAAAGCAACACCTTGATGACCCACACACCTCCAGTTGGGTGTGGTGATGCAACTGCTTCTGTCACACTGCAGGTTCACCATCTCCATGTGTGGCAGTTGCATATTCTAGGGGCTGGGCTCTCTGACCACCATGGTTGTTTGACACAAATGGAGTCCCTACAGATCAATGCATCTGTGTTATGGAGTCTCAAAAGCCACACCTTGATGACCCACACACACTCCAGTTGGGTGTGGTGATGCAACTGCTTCTGTCACACTGCAGGTTCACCATCTCCATGTGTGGCAGTTGCATATTCTAGGGGCTCTCTGGCTCTCTGACCACCATGGTTGTTTGACACAAATGGAGTCCCTACAGATCAATGCATCTGTGTTATGGAGTCTCAAAAGCACACCTTGATGACCCACACACACTCCAGTTGGGTGTGGTGATGCAACTGCTTCTGTCACACTGCAGGTTCACCCATCTCCATGTGTGGCAGTTGCATATTCTAGGGGCTCTCTGGGCTCTCTGACCACCATGGTTGTTTGACACAAATGGAGTCCCTACAGATCAATGCATCTGTGTTATGGAGTCTCAAAAGCAACACCTTGATGACCCACACACACTCCAGTTGGGTGTGGTGATGCAACTGCTTCTGTCACACTGCAGGTTCACCATCTCCATGTGTGCAGTTGCATATTCTAGGGCTCTCTGGCTCTCTGACCACCATGGTTGTTTGACACAAATGGAGTCCCTACAGATCAATGCATCTGTGTTATGGAGTCTCAAAAGCCACACCTTGATGACCCACACACACTCCAGTTGGGTGTGGTGATGCAACTGCTTCTGTCACACTGGTTCTCACCATCTCCATGTGTGGCAGTTGCATATTCTAGGGGCTCTCTAGGCTTCTGACCACCATGGTTGT
Organism: Avena eriantha; assembly: GCA_910589775.1. Classification (NCBI taxonomy): domain Eukaryota; kingdom Viridiplantae; phylum Streptophyta; class Magnoliopsida; order Poales; family Poaceae; genus Avena; species Avena eriantha. Next base: position 295,253,279 of record OU342742.1, read on the forward strand.
TTGACACAATGGAGTCCCTACAGATCAATGCATATGTGTTATGGAGTCTCAAAAGCAACACCTTGATGACCCACACACACTCCAGTTGGGTGTGGTGATGCAACTGCTTCTGTCACACTGCAGGTTCACCATCTCCATGTGGCAGTTGCATATTCTAGGGGCTCTCTGGGCTCTCTGACCACCATGGTTGTTTGACACAAATGGAGTCCCTACAGATCAATGCATATGTGTGTTATGGAGTCTCAAAAGCAACACCTTGATGACCCACACACACTCCAGTTGGGTGTGGTGATGCAACTGCTTCTGTCACACTGCAGGTTCACCATCTCCATGTGTGGCAGTTGCATATTCTAGGGGCTCTGGGCTCTCTGACCACCATGGTTGTTTGACACAAATGGAGTCCCTACAGATCAATGCATCTGTGTTAGTCTCAAAGCCACACCTTGATGACCCACACACACTCCAGTTGGGTGTGGTGATGCAACTGCTTCTCTGTCACACTGCAGGTTCACCATCTCCATGTGTGGCAGTTGCATATTCTAGGGGCTCTCTGGCTCTCTGACCACCATGGTTGTTTGACACAAATGGAGTCCCTACAGATCAATGCATCTGTGTTATGGAGTCTCAAAAGCAACACCTTGATGACCCACACACACTCCAGTTGGGTGGGTGATGCAACTGCTTCTGTCACACTGCAGGTTCACCATCTCCATGTGTGGCAGTTGCATATTCTAGGGGCTCTCTGGGCTCTCTGACCACCATGGTTGTTTGACACAAATGGAGTCCACAGATCAATGCATCTGTGTTATGGAGTCTCAAAAGCAACACCTTGATGACCCACACACACTCCAGTTGGGTGTGGTGATGCAACTGCTTCTGTCACACTGCAGGTTCACCATCTCCATGTGTGGCAGTTGCATATTCTAGGGGCTCTCTGGGCTCTCTGACCACCATGGTTGTTTGACACACAATGGAGTCCCTACAGATCAATGCATCTGTGTTATGGAGTCTCAAAAGCAACACCTTGATGACCCACACACACTCCAGTTGGGTGTGGTGATGCAACTGCTTCTGTCACACTGCGGTTCACCATCTCCATGTGTGGCAGTTGCATATTCTAGGGGCTCTCTGACCACCATGGTTGTTTGACACAATGGAGTCCCTACAGATCAATGCATCTGTGTTATGGAGTCTCAAAAGCCACACCTTGATGACCCACACACACTCCAGTTGGGTGTGGTGATGCAACTGCTTCTGTCACACTGCAGTTTCACCATCTCCATGTGTGGCAGTTGCATATTCTAGGGGCTCTCTGGGCTCTCTGACCACCATGGTTGTTTGACACAAATGGAGTCCCTACAGATCAATGCATCTGTGTTATGGAGTCTCAAAAGCAACACCTTGATGACCCACACACACTCCAGTTGGGTGTGGTGATGCAACTGCTTCTGTCACACTGCAGGTTCACCATCTCCATGTGTGGCAGTTGCATATTCTAGGGGCTCTCTGGGCTCTCTGACCACCATGGTTGTTTGACACAAATGGAGTCCCTACAGATCAATGCATCTGTGTTATGGAGTCTCAAAAGCACACCTTGATGACCCACACACACTCCAGTTGGGTGTGTGATGCAACTGCTTCTGTCACACTGCAGGTTCACCATCTCCATGTGTGGCAGTTGCATATTCTAGGGGCTCTCTGGGCTCTCTGACCACCATGGTTGTTTGACACAAATGGAGTCCCTACAGATCAATGCATATGTGTTATGGAGTCTCAAAAGCAACACCTTGATGACCCACACACACTCCAGTTGGGTGTGGTGATGCAACTGCTTCTGTCACACTCAGGTTCACCATCTCCATGTGTGGCAGTTGCATATTCTAGGGGCTCTCTGGGCTTTCTGACCACCATGGTTGTTTGACACAAATGGAGTCCCTACAGATCAATGCATATGTGTTATGGAGTCTCAAAAGCCACACCTTGATGACCCACACACACTCCAGTTGGGTGTGGTGATGCAACTGCTTCTGTCACACTGCAGGTTCACCATCTCCATGTGTGGCAGTTGCATATTCTAGGCTCTCTGGGCTCTCTGACCACCATGGTTGTTTGACACAAATGGAGTCCCTACAGATCAATGCATCTGTGTTATGGAGTCTCAAAAGCAACACCTTGATGACCCACACACACTCCAGTTGGGTGTGGTGATGCAACTGCTTCTGTCACACTGCAGGTTCACCATCTCCATGTGTGGCAGTTGCATATTCTAGGGGCTCTCTGGGCTCTCTGACCACCATGGTTGTTTGACACAAATGGAGTCCCTACAGATCAATGCATCTGTGTTATGGAGTCTCAAAAGCAACACCTTGATGACCACACACACTCCAGTTGGGTGTGGTGATGCAACTGCTTCTGTCACACTGCAGGTTCACCATCTCCATGTGTGGCAGTTGCATATTCTAGGGGCTCTCTGGGCTCTCTGACCACCATGGTTGTTTGACACAAATGGAGTCCCTACAGATCAATGCATCTGTGTTATGGAGTCTCAAAAGCAACACCTTGATGACCCACACACACTCCAGTTGGGTGTGGTGATGCAACTGCTTCTGTCACACTGCAGGTTCACCATCTCCATGTGTGGCAGTTGCATATTCTAGGGCTCTCTCTGGGCTCTCTGACCACCATGGTTGTTTGACACAAATGGAGTCCCTACAGATCAATGCATCTGTGTTATGGAGTCTCAAAAGCAACACCTTGATGACCCACACACACTCCAGTTGGGTGTGGTGATGCAACTGCTTCTGTCACACTGCAGGTTCACCATCTCCATGTGTGGCAGTTGCATATTCTAGGGGCTCTGGGCTCTGACCACCATGGTTGTTTGACACAAATGGAGTCCCTACAGATCAATGCATCTGTGTTATGGAGTCTCAAAAGCAACACCTTGATGACCCACACACACTCCAGTTGGGTGTGGTGATGCAACTGCTTCTGTCACACTACAGGTTCACCATCTCCATGTGTGGCAGTTGCATATTCTAGGGGCTCTCCTCTGACCACCATGGTTGTTTGACAAATGGAGTCCCTACAGATCAATGCATCTGTGTTATGGAGTCTCAAAACCAACCTTGATGACCCACACACACACTCCAGTTGGGTGTGGTGATGCAACTGCTTCTGTCACACTGCAGGTTCACCATCTCCATGTGTGGCAGTTGCATATTCTAGGGGCTCTCTGGGCTCTCTGACCACCATGGTTGTTTGACACAAATGGAGTCCCTACAGATCAATGCATCTGTGTTATGGAGTCTCAAAGCAACACCTTGATGACCCACACACACTCCAGTTGGGTGTGGTGATGCAACTGCTTCTGTCACACTGCAGGTTCACCATCTCCATGTGTGGCAGTTGCATATTCTAGGGGCTCTCTGGGCTCTCTGACCACCATGGTTGTTTGACACAAATGGAGTCCCTACAGATCAATGCATCTGTGTTATGGAGTCTCAAAAGCAACACCTTGATGACCCACACACACTCCAGTTGGGTGTGGTGATGCAACTGCTTCTGTCACACTGCAGGTTCACCATCTCCATGTGGTGTTGCATATTCTAGGGGCTCTCTGGCTCTCTGACCACCATGGTTGTTTGACACAAATGGAGTCCCTACAGATCAATGCATATGTTTATGGAGTCTCAAAAGCCACACCTTGATGACCCACACACACTCCAGTTGGGTGTGGTGATGCAACTGCTTCTGTCACACTGCAGGTTCACCATCTCCATGTGTGGCAGTTGCATATTCTAGAGGGGCTCTCTGGGCTTCTGACCACCATGGTTGTTTGACACAAATGGAGTCCCTACAGATCAATGCATCTGTGTTATGGAGTCTCAAAAGCAACACCTTGATGACCCACACACACTCCAGTTGGGTGTGGTGATGCAACTGCTTCTGTCACACACTGCAGGTTCACCATCTCCATGTGTGGCAGTTGCATATTCTAGGGGCTCTCTGGGCTCTCTGACCACCATGGTTGTTTGACACAAATGGAGTCCCTACAGATCAATGCATCTGTGTTATGGAGTCTCAAAAGCACACCTTGATGACCCACACACACTCCAGTTGGGTGTGGTGATGCAACTGCTTCTGTCACACTGCAGGTTCACCATCTCCATGTGTGGCAGTTGCATATTCTAGGGGCTCTCTGGGCTCTCTGACCACCATGGTTGTTTGACACAAATGGAGTCCCTACAGATCAATGCATCTGTGTTATGGAGTCTCAAAAGCACACCTTGATGACCCACACACACTCCAGTTGGGTGTGGTGATGCAACTGCTTCTGTCACACTAGGTTCACCATCTCCATGTGTGGCAGTTGCATATTCTAGGGGCTCTCTGACCACCATGGTTGTTTGACACAAATGGAGTCCCTACAGATCAATGCATCTGTGTTATGGAGTCTCAAAGCAACACCTTGATGACCCACACACACTCCAGTTGGGTGTGGTGATGCAACTGCTTCTGTCACACTGCAGGTTCACCATCTCCATGTGTGGCAGTTGCATATTCTAGGGGCTCTCTGGGCTCTCTGACCACCATGGTTGTTTGACACAAATGGAGTCCCTACAGATCAATGCATCTGTGTTATGGAGTCTCAAAAGCAACACCTTGATGACCCACACACACTCCAGTTGGGTGTGGTGATGCAACTGCTTCTGTCACACTACAGGTTCACCATCTCCATGTGTGGCAGTTGCATATTCTAGGGGCTCTCTGGGCTCTCTGACCACCATGGTTGTTTGACACAAATGGAGTCCCTACAGATCAATGCATCTGTGTTATGGAGTCTCAAAAGCAACACCTTGATGACCCACACACACTCCAGTTGGGTGTGGTGATGCAACTGCTTCTGTCACACTGCAGGTTCACCATCTCCATGTGTGGCAGTTGCATATTCTAGGGCTCTCTGGGCTCTCTGACCACCATGGTTGTTTGACACAAATGGAGTCCCTACAGATCAATGCATATGTGTTATGGAGTCTCAAAAGCACACCTTGATGACCCACACACACTCCAGTTGGGTGGGTGATGCAACTGCTTCTGTCACACTGCAGGTTCACCATCTCCATGTGTGGCAGTTGCATATTCTAGGGGCTCTCTGGGCTTCTGACCACCATGGTTGTTTGACACAAATGGAGTCCCTACAGATCAATGCATCTGTGTTATGGAGTCTCAAAAGCAACACCTTGATGACCCACACACACTCCAGTTGGGTGTGGTGATGCAACTGCTTCTGTCACACTGCAGGTTCACCATCTCCATGTGTGGCAGTTGCATATTCTAGGGGCTCTCTGGGCTCTCTGACCACCATGGTTGTTTGACACAAATGGAGTCCCTACAGATCAATGCATCTGTGTTATGGAGTCTCAAAAGCAACACCTTGATGACCCACACACACTCCAGTTGGGTGTGGTGATGCAACTGCTTCTGTCACACACTTCAGGTTCACCATCTCCATGTGTGGCAGTTGCATATTCTAGGGCTCTCTGGGCTCTCTGACCACCATGGTTGTTTGACACAAATGGAGTCCCTACAGATCAATGCATCTGTGTTATGGAGTCTCAAAAGCAACACCTTGATGACCCACACACACCAGTTGGGTGTGGTGATGCAACTGCTTCTGTCACACTACAGGTTCACCATCTCCATGTGTGGCAGTTGCATATTCTAGGGGCTCTCTGGGCTCTCTGACCACCATGGTTGTTTGACACAAATGGAGTCCCTACAGATCAATGCATCTGTGTTATGGAGTCTCAAAGCACACCTTGATGACCCACACACACTCCAGTTGGGTGTGGTGATGCAACTGCTTCTGTCACACTGCAGGTTCACCATCTCCATGTGTGGCAGTTGCATATTCTAGGGGCTCTCTGGGCTCTCTGACCACCATGGTTGTTTGACACAAATGGAGTCCCTACAGATCAATGCATCTGTGTTATGGAGTCTCAAAAGCAACACCTTGATGACCCACACACACACTCCGTTGGGTGTGGTGATGCAACTGCTTCTGTCACACTGCAGGTTCACCATCTCCATGTGTGGCAGTTGCATATTCTAGGGGCTCTCTGGGCTCTCTGACCACCATGGTTGTTTGACACAATGGAGTCCCTACAGATCAATGCATCTGTGTTATGGAGTCTCAAAAGCCACACCTTGATGACCCACACACACTCCAGTTGGGTGTGGTGATGCAACTGCTTCTGTCACACTGCAGGTTCACCATCTCCATGTGTGGCAGTTGCATATTCTAGGGGCTCTCTGGGCTCTCTGACCACCATGGTTGTTTGACACAAATGGAGTCCCTACAGATCAATGCATCTGTGTTATGGAGTCTCAAAAGCAACACCTTGATGACCCACACACACTCCAGTTGGGTGTGGTGATGCAACTGCTTCTGTCACACTGCAGGTTCACCATCTCCATGTGGGCAGTTGCATATTCTAGGGGCTCTCTGGGCTCTCTGACCACCATGGTTGTTTGACACAAATGGAGTCCCTACAGATCAATGCATATGTGTTATGGAGTCTCAAAAGCAACACCTTGATGACCCACACAACTCCAGTTGGGTGTGGTGATGCAACTGCTTCTGTCACACTGCAGGTTCACCATCTCCATGTGTGGCAGTTGCATATTCTAGGGGCTCTCTGGCTCTCTGACCACCATGGTTGTTTGACACAAATGGAGTCCCTACAGATCAATGCATCTGTGTTATGGAGTCTCAAAAGCAACACCTTGATGACCCCACACACTCCAGTTGGGTGTGGTGATGCAACTGCTTCTGTCACACTGCAGGTTCACCCATCTCCATGTGTGGCAGTTGCATATTCTAGGGCTCTCTGGGCTCTCTGACCACCATGGTTGTTTGACACAAATGGAGTCCCTACAGATCAATGCATCTGTGTTATGGAGTCTCAAAAGCAACACCTTGATGACCACACACACTCCAGTTGGTGTGGTGATGCAACTGCTTCTGTCACACTAGGTTCACCATCTCCATGTGTGGCAGTTGCATATTCTAGGGGCTCTCTGGCTCTCTGACCACCATGGTTGTTTGACACAAATGGAGTCCCTACAGATCAATGCATCTGTGTTATGGAGTCTCAAAAGCAACACCTTGATGACCCACACACACCAGTTGGGTGTGGTGATGCAACTGCTTCTGTCACACTGCAGGTTCACCATCTCCATGTGTGGCAGTTGCATATTCTAGGGGCTCTCTGGCTCTCTGACCACCATGTTTTGACACAAATGGAGTCCCTACAGATCAATGCATCTGTGTTATGGAGTCTCAAAGCAACACCTTGATGACCCACACACACACTCCAGTTGGGTGTGGTGATGCAACTGCTTCTGTCACACTGCAGGTTCACCATCTCCATGTGTGGCAGTTGCATATTCTAGGGGCTCTCTGACCACCATGGTTGTTTGACACAATGGAGTCCCTACAGATCAATGCATCTGTGTTATGGAGTCTCAAAGCAACACCTTGATGACCCACACACACTCCAGTTGGGTGTGGTGATGCAACTGCTTCTGTCACACTGCAGGTTCACCATCTCCATGTGTGGCAGTTGCATATTCTAGGGGCTCTCTGGCTCTCTGACCACCATGGTTGTTTGACACAAATGGAGTCCCTACAGATCAATGCATCTGTGTTATGGAGTCTCAAAAGCAACACCTTGATGACCCACACACACTCCAGTTGGGTGTGGTGATGCAACAACTGCTTCTGTCACACTGCAGGTTCACCATCTCCATGTGTGGCAGTTGCATATTCTAGGGGCTCTCTGGGCTTCTGACCACCATGGTGTTTTGACACAAATGGAGTCCCTACAGATCAATGCATCTGTGTTATGGAGTCTCAAAAGCACACCTTGATGACCCACACACACTCCAGTTGGGTGTGGTGATGCAACTGCTTCTTCTCACACTACAGGTTCACCATCTCCATGTGTGGCAGTTGCATATTCTAGGGGCTCTCTGGGCTCTCTGACCACCATGGTTGTTTGACACAAATGGAGTCCCTACAGATCAATGCATCTGTGTTATGGAGTCTCTCAAGCAACACCTTGATGACCCACACACACTCCAGTTGGGTGTGGTGATGCAACTGCTTCTGTCACACTGCAGGTTCACCATCTCCATGTGTGGCAGTTGCATATTCTAGGGGCTCTCTGGCTCTCTCTGACCACCATGGTTGTTTGACACAAATGGAGTCCCTACAGATCAATGCATCTGTGTTATGGAGTCTCAAAAGCCACACCTTGATGACCCACACACACCCAGTTGGGTGTGGTGATGCACTGCTTCTGTCACACTGCAGGTTCACCATCTCCATGTGTGGCAGTTGCATATTCTAGGGGCTCTCCTACCACCATGGTTTGACACAAATGGAGTCCCTACAGATCAATGCATCATGTTATGGAGTCTCAAAAGCCACACCTTGATGACCCACACACACTCCAGTTGGGTGTGGTGATGCAACTGCTTCTGTCACACTACAGGTTCACCATCTCCATGTGTGGCAGTTGCATATTCTAGGGGCTCTCTGGCTCTCTGACCACCATGGTTGTTTGACACAAATGGAGTCCCTACAGATCAATGCATCTGTGTTATGTAGTCTCAAAAGCACCACACTTGATGACCCACACACACTCCAGTTGGGTGTGGTGATGCAACTGCTTCTGTCACACTGCAGGTTCACCATCTCCATGTGTGGCAGTTGCATATTCTAGGGCTCTCTGGGCTCTCTGACCACCATGGTTGTTTGACACAAATGGAGTCCCTACAGATCAATGCATCTGTGTTATGGAGTCTCAAAAGCCACACCTTGATGACCACACACACTCCAGTTGGTGTGGTGATGCAACTGCTTCTGTCACACTAAGGTTCACCATCTCCATGTGTGGCAGTTGCATATTCTAGGGGCTCTCTGGGCTCTCTGACCACCATGGTTGTTTGACACAAATGGAGTCCCTACAGATCAATGCATCTGTGTTATGGAGTCTCAAAGCAACACCTTGATGACCCACACACACTCCAGTTGGGTGTGGTGATGCAACTGCTTCTGTCACACTGCAGGTTCACCATCTCCATGTGTGGCAGTTGCATATTCTAGGGGCTCTCTGGGCTCTCTGACCACCATGGTTGTTTGACACAAATGGAGTCCCTACAGATCAATGCATCTGTGTTATGGAGTCTCAAAAGCAACACCTTGATGACCCACACACACTCCAGTTGGGTGTGGTGATGCAACTGCTTCTGTCACACACAGGTTCACCCATCTCCATGTGTGGCAGTTGCATATTCTAGGGGCTCTCTGGGCTCTCTGACCACCATGGTTGTTTGACACAAATGGAGTCCCTACAGATCAATGCATTGTGTTATGGAGTCTCAAAAGCAACACCTTGATGACCCACACACACTCCAGTTGGTGTGGTGATGCAACTGCTTCTGTCACACTGCAGGTTCACCATCTCCATGTGTGGCAGTTGCATATTCTAGGGCTCTCTAGGCTCTCTGACCACCATGGTTGTTTGACACAAATGGAGTCCCTACAGATCAATGCATCTGTGTTATGGAGTCTCAAAAGCAACACCTTGATGACCCACACACACTCCAGTTGGGTGTGGTGATGCAACTGCTTCTGTCACACTGCAGGTTCACCATCTCCATGTGTGGCAGTTGCATATTCTAGGGCTCTCTGGGCTCTCTGACCACCATGGTTGTTTGACACAAATGGAGTCCCTACAGATCAATGCATATGGGTTATGGAGTCTCAAAAGCCACACCTTGATGACCCACACACACTCCAGTTGGGTGTGGTGATGCAACTGCTTCTGTCACACTGCAGGTTCACCATCTCCATGTGTGGCAGTTGCATATTCTAGGGGCTCTCTGACCACCATGGTTGTTTGACACAAATGGAGTCCCTACAGATCAATGCATCTGTGTTATGGAGTCTCAAAAGCAACACCTTGATGACCCACACACACCTAGTTGGGTGTGGTGATGCAACTGCTTCTGTCACACTACAGGTTCACCATCTCCATGTGTGGCAGTTGCATATTCTAGGGGCTCTCTGGGCTCTCTGACCACCATGGTTGTTTGACACAAATGGAGTCCCTACAGATCAATGCATCTGTGTTATGGAGTCTCAAAAGCCACACCTTGATGACCCACACACACTCCAGTTGGGTGTGGTGATGCAACTGCTTCTGTCACACTGCAGGTTCACCATCTCCATGTGTGGCAGTTGCATATTCTAGGGGCTCTCTAGGCTCTCTGACCACCATGGTTGTTTGACACAAATGGAGTCCCTACAGATCAATGCATCTGTGTTATGGAGTCTCAAAACAACCCTTGATGACCCCACACACTCCAGTTGGGTGTGGTGATGCAACTGCTTCTGTCACACTGCAGGTTCACCATCTCCATGTGGCAGTTGCATATTCTAGGGGCTCTCTGGTCTCTCCACCATGTTGTTGACACAAATGGAGTCCCTACAGATCAATGCATCTGTGTTATGGAGTCTCAAAAGCCACACCTTGATGACCCACACACACTCCAGTTGGGTGTGGTGATGCAACTGCTTCTGTCACACTGCAGGTTCACCATCTCCATGTGTGGCAGTTGCATATTCTAGGGGCTCTCTGGGCTCTGACCACCATGGTTGTTTGACACAATGGAGTCCCTACAGATCAATGCATATGTGTTATGGAGTCTCAAAAGCAACACCTTGATGACCACACACACCTCGTTGGGTGTGGTGATGCAACTGCTTCTGTCACACTGCAGGTTCACCATCTCCATGTGTGGCAGTTGCATATTCTAGGGCTCTCTGGGCTCTCTGACCACCATGGTTGTTGACACAAATGGAGTCCCTACAGATCAATGCATCTGTGTTATGGAGTCTCAAAAGCCACACCTTGATGACCCACACACACCCAGTTGGGTGTGGTGATGCAACTGCTTCTGTCACACTTCAGGTTCACCATCTCCATGTGTGGCAGTTGCATATTCTAGGGGCTCTCTGGGCTCTCTGACCACCATGGTTGTTTGACACAAATGGAGTCCCTACAGATCAATGCATCTGT